>JAQMYG010000006.1:4449853-4460330 GCA_030014215.1 Clariallabes teugelsi | reverse complement strand
ATATAAATCCCTGCTAATGTAAAGTGTGGCAAAAGTTCACTCAGAGCTTAGCTTGCTAGCTAGTCATTCTTCAACTTTAAAGTTGCCTACTGCCTAGCCTAGCATTAGCCTTCCTCACAAAAATGCTGGCTATTATTAACTTTTATCTTAATATACAGATGCAGTTGATGAAAATCCAAAGATTTTCATATTAGGCTAATGGGCTGTAGTGTGTGAATGAGCGTGTGAATGTTGAAAATAGGAATAAATACAATGGTCACCACTGGCCTCCCTTGTCCCTAGTTGGATTACAGAGGTTCTTAGATGAAGGGGTGGATATGTACAGTAGTTGAATATTCAATTCACAGTGGTGGACCAACGTCCTCACTTTCCAAATAACAGGTGATGTCACTAATTCACTAATTCATATCTGGCAGAAGAGCTAATTAGAATGAGCTGGTATAGATAAGGGATGGACAGATACATGGCAGGACGTTTACTTTCTGAACCCGAGGTGTCCACCTCTGCACAAAAACAGTACTGTACACCAAAGAAGACTCTTTAAACATTTTGTGTCATCATATTTTGACCCACATGTTTTAACCCAGATGTTTTGACCCACATATTTATCGCTCAATTTTATCACAGAATCAAATTGTCAGTAGGGTAGCATTATACAGTATGTTAGTGACTCTAACATTATTGTGTTCTTTAAGTAATCATACGGTTTGATTGATCAGGGACAATCTTGTCATTTTGATTCATACACATTTTTCATATTTCATACAAACTTCCATCATTTCTTTTGATTGTGTAAAGCTGCTTTGCGACAATGACAATTGTGGTAAAAGTGCTATACAAATAAATTGAATTAAATGAAATTGGTGCCATTCGGCCTGCTGTATCTCAACCTTTTCTTATCTTTAAACAATCCTTTAACGTAATATTGACTCAGCAGGTGTATTTCTTCCTGTACTTCAATGCCAGTGACTACTATAAGTAAAATACATCAACAGAAACTAGTAGACCCGAAGCGATTTGGCATCAGTCACCCATAGCTCTTCAAGTCATACTTTACACAGAGAGAAAAACTAAACAGCCAGATCTTATCCATTTGTTCGCACAGCCTGAAACTGAGAGGAGGAAACTCCTTCCCTCTAGATGCACACCCTGCCAGAGAACATCATTAACAGCAGGTCATGTTTTACTCCCTCACTCTGTCATTCTTATGTTTGTTCTGCTGAGCACATCAGGTAGGTTCATCTAAACCTCTGGCAAAAAGACGCTCGACACGACGGCGCTGCTGAACCAAAGATCACAATCTAGTTGAGTGAGGACACTGACAGGCAGCCAATCAAAACTCGAGGCAAGTCAGAAACATCCCGCCCGCTGATACTCCCACATGATCTACAGAGATTTTTCAGGATTGTTTTTTCAGGACAGGTCGACACTAAAACTCCAACATGGTCGACACACTTAAAGAGAAGATTGAATACACATGAGAAACTAGTATTTCAGTATTTAAAAAACTAATCACTTTGCCAAAATACACTTACCAGACACTTTAAAATTAGGATCACCTGTCCGACTGCTCATCCGTGGCAATTTCCCAAATTTAAAATGATCTGGGGCAGCAGCTCAGGATTGTTTTTAGGAGCCTCAGTTTATGTTCATGTCAAACATCAGGAAGAGGAAGAATGTGATTGCTGTAACTTTAAACATTGCATTGTTATTGGTGCCAGATGAGTCTTGGAGTATTTCACAGAAACTGGTGATCTCTTGGCATTTTCAGGTACAACACTTTCTCGAGTTTAAATATCCATTTCCATTAAAAGCATGAATTTTGCAAATAGTCGGCATCCACAGAATGAATGCATTTGTGCAGCAGTTAAGGTCGTTGTTGTTGGTGATGGTGTGGTGGTGGGAGGAAGGTTTTTTTTTTAGCCCAGCCCTTAATACCAATCAAGCACTGTTTAAATACAACAGAGGATTTTTGCACTTACTATATCCATAACTAGCAGGAATCCAAGGAGCATTCAGGACCAATAAATCAAATGGTAGGTAAAATATTCCATTAAACTAACTCAGGACAATATGAATAATAATAGAAAGTACAGATGATAGGTAGTACTCAATGCACACAAGAGAGATCTTAGATACTGTAATTTAGTGGCTGGTAGCAGAAGGGGTATATGGTGTATGAAAACCAGTGCTTTAAAACTGAAAAGCTTTAAGAATGTTTTGAGATGCAGCATCAGAGCACCTTGGCTTAATAGTCTCTGGAACTGCCCCTGAACACTGTTCTTACAAAAAGATATTTCTTCAAATGTTGGTTTGTTGATGGCGGTTAAGAACGGTCACTCCAAAACCTCCCATGGATTTTGGGTGGGTGGGTTGTCCTTTGGTTCTTAGGTGATCATTTTCATTCTTGTTAAGCTATTAAGCATTATCCTGGAAGAGCCCAGTCCCATCAGAACAGAACTGTTTGCTCGTAAGAATAAAAAGAGAAGGCAAAATACGTTGCAGTTGTTTTTTCTCTAGTGGGACAAGCAGGCCAAGCACTGGCAACCAAATAAGATAAGACACAAAAATTAGACACAAACGTAAATCTAACACCCACTCCTAACTGTCTGTTTAGATTGTGAGATTTTTACCCCTTTAAGATTCCAACATAGTGATTGTAACATGGCATTGGCTCCGTTAATAACCCCGGGAGAGAAACTGTCAGTAGTAGACAACGTGACTGATAAGTAAAAAGGAAAGGAAGTAGTTAAAGTAAAATCACTGCTGTAACTGGCATCGTACAGTATGCAGCTGCAGTGGGCCTTTGTTCAGGACATTCATTTATTTAGCCTTATCCTGGAAGAGACTAGTCTTTGTCAGATAGAAATGTTTCATTATTAGATTAACACAAAGCAACAAAATAACTTGCAATTGTTCTTTTCCTTAATGGGACGAGTCAGCCAAGCACTGGCAAGCAAATAAAACTCTGATGAAAACCCTAGGAGCCAACACCAATTTTTTTCCTAATTTTTTCTCACACTAAGTAACCAGCTACAGCTTTCTCACCTTTCTTACACAAGAAATAAATCTAACAACCAGCCAGAAACAAAAAGGTCTGTTTGGATTGTAGGGTTTTCACCCCCTTAAAATTCCCACATTTGTTTTTACATTGCATTGGCTCCCTCATTACACCACTGGGAGGAAGCTGTCAGTAGTAGGCAACGTGACTGTTAAGTAAAAAGGACAGGTAGTAGTTAAAGTAAAAGCACTAATGTGGCTGGCATTGCACAGTAGGCAGTTGCAAATGAGCTCTTAGATCTGCCTTTGCTCAGTTGTAGAAGAATTTTTTAATTTATTTACCATAATAATGTTATCTTTGCTCAGTTATACATGTCTCATTCATGCTTAACATCAGGACTTGATTTGAGGGGGGATGCGGGGGGATGGTATCCTCCCTAATGAAAAAAATGTCAAAAACCATCCTCTCTGTAAAACCACCATCCCCCCTTACCAGCCCCTTTAGATCAAAAATTCTGTGTATTATGTAAAATTTGGAATATTAAAACTCTCCACATACTGTATCATCTACAAACTATAAAATAACGATGATTAGAATTCAATATTGCTTCGCAACGGCCAAGAAAACAGTTCAAGCACAGTTTTCGACATATTTCAAAAAGAAGAGGACCGAAGGTATGATACTATATACTGTATACTCACAATTCCAATCAGCGAGCACACAATGGAAATTAAGCATTCAGTTTAATACGGGTTTTTTTCAAACTGACTGACAGCTTTAATGATTATGACACGTTCTTTACCCAATTTGTGTAATTTCATTCTCAATTTAAAGAAGAGATTTTGTTTTATCATTGGACTTTGTGGCTTCACCTACATGCTTGGATGCATAGATTTTTAAACTCCATAATAGTCATTTGATGATTTCTATGTGTGTGTGTGTGTGTGTGTGTGTGTGTGTGTGTGTGTGTATGTGTTTGAGAGAGAGAGAAAGAGAGAGAGAGAGAGAGAGAGATAATAATTACTAATAATTAGTAATTATTTCATTACTAATGTTTATGTAGATTTTTATTCTACTTTTATAATCCTCCCCAAATGAAAGCCATTGAAAGGATCAAATAATATTTTTGACAATTGCATGTTTAAATGCATGTATTTTGTTTTGATGGCTCCAAGTTGATTTAATTAAGCTTAAATTTTGTTAATAATAGTTAATATTTTGCAATCATTTTGTATGGTTTCAACCACTCCTTATCATATCAAAATCTCTATCTGCATCACTCAGTCCTACTTAGGAACGTAGATCACCAAACACAACATTTATGCACAACTTAGCAGACCCTAACTATGCCTGAAATCTTTCTCCATGCAATGTTTGAGGTTTTTCTAAATCTTGTAGACTCAGATGATTCCCTGCATCTGCACTGGCCTCCCAGTGCACTTGAGAACCGAGCAGAAACAGTGACTTAAACGGAAAAGAATGCGCAGTGGTCTCTTCTCCCTCCCTAACACTGAAACTCAGGCAATATGTGCTCCTTCTCTTGCTCTTACTCTTTCTAACCCATGGCCGAGAATGGAATAGGAGGGAATAAAAACACAAACCACAGCTTTAGAGTTTCCTCTATCTCTCCTTCTTTTTCTCCATCACATTTTCTTTCTTGGTGGAACAACTAGGATGTGTTGCCACGTACGATGCTGTGTATGTAAGGGGGGAAAAACACCCTTGTAAAAGGAAGCAGAGATGTTGTTGGCACACTGTTGCTCTCCTAAGATATATGTCAGTTATTTGGAGAATGTGCAGAGCGGCTTGTGTGCTTCTGTATCAGACTGTTGTGCTGTAATGAAAATGTTTGGGGCTGGTGGTGTCCAGACAAAGTTGACTTTAGTTTCTTTCTACATCTACAATCAACTTGTCACATGTTTGCATTTGGAATGTGAAACCGCTCATCAGCTGAGACCACGGTGCCCATGATATCCATCTCTCTTAGAGGTGGCGACTTGCACCGTCTGTTCAGTGCCCTTCATTTCACTTCTGCTGAGACTTCTCAGACACACAGAAAGAGAAGGTGATTTATGCTGGTCGTCATGGAGACGGATTTCAATAACAGCTTCCAGATGGTGACAAGCGTACAGGCCCCTTTTAATTTTTATTTCAAATCTTTCTCAACTGACAATTATTATTATCATAATAATAAACAACACATAGGAGAAGGCAGTTGATTAATAAGGGTTTTTTATTTAGTACAACTTAAATAATCAGATCATAGTATATACTGTATACATCCATTTACCCATCTACTGTAGGAACCTCTGTCGTCCAACTAGGGACCATGGAGGCCAGTGGTGACTATTGTATTTATTCTCATTTTTACAGCTGTAATTGGACCTCCAGTCAGCATTCTGTCACACATTCACACAATACAGGCAATTTTGGGAACGCCAATTAGCCTTATCTGCAGGTCTTTTGACTTTTGGAGGAAACCAGAACACTGGAAGAACATGCAAATTCCATGAACAAAGACCCTGAGGTGGGAATCGAACCATCACCCCTTGAGGTGCAAGAAGACTGTGCTAACCTTTAAGCAACTATGCCACCTATAGTATATATGTGTAGAATAAAACAAACTGGGATGCACAAAAATGTACAAATTAGAGTGCATTACTATAAACCGGTGATTTATCTTGCAGCCATCATACCTTCAGAACTACAGAGTCATACAGTAGAAAATGAATCAACGTCTTTTTCAGAATTGATGATTCTGCTGCACTTGTGAACGTGTCCACTCAAACTAAAGGGAACCTCAGAGTGCACAGGAAGACTATAATACAGTGTGCCTTGATATGCCATGATACCATATAATATAGTACCATTGTGGCTGAAATTACAGAGTGGACATGGCTAACGTGAGTCACAAATGTAGAGCAGACAGCACATACACACACACACTCCCTCTCTCTGTTGTACATACACACCCAGTGTCACTGAGACACAACGGAGCTCCCAAAATATCACCATTCAGTCCTTGTCTTTTTCGCTGGGCATTCAGAACAGGAACAGGGACAATAAACTGTCCTGAAATAAACATTCGAAATTAAAGAGTATAAAACCAGGCAGGGCAAAAAAAAAAAACAAAAAAAAAAAGCTGAAAACCAGCTTGTGGGGGAAAAATAAATTCCGTCCATCCTGAGTGCACACAAATGTGTCCATGCGTCTTTTATACACAAAAAAAGTGTTTAAAAAATCCTGAAATGTTTTGAAATTGTTATTAGATAAAAAAAAATTATAATAATTTTTATTATAATAATCAAGCCATTTCAAGACACTTACTGGATACAATCGAGCCATGAGATGTTTAATGGGTTAAATCACAGTCACTGATGTGTTTAAATTAAATATCATTGTGACATCTCTCAGAGAATAAAACACAGATATAATTACATTTGTATAATTTATAACATTCCATCCATCTAGATGGATCCATCCATCCAACCTCTGTAGTCCAACTAGGGACCATGGAGGCCATTGTAATTATTGCCATTTTACGATCATGGTAGGCCCTCCAGTCAACATTCACACGCATTCACACACTACAGCCAATTTGGGAATGCCAATTAGCCTAATCTGCATGTCTTTAAAATGTGGGAGGAAACCGGAGTACCTAGAGGAAACCCACTGAGCATGTGGAGAACATGCAAACTCCACACACACAGAAATTAATGTGGGACTCAAAGTCTCCACCCCGGAGGTGCTAGGCAACAGGACTAACCAATACCCCACTGTGCTGCCTTAAATGATGATACTGCAGTGATTTATGTCTTAAATGCACATCCTTTTTCTATTTTTTTTAGTGTTTGTAAAGTCATGACATTGTAATGTAACCGTTGGATTTCTTTTTTTCCGTTTTGTCTGTCAAAGAGAAAAAAGCAGTCATGTGGCATGTTGTATTTCCAGACAGCAAGTGGGAGGTGTTTGGAAAGAGAGAGAAAGAGAGATATAAAGAGAGAGAGAGAGAGAGAGATTTAATTCTCGATATCAGTTTTAAGTCAGAAACAAAAGTTAAAATGAAAGCAAGCTGAAGGTCTTGTTGATACCGCTTGCCAGGATTCATTTATCAGCATCAGAAACTGACACATGTCTATGGAACACAAAAGTCAGACTCATCTGAGCCCGATGCGTGTGCGTTTTCTGCCAAATGCCTTTAGCAGGCCACTTTTCTTCAAGCTGTATTCCCTAACTAATCTCCTGGGGCTGTTAAAACATGGTGACTAAAGCAGATGCTCCAGCATGAAATAGGTGGCTAGAACATTGTCTGTGGAGAGTTGAATTTGAACTTAACCAGTATGGTGGCATGTAGAAGCAATGTGTGGCAGCGTAGACACATGCATAGAAACCATAGAAAAAAATATTTATTTATTTATTCACTTTTGTTATTATGTCTGGTTCTAACATGAAAGGAAAACATTTTGTTTCAGAAGTCTATGACGATTGCGCAAGGCATCTTAGTAATGAATTATTGTCATTATCCTAAAATATGTTAATTCATTGTAGAAGTTGCTACTGGTGATTTTTAGTAAAATTTTAAGAGAGAATCAAATGAAAACTCACTCATTCTGAAATAACGCTTATCCCGTACAGGGTCACAGGAGGACGGGAGCCTATCCCGGAAAACTCGGGGCACTATGCGGGGTGCACAATGGAATGCCAATCAGCCTACACTGCATGTGTTTGAACTGTGGGAGGAAACCGGAGTTCCCAGAGGAGGAAACCCAACAAGCACGGGGAAAACATGCAAATGCCACTTACACAGATCTGAGGCGGGAATCGAACCCACGACCCTGAAGGTGCTAACCATGGCACCTGAAATGAAAACATATTTTTTTTACTTACGTGTATAATTGTATAATTTTTTATAATGTTTCTTGCAAATAGGTATACAAATTTTTTTAATGCAAATGTTCCAGTGCCAAAAATTCAATTGATTTCTAATTTATACAGAATGTTTACAGGTTTCCCTTTTTCCTTTTTTAGGTTTTCATTTAAACCTAAATAACTAATACTAACTAATAATTGATAAACCCTTATTTAATATATTTCAATTAAGAGCTTATGTTCCGCCATATTCCATATCAGCCTCGATTTTTTAAAACTTCTTTTACATTTTTCAGAATAATTCTTCTACTGTCATATGATAGTCATATGGAGCTTTTGTCTGTGTTCGTAACAGCATTGGCTTTGACTGAAACATAGAGAAGGCAGCACAGTGGTTTAGTGATTAGTGCTGTTGCTTTGCACTTCCAGGGTTGAGGGTTTGACTCTTGCCTGTAGTTTGTTTGTAGTGGTTGGTTGTTCTTCCTGCGGTCCAATTTTCCCAAGTTTCCTCCCACAGTGCAAACACATGCATTGAAGACTGATTATCATTTCTAAATCATGTAAGTGTACCATGAGACGCATTGGCACCCCATCCCGGGTGCACCCTGAGTTCCCTGGTATAGGCTCCAGAGCCTCTATGATCCTACATACAGTAGGATAAGTGGTGGTACTGTATGCACAGTGCATGAATAAAACTGTGGAAAATATAACACACATTTAATTTGAGCTATTGAGCTAATCATAACACTGAATAATGCTGTTGTAGCTTTATGGATATGCTGCTTTTTAAAGAGTACAATTTTTTGTAAAAAAGAAAAAGAAAAAAAAAAGGTAAATGAAAGGTAAATTTAAAAAGTTGTCTCTTTTGTCTATATAATAATAATATGCGATTAGAAATAAATGCTCTTATAAAGAAAAGAAGCTAAAGTTTGACCTGAACAACTTTTAAAACAATAATGTTATAACCTTATATAGGCGGCACGGTGGCTTAGTGGTTAGAACTGTTGACTTGCACCCTCAGGGTCCGGGTTCGATTCCCACCTTGGAGCCTGTGTGTATGGAGTTTGCATGTTCTCCTGTGCTTGGTGGGTTTCCTCCGGTACTCTGATTCAAAGACATGCAGATTAGGCTTACTGGCATTTCCAGATTGCACTGTGTGTAAATGCTGACTGGAGGTCCTACCACGGTTGTAAAATTAGAACTAATACAATGGCTTCCATGTTCTCTAGTTGGACTACAGAGGCTTGTAGATGGATGGATAACTGCTATAACACACAGATCTCCAAGTGCAACGTCTTATTCATTTGCAAGTTAACCTGAAGTGAATGATTTCCTGCTTCATGGTTTTACAACTAGACTTCTACTTGCGTTATTGGCTACTGAGTCCATAATGCTAAAGACAATTACAAAACAGCTTGAAATGAAAACATTTGGAAGTAAAGGACAAGCTGTGCATGTTAAAAAAAAAAACACAGCGTGCATGTAAAGAATTACGTTGGATGTACAGCGTTCTTAAAGTCCTTGTGGTTACTACTTAAGCCAGCTATCTGTGACGAAACGACAAACATGTCAGTAATCCAGAACCACTAAACATGTGAAGATGTTTAGGAAAGTAAAGTAAAGACATGTCCTCATTATGATCTTGTCATGTGGAGCTTAAACATTGTAATTTACACACATTGAGTAGCTGTCGTAAAAAACTCCTACAGCACAGTAAAAAAGAAGTGTATTGTAAGCAGAGATACTGTATACAGTACATCGCCTGTGTGTCAGGGGTAATTTCCCTCAGGCTACCTGTAACCCCTGGAGATAGCAGTCTATAAAGATGCCTGTGTAAATCGGAGAGTAATCAGGACCTCACAGCTGGTAAGATGTCCTGTGGAGGACCTGCAGTTAAACGAGACCTCATTATGGAACCTGTGGAACCTGTTAAAATAAAATTTTAACTAATAACTGTAACTTATAACTGAATGAAATTTTTGATCTTTTAATACTGGTATAAAATGTTACCACTAAAAATAGCGGTTACAGATATTTTACAGCGAACATGTTTAACATTGTGTCTTTTAGCTTTTTCAGGTATTTTCCAATACAATTAGGTTGACTTTTTACATTTTTGTTATTTCTCTGTTGTTTGGACAGGATCTCTGCATCAGACCTGGATTTTACGCCAAAGCTCTGGTGTGAAACTCAGACAATGAAACACTGAAAATGGTAAATAAAACAAAGCAGTAACAAAAAGACCTTTTTACTAGAAAAACATGCCAGAACATTTCAGCCATGTATAGGTCAAATTAGCAGGTCCTCATGTTTCAAGATGCCTTCAGTCGGTCAGAACTGGAACCGCAGCCCTGCCCAGATGCTCGTGGACGAGTGGAAGAGGTTAGAGTGATCTGCAGAGAGAACTGCCTGGGGAAAAAAGAAGAAGAAGAAGAAGGCTACGTGGATTTATATGGATTTGGATTTGATACATACTTGATTTGGTGTATATGTATGCATTACAGTGTGCATAAAATTGAAAGGGAAATAAAATGGGTTACTGATGTTTATGCAAGGCTTGAGTTCCACATGCTTTGTGAAAAGAAAAAAACATATAATATATATATA
>JAQMYG010000006.1:4393392-4405059 GCA_030014215.1 Clariallabes teugelsi | reverse complement strand
GTTGTGGTGATTTAACACTGGGAATTTTGCTGTGTGCCAGTTTAACAACATACTTTTTAAAATGCATAGAAATAGTGCTTTTGCTATCATTAGATTTACGAATCCATGGAAAATTTAAATCTCTGAATTGATATATGTGATAATTGTGCTGTTTACACAAAACAGGACAGGCTCAGCAGTCAAAGCTTATGTCTATATAGTTTGTACAAGTGAATTGATAAGTGACATCACTTTGTTGATGAAGCCATATTGCCAGTAGAGTGCAAGGGAAAGGTGGTGGTCAGAGCTTACAGTTGACTTTGTCAGAGACTTGGAAAATTCTTTGGGATGGAAAATGGGTTTTGATCACCCTGATGTAAAAGGAAATACTTTTTTAATGTGATAAATACTTATCTGATGCAATACAGTTTAATAGAGTTTCACTCCTGAGGTCATAGTTATTACCCAAAGTAATAAATATTAAATATCAAACCCTTTTTAAAGACTTAAATTAGCAGGAAGTGAACGACACTGCACCTTGTTCACACTGCAAGCAAATCCGATTTGTTTCACAAATTGACTATCGATAAGCATTGGTTCAGGCGGTGAGTTGGGTGGATTGTCCGTGGCCAATCAGACACGTGGAAACAAGGAAAAATCCATCTAAAGCAGGTGACGTATAAGAAGGAATATAACCCTGCTGCAGGGCTTCCTTGATGTATTGATCTATGGCTGCTTGTTTAGTCAGAGACAGGGGATAAATTACGATTTCGTGGTGGATACATACCTGGCAGCAGGTTGATTACACAATCGTAGTCTCGACATGGAGAAAGACCACTGGTTTTGGTCTTGCTGAAGACTTCCCTGTATCTTAAATTCATAGGAGGGATTGTAACTGTGGTAGGTTATTCAGGGCTCTCAAAGGTAGTTGTGGCCATCTGCAGAACTGGTAGATGAAGACACTGAGCATGACAGAAAGTGGACCACTTTGTGATGGATCTCTGACGCCAGGAAAACAGAGGATAATGAAGCTGCATCCAGGGGTATCCAAGAATAACCTGCCGTTTGGCTGTTGTGCAACTTTGAGGCTTCGTGATTCATGGGGAATAAACTTGGAAGGACTATCTGGGGTCTTGACTTGTGCCGAGGTCACACGCATATACGATTTTGATACGGACAGTCAATCTTGGCGACCGGAACAGCTTGTCACTTGATGATTTGAAACAGATTGAATGAGAAGCTCCACACAGATACTTCTCTCCTCCAAACTCGGAGAGGTTACTTCTGTTGCAGTCATTATAGAGACAAAGTATTCTGTCACGATAGAAATGGAGGTAAACAAATGCAAGTGGAGATCAGCTTTGGTTTACAGACAATCCAAAACATGAGACTGAATCTGGCAAAGCGCAACCAGAATGTCAAGGGCCAAAAGAGTCAAAATCAAACTATAATAGCAGCTTGGTAATTTCAGAGTAGAGCTGAAATACTTTGCACTGAACTACGAGTCTTTTTAATCAGGTGCTGTCTGACTGAACACAGGTATTGCAAGTTAGTAATCAGGAGACCGTAAATGGAGAAATAACATTTTTGTAGGCAGACGTGCTTTTGGGGAAGTGGATTGTCATGCTGGGGCAGCCTATGTGCCAAAGGCCTTAAATTGCAGACTTGAGATGCACAGATTGACATTATTGATGCATTGCCATAGCCATTGTAGAGTGGGTAGCGGCATTACCTTCCCTGTAAGCAGCACTCATGAAATGCTGGATTAAGCACACATTGTTCAGGGTGAGATTAATTCTTTGAAGCTGGATGTCCTTTAACATTTCTAGCCACCAGTTTTTGTTATAAAGTAAGTCAGGAGTTTATGGGTGTCTTGATGACGTGCACCAGGTAATTTTTGGGCCCAGGTGATGAGATTGGGCCATAAATATAGGCATTGCCTTAAGCCAACATAGTAGGAGAGTGAAGGTGCTGTCAGAGTCTATACCTTGATCGATCCCGACTTAGCAGAACCCAGAAAGCTTTTAGGTTCCCTGGAGTCTGGTTCCTCTAAAAAATTTTTTTTTCCTATTTCCATCTAAGGGAAGTTTTCCTTGCCACCATTTCCCTCACCTTGCTCATCAGGGACATAGCCATAATTATAATTTATACATGTTTCCTTACACTTTTCAAACTTTTCTTTATTCTGTAAAGTAGCTTTGTGACAATGGACACTGTTAAAAGTGCTATATAAACAAAACTGAATTAAATTAGAGGAGAACAAGTCTTTGAAGGAGTCCACTTTATCAGTCTTGAAAACTTGTTTGAAGGAGACAGTGAATTGGATCCTTGTAAAGAACAAAGCTGGTCTGGCCTGTCAAGTTTGAGTTGTACAGCAGTTCTCAGTTCTTTGATCAACAAAAGTGACAAAAGGGTGGAAGGTATCGTCCAGCCAATGTCACCATTCTTTCAAGACCAGCCTGACAGCCAGCATTTCTCTGTTCCCCACATCTTAGTTATGCTCCACAGGCATGAGCTTTCTGAAGGAGAAGGCAACTGGATGAAGTTTAGGTTTCTTGCTAAAACTTTGGGAAAGTATCAGTCTGACTTCATGAGGTCAGTAAGTGGCGCAATCGGTTAGCGCGTGGTACTTATACAGCAGGTTGAGCAATGCTGAGGTTGTGAGTACAAGCCTCATCTGGAGCTTGGGTTTTAAACATCTTAGTGAGACTATATTTAATATGCATCCTGTTCGAATTCTCATCTAAGGTGACAACTGCCTAGACAGCTTTCTACAAGTAACAGCTGGAAATTCTCTTAACCAGTCTGGCTTCATAAAGGTCATATTTCACAGAAACTGCCTTTGTAGTCATCCCTGAAAAGTTACATGCTGCTTGATCAGTCAAACTATCATGTGTTTGACGTATTCAACAACAACACATCCATTCTAATGAGTATACATGGCACACAAAAACATTGATGCGCTCACATAATTTAGCAATTTGGCTTATATTGTGAACCAAAAAAAGTTTTCCTGAAGCTTAGTCTAAGAGAATTTAAAATCAGCCGGCCAAAGAAGATACAGCGCTGTAACACCTGCTCAAATGACAAGTCTGTGCAAATCAGACGTGCAAATGAAAAACTGCACAGAGGACCTGAAAAAAAAAGCGGATAAGCAAAAAAAAAAAAAAAACCTGAAAAACTCACTCACCATCTATACCACTTTATCCTGTATACATGGTCGCGGGCCTTAAGTCTATCCGAGGAGATTTAGCACATGATGCAGGGTACACCCTGGACAGGGTGCCAATCCATTGCAGGGCACACACACATACAGTACACAAATCATATGCTCATTCGCACACTAATGCAATTTGGGAAAGCCAAATTAGCCTAATCTGCATGTCTTCAGACAGTGGGACAAAACCTGAATATCCAGAGCAAACCCACCAAGCACGGCCCGGGAGAACATGCAAATAGATCCCAAGGTGGGACTCAAACCCAGATCCTGGAGGTGCAAGTTGACAGTGCTAACCACCATGCCACCGTGATTAATTGATGTTCCCCAAATGGCCTGTAGAATAAGTGTGGGTACTGTGATAGATTGTCTCCCCATCCAGGGTGTACCCTACCTTGTGCCCTAAGTCTCTTGGGATAGGATCCAGGCCACCCACAACCCAGTATACAGGATAAAGTGGTATAGATGATGAGTGAGTGAGTGAACCTGGGTCTTCTGCATGGCAGGTGAGAAACCTAACACTGAGCCAAAATGTTTATTAAGATTCAATTATTTGACACAGGTACCTCACAGCACAGTGAAATGTTTTTATTCTTCCAAATATCCCATATCATGTCAGCATAGTGAAATTATTTTTTCATATATATGAAGCACAGTCCACCTGGATACAGCACCTTGAAGCAGATAGGGTTAAGGGCCTTGTACAAGAGCTTAACAGTGCTGAGATTTGAAACCACGACCTCCTGATCTGTAAGCCTTAACTGGTTGAGCCAACACTGCCTTTATTCATCTTCATCTTCTTCATTTTCAATACCAATTTATCCTGTATTCAGGGTCACAGGGGCCAGGCAACTTTGGGCACGAGGCAGGGTACCACCCTGGACAGGGTGCCAGTCCATCGCAGGGCACACACACATACTATGGGCAATTTGGGAACGCCAATGCATATCTTTGGACTGTGGGAGGAAACCCACCAAGCACGGGGAGAACATGCAAACTCCATGCACACAGAGACAGGAATCAAGCCTGGCCGGGAATCGAACCCGGACCCTGGAGGTGCAAGGCGACTGTGCTAACCACTACACCACCACTGCTGCCTGCCCTTATTCACTTACAATATAATTTGGTTATTTTTTTTATCTTCATTAAATATTTCTTGATCTTTCCTTATCTTTCTTGACACAAATCTGATTTGATCCACAACGCATTTTCTAATGTTTTACTTATAATGTTGCATAAAAAATACTTAATTCATTCCATATAGATCTAAAGTTGACTCGTTATTTATTCTCACACTAGAGGGCAGCACGGAGTCTTCGCCGCCTCACTGCGCATGTCCTTGTGAGTGGAAGAAGTGAGCACTTCCGCCCTCAGTCATCATGGCGGCTCCGAGCAGGCGACAAGTGCTGAGGTTCATCGCTCAGTGCGGAGCTTTCATCCTGACCCGGTTCGGGTTCTGGAACTGCTTCAGCATGCTCATGCTGTTTGCAGAGCGAGCCGATGTGAAGAGGTAAAAAGTCCAGTCTCTCGTGCAATCTTAGTGCAAATTTACAGATAGGGCAGTTAAGGCTAACCTGTTAGCATGATGAGTAAACAGTGTGGTCAGTTTGTATTAACACGATTAAGAGAATTTCTGCAGTTGTATATGTTTAGTGGTTCAGTCTCAAACTGCTCCTTGGTGAATAATATGGAGCTCTATGTAGGGTGAAAACACTTGTTTTAGTACACTATGTAGTGCACCTATGTAGTGTTGGGACAGAGAAATGGCCACGTCACTTCCGGGATCTGCTTCCACATCTGGATGGAGTTGATCCCACTGCCTGTCTTTAGTCTCAAAGCCCTTTAATTAGCTCTTTTTCTGGTTAAGTGGTTTTGGGAATAAGGTTTTTGGAAAACCGTCATCTTGCATGGCTGTAAGATCAAAGGGGGAAAAAAACAGAAAATTAAAGAGTAGTGCATTTTATGTTATATTGATCATCATACAAAGTGTCTTATAACTTAGGCTCATTGAAAAAGGTCCTGTCTTTCATGTTTAAGGAAACTAGGGCTGTAGCTATCGAAAATTTTAGTAATCGAGTATTCTACCAAAAATTTAATCGAGTAATCGGATAAAATGTACTTTTGCTTAATTAAACAGCAATGTAAAACATATAAGAGAAACAAATATTCATTGGTTTTCTTTTTAGAAAAGTCAACTTTTATTTTTTAAATGCATACAGCAATTTGTCAAAAATAAACATTGTCATTATTCACAATACATAATAAGGAATAGCTTAAAGTTGACTGAGATGAATTAAGTGCATTACGGTGCCATACATTCTTATTTTAAAGCCTTTTCTCAGATGCAAAAACAAACCAAAAAAGGTATTTCAAATGACTAAGTATCAAAAAAAAACTAAGGCACACATTGAAATAAATACTTATACAAAAACACTAAGGTGTGCAACTTACTTTCAGAACTAAAAGTTCTTAAATTTACAACTCAGGCATTAACATATAAGCCTTTACTGACAATTTCTGTCATTTTCTCTTGCTGGTTTCTTCATCTCTTGGCTCGCTGATAATTTTATCGCTCCCTTCCATTTTGTAGCCGCAACAGAACGCTCCCTCAAATCAATACACAGCTAACTGTTTGTGTCTCCTTCCGCTTTGTGGGTGACGTAAGCGCTTCTACTTCGTTGGTGTTTACTGGTGGCTTGCACCTGTCAAAAGTGCGCTGTCAACAAATAATTGTGCAAAAGCATAATGCAAGGTTTTAAAATTAATTAAAAGAAGCTTCGAGGCAGAAGATTTTGCCTCGATCATTTTTTGTAATCGAATTACTCAAGGAATTGTTTCAGCCCTAAAGGAAATTAATCAACAACGTTTGATTTCAATGCGAGCTGGTATCAAAAAGTTTTATAATTGGTTCTGTTAACAAGTCGTCGTACGTCCTCCGTCAGACACCTTAAAACCTGGCAGTAGAATTCGCTATTGATGGTCTGGCCCCTGTGGACGAATTCTCGATGCACAATGCTGCAAATCTTGAAAAAGCCAATGAGCGTACACTCGGTCGAGCTGCTTGCGCCTTTTTCAGTCGTAGAGATGATGGGCTCTTCCACTGTGAAGACTGTTGCTTCGTCTCAGGGTCGTACATACTTAATCACCGGTGACGTTCCTCAACATAAAGGACATGTCATCCACGGCACACTGATCGAGTTATTGGCTGATGTTTCTTAGGACGAACTTGGCAGCATTGTGATTGTTCTTAGACGATTTGACGAATTTCGGGGGTTGACCTTGTTGAAGGTCTTCCTTCTTGGTTATGAGATATACTTATTGTCATGGGGCATTTGTAGTATAGCTCATTTCCTAGAGCAGCTATAAATGACAGTTACTTCACCGACTTCTTTCTGGAAAAAATCTCTGGAAAGTGCAAACTCCTCTCTCCACGTCTGGAAAAAAGTTCCTTCAACTTCCATACATTTAATTTTATGGATCTTAAGATTTAATTATTTGTCACCTGTAAATTACAGCACTCGTGGGGCAAATAGGGTTAAGGGCTCAGCAGAGAAAGCTTGTCAGTGCTGGGGCTCGAACCCACAACCTTCTCATCAGCAACCAATTTGTAAAATTGTTTGTATTAGTAAATGTCTCATGTCTGCTGCACAACATTGTTATTGTAGGAGAAATAGATTAATATAAAGGCTGTGATGTGAATTACAGTCAGAGCTGCTGTCATTTAAAGACAAAGCAACACCTGACCGATCAGAATGGAGAACTCCGCCTCACTGTGTGTGTAATTTCAGGAAGCCAGATATCCAGGTGCCGTACTTGTACTTTGACATGGCAGTGGCGGTGTTGTGTTCGAGTTTCATGTCGTTCGGAGTGAAGAGGAGATGGTTCGCTCTCTGTGCCGCGATCCAGCTGGCTTTCAGCACGTATGCGTCGTACATCGGCGGGCAAGTCCATTACGGAGACTGGTTAAAGGTATGAAGTCGGAGACAATGAGTAAAAATTGTTGAAACAAAATAGTTAAAACTGAACAGGCTAAAAGATGATGATTGGATCTCTGCTCATGGGTATTTGTTATATGTGTTGTTCCTCAGGTGAGGATGTACTCGAGGTCCTTGGCTGTTATCGGAGCTTTCCTAGTGCTGGCCAGCGGAGCAGGAGAAGCGTACAGGCAGAAACCACGCACACGCTCACTCCAGTCCACCGGCCAGGTCTTCATGGGGATCTATTTGATCTGCGTGGTTAGATTATTTATTTATTTTCCTTCAAAAGTATCCCTCTTTCATGTGTTATCTTCTCTTACTAGTATATGAAATGGGTTCTTTAAGGAATAGCTTGTATAAAATACATTCTAGCTGAAAATGTTTTGGATGAAGAATTATTGTTGGACAAGTGATGAAACTTGGATAGACATTCTAATAGTGTTCAGTAAATGATCTAGCAGTATAAGAACTGGAAATTTTGCTATGATGATGGCGTGTGAATTCATCAAACATACTTTGTTGTCCAAGTATTAAACCATGTTTTTTTTTCCCCCCACTCTTCTCATCATCTTTCTCTAGGTGTACTCCCTGCAGCACAGTCAGGAGGACAGATTGGCGTTATTGGACCACATCCCCGGTGGCGAGATCACCGTTCAGCTCCTGGTCATTCTCTTCGGCGTCCTCGCTCTCTCCTTCCTCTCAGGGTACTACATACGCTTGGCGTCACAGATCTTAGCCATGCTGCTTCCGCTGATCATTCTGTTCATCGACGGAAACCTCGGCTACTGGCACAACACGCGCCGCGTCGAGTTCTGGAACCAAATGAAGCTGATCGGACACAACGTGGCCATCTTCGGAGCCGTGCTCATCCTCGGGACAGACGGATAAAAAGCACAGGGGCACGTTGAACGGCAGCTTAGCACAAGTAGTGGACAATAGCTACATCCATCACGCGACACTGGCATCATATACTGAAGAGACGCGAGGTGTTCAAGTCAAACCGGGACTTTTGATTGTGCAGAATAACAAAATACGGTTAGACGTTATATACACTAATGCACTTATCCCAGCGTCTCACTACTGCTTGGATACCATCAAGGTAGAACGTTTTATCAGTACTCCAGAGCCATGCCTGTCTGATTCACGTCTGAAACGCCGGCCTCCCAGGAACCCCTTAAACGGCTCAAACTTGTAGAGATGGCTTGGAACATGATCAGGACCGGACAGAGTAATATTTAAGTAGTGTTGGTGAATAATTGTGTGTACAGTTCCCACAGACAGAGTCTCATCACCGTACTGCGCTTGTTTTCTGCAAATGTGATCGCAAGTCCCGGTTTGACTCGAATACCTCTCCTATATACTGGCATGCTACACACACAGTTTTTGTTGTTTTTTAGATTATGATCATGTTGCCTGTTTCTCAGGGGTGAATTCATATTCTTTCATCGTTGTTCGAGGCATTGACAGCAAATTATTTATAAAATTCAGTTGTATAATGCAGAGAGAAAGAGACTTCACCTTCGCTTGCTTGTCCAGTTTCTCTTTAATGGCTGTTTACATTTCTTTGCTTTTTTTTTTTTAAATGTAATATTTTCTACAGGTCTTAAGAATGTTGGATTGTTAATTCGAGCCTGTTAAAAGGCTGTTTCTGATGCTGTATAATGTGATTTAAAAAAGGGATTTTTTTTTTTTGTTAGCCGTTTTAAGCAAGTCCAAGACTGCTCCATCACTGGCAGCTTCACTCTTTCTTAATGAAATCTCATTACATCATTGTTTTAATAAACTATAAGGTTTTCTATATGAAGGACTTGGTGTCCTTTTATTGTTGACACCCAGGACGATTTATCCGAAACAGCGCCACTGTTGTCGCCTGTTTCTAAGCAGAAGAGATTTTTCCAATGAAATAGTCATGAGAAAAAGAAAGTGCACCCTCATTTAATTCTGTTTGTAACGATCAGGGTGTAGATTCACAAACTTCGAACCCCAGAAAACAACAAAAAGAGGAAACCAGATCCCATTAAGTAGTCGGAAAAAAAAACAGATCAACATTCCAAAACCAGGTGAGAAAAATAAGTACACCCTCTAATTCAGTAACATGTACACTCATGTGCCTTTGGCAGCAATACCTGGTGATGTGATGCCTACATTCGTTTCAGGTTATCGGTCTCATTGTTTTGGAAAATGTCTAACTCATTCACTTTTACGTTGCTTTATTTCTTCAAGGTTTGAATTTTACCTTTGGCTTATTATAATATAATTTTACCTCATCATCTTCATTTTTCCTTCTTAAGCCATTCGGACGTGGTTTTGCTGCCTGTATTCCTCACCATCACTGTCCTGCTGCATGACCGAGCGTCAATCCTGCTTAAGCTCATCACCCATTTGTCTTAAGAATATTTGGGTACAAAGTGAAGTTCATTGATTTGTATCAGGTGAAAATCATCAGCCAAGCACAGCTTTCTATGTGCAGGAATCATCATACATCATATTTCGGGTCATTCAGGTATTTTAATATAAAACAAAAAAGGGACAAAAGAAAATAAATAAAAGTACAGCATTACAGTCAGAATTTGTTACTTTTATTTTAGAAAATGTCCTTTTTAAACTGTGGCATTTCAAGTCACATTGTTTTAAAATACAGAAAATACAGACACATGTAGAACATGACAGCGCAGGGGAAAAAAAAAGGAAAATTGGGAGATGAAGGAAAAAATAAAAAGGTTATGCGCTTTTCTGACTGTTTGGGTTTTTTCTCTTTTTTTTTGAGAAAAATGGAAATGAAGACGAAGAGAAAAGGAAAATGAAGGGAGAAGAGGAGGGCACAGAGAAAGAGGGAGGGAGAGAGAGATGCTGAGAGTTAGTTCGGGAAAACTATGGGTTGTTTAATAATCGGTATTTTAAATTATCTTTATAAAGTCTAATTTAGAATTAAGTCTTTTCACCCTCATTTTTATTAATTTTTTTCCATGTTTTTCTGTTTTTTTATTTTTATTATTTGATCTTGGTGACCCCCCCCACCCCCACCCTCTGACTGACACTGAATGTGGGAGGGGGAAGAGAGAGACAGAGAAAAAGAGAGGGGGAGTGCCGTTCTTGCTCAGCTTTCGGGGCGCTGATGCCCACCGTGCCCTCTCAGACCAATCCGTGCCCGCTGCCCTCTATCACATCAGGATGATAACGACGACTCCTTCTGTGTTTGCTGTGCTTGTGAACGCTGCATCGACTTCTGTGTTTCCACGTCTCTAAAATGTTTCTCGACCTGTGGCACAGAGAGAGAGAGAGGCGAGATGGTTAAAAACACATGCCATTTTTAGTCTATACACAAGAAACATATAGCAGAAATTAAAAGCCTTTAAACGTATTTTCAGCGAACAAAATTGTAACAAGAAGCCTGGTTAGTGTCAGTGCTCACTAACAATTTAATTGACAAACTAGACGGACAGAAATGGCAATGAGGGGTTGAGTTATAAACTGCAATCCTTTTGTGTGGCGATTCATATAAATCGCCACAATGACTCAAATATCTATTTAAAAAATATATAGTTTTTAAGTTTAACAGATGAAACAGGCCTCAAATATAAACGATTCTGTACCGAGTAGCGCATCAGAGTTATGGCGTTACATAATTCTTTATCCAAAAAAATCTTGCACATTAAAAGGCTCTGATCTGATTTTTTTTCTCCAAAACTTCAAGTGAATTAGTCTTAAACCCACTCCTTACACATGCTTAAACTAGTCTCAAAAAACACAGTGAACACATCAGTCGAAAATTGTGTGAAGCCGCACGCACCTCCAGCCAGACTCAACACATGCGCTCACTGTCAAGTTGAGTTTTGAGACTTCAGAGGCGGTAAAATGTCACCATTTCTTTAATATTTACACATTTTCATCCTGCGTGGTAGCAGTGAATTATTTGCCAAGTTTGTTTAGAAATAATAATTAGGATGAAAGACAGAGATACATAGAAAATAAATATGAAAAATATGGCTTTTTTTGCTTGCTTTAATTTAAAGTTAAATGTCAAACATGTATAAGTTAGTTTGTATTGTTTAAATGCTGCTCTTGGTTTTTAAGTGGGAAAACTAATGTCATAAGTAACGGGCTACATTCAATTACTCATTAAACATTTTTAAAGGTTTAAAATTTTAACAAAATCTGGGAAAATGTAATATCGAATTGGGATATTTATAAAATCATGATACTCATAGAATCACAATTTTAATCGAATCAGCACCGAGGTATCATGATACTGTATTGCTCGAATCCTGGTGATTCACATCCCTGATGGACAAGCTTAAGATCTCTTCAAATTGCAACAAATAAATTCTTAGAAATGTATATAATCATTTACATGCTGAAAATATACAGCATTTACTCTGAATTATGGATGTGCCACTTTGTGCTTTTTGAAGCTCAGCACTAGGGGTGGGCGATATACCGGTATACACGGTTAACCGGTAGAAATTTGTCAACCGATAGAGATTTTGGTCTATC
>JAQMYG010000006.1:4381291-4393292 GCA_030014215.1 Clariallabes teugelsi | reverse complement strand
GCACTCGGCGCCTGTGATTAACCCCTTACACGCCGCTCAAACAGACATTTCTCAGACCGTGGTATCGGTCCCCGGTATCGGGGGACTTTTAACAAGTATGAGTACTTTAGAAAATGTGGTATCGAGGCCGATACCAGATACCGGTATCGGTGCATCCCTAATAGGAACCCTATGAATTACGCCCCATTTCCCCCCATTTTTGCGTTTTCTTTCAAAATTAAAAAACAAACATCCAAAACAAAAAAAGATGCAATCAGTAGCAATAAGAAACAGGATGAAGAGAAACTTACAATTTTGCGTATATGACTTAAAGCACTTCCCTCTTTGCCTTTGCAGTTTTCCACCTGATACGGTGGCGAGATGACAACATCGTCCATCACGATAATGTTCTTCTCCTGCCATTTGCAGTCTTTAATGCTGGGGAAAAAAAAAAAAAAAAGAGGTTCAGAAACACTCAACTATAACAATATAAATCTATACAATTCTATTTAACAAATTTATAAAAAAAAAATAAAAAAAAAAAAACCATGCACACTGCTGGTCACTCACAATGGCTAGTGATCAAACTCTGACAACATTAACTCTACCAGACCAAACAAATAACTCCAGTGTTTCCCCACACATGGAGTAAACCTGGGCGGGCTGCCAAAGTACAGTGAGGGCCACCCAAGTACATTTGCCGACCCTTTTAAAAAATCTGCGCGGGAGAACAATCCCTGCGGAGACAGTTCAGCGCTACCGCACCGGTTTAATCCGATACTGCGAGAGTGGTCTACTGAGAGGCAGTGAATGCAATTCAATTCAATTTTATTTATATAACGTAATAATACGCTAATTCATAATAAATTCATTTATTAATGTACAAGAAAAATAAAAAGTACATGTCAAGTGCATCAGAATTGAAACCTAACTACAGCCGAAAGTCAATCAATACCATGCATCTCTTAATCAGCAGGCTTGTTCACCATAAAAAATTTTAATAATAAAAAAAAAAACTATACCAATTACAGTTAATTATCTGGGACAGAAAGCATTATTTAATCAAAGGGGGAAAAGAAAGTAGTCAATGATCTGTAACTTTCTGTTACAAGATGTTTATTTACTATGAGTGGGGTATCAAAAAGTTTCAAGATTCGCGCACTGCAGATCCGGTTGCTTTCACTGTACATTAAAACCACGTGATTTCAGGTTTCACAGCAAAAAAAGTTTTCACACTCTCACTAGTTTCAAAAGAGAAACAATAAGAAGCTAATGAGGGAATGACTTCTTAGAGCTGCTATAAAGAAAGAGACAAGTTGTCTCATGAACACTGCAATTTTTCAATGCAATTACAAGGATAAAACAAAGTGACTCTGATTTTGTTCAACACAAATTATGATTGTTGGCCAGTTTCTGTGGTAGAACTGAAATAAAATGGTTTGAGAAGAAAATAGTAAATGACGGAGTTGTAACAAAACCACTGGCTACAACATACCTTATCATGGATCATTTTTTCCTACACCAGCATGTGATCACATGGTTCCTTCTTTAGTTTAAACAACTATAAATGTTCTACAAATGTCTAAATATACCATGCGGCAACAACACACACTTCATGAAGGCTGTTATGTCTTACGTTTTATGTATAGTTTGGAATAGTTGCTGGCCCTCAACTGAAACCCCAGCGCTGATTGCATAGGCTTGGGACAACTTGTCTTCCTTTTCCGTTCTTGCCCGATTGGCAAGCTGTGGGAGAAAAACACACACTTACAGTCAGTGATGGGAAAAAAAATGGTCACATGCCAGACGTGTCATTCATGCCAATGAGCGCAACAATGTTACGTCAACATAGCCAGCTTTACAAAGAGCTGGAAAAAAGATTCGTCCTCACTATTTATTCAGCTTAGGTTAAACTAAGCGCATTTACTGTATTTGCAGTATAACATCCATCTATCGTGTGCTTGACTCTTAATGTGCGTGTTTGTACTGTGAGGTGCTCTCAGAAATTTACTGCGCTCAAAATAAAATAAAAAAATTTCCATATTGCCAAAAGTATTCTCTCGCCTTCCTTTACAAGCATATGAAATTGAGTAACATCCAATCCTTAATCCATAGGGTTTAATATGATGTTGGCCCACCCTTTGCTGCGATAACAGCTTCAACTCTTCAGGGAATGCTTTCCACAAGGTTTAGGTATGTGCTTATAGGAACATTTGACAATTTTTCCATTTGTGAGGTCAGACACTGATGTTGGACGAGAAGGCCTGGCTTGCAGTCTCCGCTTTAATTCATCCCAAACTGTACTTGTGCGCAGTCATGTTGGAACAGGAAGGGGCTATCCCTAAACTGTTTCTACAAAGTCCCAATCCCAAATATCTTAGTATGCCAAAGCATTAAGAGTTTCTTTCAGTGGAACTAAGGAGCCGAGCACAACTCCTGGAAAAACGACCCCACACCAGTTCCAACACGATATCCAACAGGCCTTCTTGTCCAACATCAGTGTCTACAAAGACCTGTCTTCCAGGAGAATGTCACTTACCTTGCCGACATTCAAAGATGCTAGAGGAGGAGGGGTCTCGGTGCGGTCGTTAATGGTTTCTACGTCAGAAACGTAGGCTAAGTTGATCAGGATGATGTCGCTGAGGTTGGGCTTGCCACTGGAGGAAGCACATTCTCACAGGAAGGTTAAGGATAAACCAGTACAAACAGTTTAGACTTCAGCAAACATCTGATGCTTAGGCTACATCAAACTGTTGACAATGAATATTGGTCAAATCGGTTTATTAATTTTTTTTAACTGGACCTCTACGCAAATGGCCGAAACACGGCATCGGTGCTAAAAAGTCTCACACCTTGAAGAAGAGGTGAATTTAAAGATAGGATCATACAAGACAATTTTTCATAATACTTAATGCTTCTTATCTCCCAATCCATTCTTCGTTTTTTGTAAATGTCCGTACACATTTATATTTTTATCAGATAAATTTAAACACATTTGATAAATGCAATTACATGCTCTTTTATGTCTGTAGTGTCAGTTACCTTTTGAATTTGAATCTTTTAACGATCTTAACTGTCATTCAGATGAAACTTGGCCGATTTAGATTTCACATAAAAAGACGTAAACCTGAGAAAGTGTATTATACTAAAATGCTAAATTGTTGAGATACTGCAACATGAATTTGACATGGTTACGGACACTACAGATTTATTTATTTTTTGCTTTTTAAGCTTTTACCTCAAACCGGGAGGCTTAATTTATGCAACAATTTTTAGAGGTCATATTCTTCTAGAAGAATTATGAATTATGACCTGTTATGATATTTATTTTGTATAAACTTCAGAAGTAGCTTCTTTGGTGCACACATTTTCTGTATTATATACAACAGGTATATAACAAAATAAACAAATAAAATCAGCACCAATACTGTGTTATGGCCGAAAGCACATATTCGACACAGGGGCCTAATTAAGTTCTTGCTGGTTTCACATGTGAAGTGAGAAAACAGATAAATCTGTAAACAAGGACAAACAGACGACAAAGAAGGCATACTGAGAATCACTGCCATCTGGAATACTGAGCATTCACGAACGGAGACGACTATTACGGCTGACTGGAATGGTTCCCTAAGAAAATCCGCTCCCGACAGATCGGTTTTGCCCGACACTAACTTGGCCACATGTAGAAAATCTGTCTGGCTGCATGATAAATGCACTGTGCAGCGTTTGCCCGAAGAGCTAGGCCTGCAAAAAGACTTTAGACGTAAGCCAAGAGGAACTACGCTTTGGTTTCTTGCAGTAAATTCCAACATTTCTAAAGTGAAAAGAAGAACTCAACCCCAGCGTACAGTGGGTCATGTTAAGGCTTCTGCACTTTTGAGTTCTATAGCATCTCAGCTCACAAACTTCCACTCACTACTGCAGCTGAAAAACCTTTCGTATGTGGTCAAAAAATGCCTATAAATGGCAATTTTTATAGTTTAAACCCTAAATCTGGTCCCAAAATACTTTAATTTTATTTCAAACTTTAATACATTACCCTTTAAATAAGAGTTTAGGTAAACCCATATACTGTACAGTACTATACGTACTGCTGTGTCTCCCGCAGTGCTAGAATGTAAAATAATGATGTTACACCTATATGTACTGTAATTTATGCAGGCGCGTTTTATTTGGTATGCACTGTGGTTTTCTTCACCATCCCAAGCCACGAATTAGCTGAATATTATGCTAATATTTATTATACAAAATTTGCCAATTATATTGTTCTTAATAGTTTAATGCATGAAAAATGATATATTGCCACAAAAAAAAAAGCCATCAAAAAAATTGCAGAGGATATTTGCAGTTTTCACTAAAGTGGAAGGAAAAATCCGCAAACAACCAAAAGTCGACTGTACTACTCCTTTTCAACACTATAATTCTATTTTTGCATAGAGAAACAATCAAAAACATCTAGAAGACACCTGAAATGAAGTAAAATATGAAATAAAGAGAAAATAAACCTGACTTAACCTTAACATTTAGATTACTCGTCACCAGCTACTTTAAAAACAAAACTGAAAGTGGATAGGTTTTATTCTTGCTGATGTGCTTCATAAAATTCTTGGGACCCATGTTGATGTCTACACTAAATCTTGCACAAAATTGGAAAAAAAAGGGGGGGAACCCTGCTTCACTTGGCTTTCCATTGACGTGAACAAGTTTTGAACAGCTCCACGACTAAAAATGTCTCAAATGCCGAGGCAGATTTCTTGCAAATTTTCAATTCTAAAGGCCAAATTCAATTTTTTTTTTGCAAGGCCATATGTTTCGTATAGACCGAGGTATAACTGTAACCATCTCTCCACTGCATCTTTAAAATATGCACAAATATGACTGAAATTGTGATACAATTCGAACTAACTCCATACACAAGAATTTAACATAGTTTAAAATTAAATGAAGCTAAAAAAGTTTGCGTAATTTTTTTAAAGGCACATTGTTACTGAGAAGCATGTATCTGTTAGGTCATGCCCATAATTACTTCTAAACTTGTTTTAATAGCTCAGAGTGTAACACATGTAGGATTATAAAGAAACAGTGATGTTTTACCTCATCAAAATTCTCAAAACTCCACAACTTCTAACAAAGGAATATGGGACTTCTTACACACGCGATGTGTGACTAATTTGCACTCACTGTGTTTTGAGACTGGTGTACGCATGTGGAATGACTGGGTTTGAGACTAATTTGGTCACAGAGTTTGGAGAAAAAGGCTTTTAAACACCCAATATTTTTGATAATGTAACGCCATAAAAATGCATTTCTGTGCTCGGTACCGAACCGTTTATATCCAAGGCTGATCAGCTGGTCACGGCCAGTCAATCTGAAAGTCGGCTAATTCTGGTCACTGGCCAATTGACCGGTTCGTATCTATTATAAATGTAAAAATAGTTATTTAAAAAAATTATATATATATTTTGGAGTCGGCATGGTGATACGCGAATCACCACACAAGAATCGGGATTCATAACTGAATCGTTATTTCTTTAAAATATCTACATCAAAATGACATCACCTTAACGTACCTGACAACGTAATGTTCTGTAACTTGCGTCTGAAAAGGACCTTGGGTATGTTTTGAAGGAGGAAATTTTCATTTGTAACACATCAATCAAAGAATTCTTCGAGATTTGTGACAGCATGAAAAAAAAAATCTGATAGTGTAAAGCCAACTTTACTATTTTTCTAGATGTTTCTTACAGCAGATTTAAACAATTATTACACTGCAGTCTGAAGGTGAAGCAGAACATCAGCTCTGACACTAAAGTCCTGAGTGAAGTCAGTGTGTCTCCTCACCTGAGACAATCAATCCAGTATGATTTTAAAACTACACAAGGCCCATATTTTATTGTTGACTCAAAAACAAAGCTGCATTTATTCACTCCGAGAAGTCTGAGAGAAAGTCAGCTCCACACAACAGATCATCAGGAAGAAGTTAATCAGCACACAACCCTTAAAGTCACTCAGTGTGTGTCAAGACCGTGTAACTTCCAGCAGCTCAGGGGCTAAGCTAACTTAACCTAGCAAAGTTAATATTTTATCGAAAAGCTCATTTTAAACCAAGTCTCTACCTTAACAGCTAGTTATTTTATCTGACTCATTACGATATTCATTAACACCCCGAATGGATACAAACAGTTGTAGTAGAACTCTAAACGGCTAACGCTTGCTAATCAAGGAGACAACAAAATGCTTCATGAAACCTGAAGGAAACCTTCTACATACAGGAAACGTAATTTAAACTCACACACGGCATGTAACTTACTGGGTCTACTAGAAGCTATATGAGATAAATGGCGAGATAGCTAACTTCTACTAAGCGCTAATGCTAACTTTGCTAAGGAGGTAGCAAGGACAGGTAGAGCGGCTAAGCTAGCTGGGGATTAAGATGTCAAAAATACAAACAAACAAACAGGAGACACGATCAAACCGAGGAAACTGAACATTTCGTGTGTCTCTAGTGACGTCATAAAGGCAAAAATTAAAAACGACAATGGGATGAGATGAAGAAAAAACTGAATCTGTTTTGAATGAGGACGGAAAGTGTGACGCTCGAACACAAGCCTGAACTGCTAACAGCTAACTGCAGGCCCCGGACAAACCGCCGCGCGAGCCCCGCGTTAGGACAGCAGCACCCCGGAAACGGAGTGAAAAGGATACTCAAGGTTAACATCTTGGTCTGGTAGTCGAAAGCTACGACTTCTCCTTGCAAGCGCTGGCCCAGGCAGGTGAGGCAAGAGACATGGTTCCCAACACTGAAATACTCCCCCGGTCCAGGAGCCGCCATCTTCTCCGCCAGGGAAACCGGAGCGCCAGCTTTACGTAAACGCACGCGACGGCGTAATTCTGCACAGGAAACTGGGCGTGGCTACGTGACGCGCGAGCACAAAGGGCTCGAGCGCGCCGAACCTGCGCACGAGCGTGCTGTGTAGAGTGTTAAAACCTACCTGGAGTTTTTTTTCCCACAATTAAAAAATGTATAATTTTATTTTATTTAGCAGGTCTGTGTACTAGGGCAGCATGTAGTGTGCTGAAGGAGCCAAAGTATTCAGGATTTTATTTTTCATACAGATCACAAATTTTAAAACATACATCAAAGCATTGGATCTCCAAAAATAAACACACACACACACACAGACCCCCAAAGCACATTTTTATTTTATGCGAAACTATCCAAGCCATACAGTAACATGCACAGAAGCTCAGGGGTTTCCTCACACCTCAAGGATAAGGCGTTTGAATCTCACCTCTGGTCAGGGACTGTGGAGTGCACATGTTCTCCCAGTGCATGGTGGGTTTCCTTTGGAAACTCTGGTTTTCTCCACAGTACAGTGGTACCTCTGCATATGAATGCCCTGCCTTAAGAATTTTCTCCTTAAGATCTGAATTTTGCAAGAAATTTGCAAAGCAAATCAAGGCATACAAAGCATTGTTCAGCATAGGAGCCAATCAACTGAGCCACCAAACGCCAGCAAAGTTGCGCATACGTCCGGGAGCCGTTCAAAACATACGGCAAAGAAAAACATATTTTTTTCTCTCTTTTTTGCTTTTTTTTTATTGCATTTTGTGCACGATTTAGTGAAGACAGTACCATGGCTCCCAAGAGTATTATCAAGGACGGTAGCAAGAAGAAAAGGTGACCAGTGTCAGTTTCTGTGTCAGTTTCTCTTTTTAAATCACCGGATCCAAGAGGATTTCATAAATTAACGTTAAGTGTGGTTTAAGGTCTATTTATTTCATATTTTACCCAGGAATGATTACTTCACACTGCCACTGGCCATTCATTAATTCATTCATCGTCTATACCACTTATCCTGTGTACAGTGTCATGGGGGGCCTGGGGCCTATCCCAGGGGACTTAAGGCATGAAGGAGGGTACATGTCTTTGTATTGTGGGAGGAAACTGAAGTACTCTGTGGAAACACTGGGGAGAACATCCAAACTCCACGCACACAAACCTGAGGCAGGAATCTAACCTTCAAACAGGTGGAAGTCTAATGGAGTGAGATCAGGATTATAGGGAGGAGGCTTCGACACCTCAGAAACAAAGATTTTGCAGAGTGTCGACAGTGTGGGCAGAAGTGTGTGGACATGCATCGTCATGCAAGATCACAACACCCTTGGATAGCAGTCCTCTGTGTTTAATTCAAAGTTTACCCTTCAGATCTTCAATAAGTATCTCACTGTAACGAGCACTGTTGATTGTTGAACCTTTTTCCTGATCATGTTCCAATACTAACACTTGAGAATCCCAGTTAACTGTAAGGTAACTTGATGAATTTTCCAGTTGACTTTTTAACTTTTTTCATGGCTGGCGTTTGATTATGTTCTGTTCCATACTCTGCCGTTTACTCTCAGACTTGTAGTGATGAATCCATGTCTTGTCACCGATGATGATTCTCTTTAAGAACCTTTTACCTTCCTTAAAGTGTGGGTTAAATTTTCTAAACTTCTGTGAGTCGTTTACACCCTTTTTTATCGCTGCACCCTGCTCTTCTTTTGTGCAAATCACAAGTGGGCATCTGTTTTTGCTCGCACCACAGTTACAAGTGAACTGATGGAACATGTTCACACCTGCACAGTGATTGCAAAGCAGTGGAGCCTATATTAACTGCTAGAATGAAGAAAATAAATATGTTAAAAAATAATAATAAATAACAATAAATATAATAATAAACAGTGCTAAAATACTCAAAGCAGTTTATTTTTTCCGGAGGAATATCAGTAATCCTTGAGCAGACCTCCTGTACTCTTACAATGAGCTCTATCTACAGTACACAGAAGTTTTTTGCGATTTTGTATTTTTGTGTCCTATGACGGCATCCGTAACAGAAAGTAAACACTCTGGCTCTAGTTGTGTTTAGCATTAGCTTCATTCAGCATTATTCTCCAGGATGTTTCTCAGTAACCGGTGTTGGGGTTAAACCTTATTATTAAATCGTAACAATAGTGTTTAACCGTAATAATAGTATTATTCGCTCATTATATTTTTGTTACGCTTTTATAATACGACTCTGAACAGATAATTACCCACAGCTAGCCTGACTTGAACGCGCTAGCTAACAGCTGTCCTGCTCGCCGATGCTAATCATCAGGAGCAGCATGGAGCCGGTGTACACCCAGGGTGTGTGGCTGGCTGAGCTTCTCCAGTCCAACACCAGAGATTATGAGTCTTTCTGGCTGCTCGCTACTCATATAGGAGACCCAAAAGCGGCGTTTCTGCTCGTTTTCCCACCTGTTTTCTACCTGCACAGACGGACGGGCATCGCCGTGCTCTGGGTGGCCGCTGTCTCAGAGTGGCTTAACCTCGTCTTTAAATGGTAAAAAAGCTGGAGTGAATGTGAAAGTGTGGAGTGAACTAGATAAACGAGTAAGGTCTTAACATTAGTGATGGGTCGTTCATGAACGATTCATTTTTTTTGAGCGAATCTTTAACGTGACTCAGATGAACGAGTCGTCTCGGAGAGTGATTCGTTCATTTTCTACTGGGCGCGCATGCGCGAATCATCGCAAAACCTCCGTAGGTTATGTACAGGAAACAGAATTGAGCGATTCTTTTTCAATGACTCTTCTATGAAGGTAAAACAGTAGCTCCGAGCTACTACTCCGAGTCGTTCGGTCTTTTGTCACGTGACTCCTGTAGATGTGTGTAGACAAAATGACCAACACTTCTGTAGCACCGAGCTCTTTTTATTTTCCTTGCACACACACTACCATTAACTTCCTGTTCGTTACCCACAAACCCCCCGGGACCTTTTATATTATTTATTGTAAACAGCCACTAAGGGGCGCCAAACAACCATTAACATGATCTACGTCCCCCTTCCTAATTATGAGTATCTACCTGAAACTTAATTAACAAGAACAGTTTTAACAGTCGCAGTTTTTTATTATTATTATTATTATTATTATTTTATTATTATTATTATTGTTTTTTTTTTTTTTTTTTACAGTTTTAACGGTTAGCCTTGATATATGTAAATAATAAAATTATATAACAATGTTATATTTTACTTAACAGCCAAATGGAACTGGGCTGTTGAAATATAAGTTATGAGCTTATGTAGTGTAGTCCTTATATAGGGAATTGGGCTTTGATACCCTTCCTGAGCGGGTGACGACCACGGGTGCTTCATGCCCCTGTTCTGTTTGCGGCTGGTCAACGCTTTGCTGGGGCTCTGGCAGAGGTTCATTGTTGGTGTTGAGTGTGACCTGTGTAGTTTCAGGCGGGGTGTATTGCTCAGGCGTATGTAAGAGTGGCGCCTATTTCTCACATATTTGGCATCTCCAGCCTGAACCTGGTAGCTGTTTGGCTGTGGTGCTCTTCCTATTATCGTTGCCAATCTGTCATCTCCCCTGTCCGTCTGTATTCTCACAGTCTGCCCTGCATACAATGGGGCCAAGGGCCTGGCGGACCTGTCATAATGTGTCTTTCCTCTCTTTCTGTTCCGTGTTATAGCTGCCTGGACCTGTGTTTTTCCTCCTTTGGCACATACATTGCTTTGATCATGGGAATGAGAGTCTTGGTGCGCCGAGAAAGCAGGCGCTGGGCTGGTGAAGGCAGCCCATCTCTTGGTATGTTAAGTAGATTGTGCAGTGCCAAATATAGGTCTGTGTCTGTTCCATCACGTGCACATTCTTCTAATAGTACAGCTGTACAGCTCTCAGCCAGCCCATTTGATTGAGGGTAGTGGGGACTGCTGGTAATATGGCAGAAGTCCCATAGGCAGGAAAATTCTTTGAACTCCCTGCTTGTAAAATATGCTGCGTTGTCAGTCATTAGCTCCTGGGGAGCTCCATGAGTGGCAAAGTGGTGTTTTAGTCTGGTTATAATGGCCGTACTGGTTAAATTTGGGAGCTGAGTCAGGCCAACCTGTGACAACGACCTCGAGCAATTGCCTGCATATACGGTCTGCCTGTGTTTCCCGTCTCAGCTCCTCAATTCTCCCTGTGGAGAGGGCTTCGACTGTCATCACATCATAGTCTTAACTAGTTTCGGCCCAGTCAGTGGAAGGCAGGTGTGGGCGTGAGAGCGCGTCTGCTAAGTACAACTCTTTGCCTCTCTTGTAAATAACATTGAGGTTGTAACGCTGAAGCTTAAGCATCATCCCCCGAAGGCGTGCAGAGGCTGAGTGTAGGGTTTTTTCGTAGAATAGTGATAAGGGGCTGGTGATCAGTTTCGACAGTCACTGGACGGCCATATATGTAGTCGTGGAATTTCTGACATGCATAGACAAGGTCCAGCAGCTCCTTCTCTATCTGAGCATAACGTGACAGTCTCTGTCAGTGCTCTTGAGGCAAACGCCACTGGTTTATTGCTCTGGAGGCAGACGGCACCCAGGCCGTGCTGCGATGCATCTGCAGATAAAACCACTGGTTGGTGCACATCAAAGTACTGAAGTACAGGAGGACTTGTGAGGAGTTCTTTGAGTCTGGTGAACGCAGCCATGTGGTGCTCCTGCCATGTCCACTCCACATCTTGAAGTAAGAGTTGACGTAGGGGGGCTGTGATTTCGCTGTACCCTGGGATGAATTTTGATAAATAGTTTGTCATGCCCAAGAACCTTTGAACACCATGCTTGTCTGCCGGGGTTGGCATAGAACGGACTGCTTCCGTCTTCATTGGGTCAGGCTTTATGCCCTGGTCAGTTAGGAGGTGACCCACATATGGCACCTCAGACACCCGGAAACTGCATTTATCAGGGTTTAGCTTGAGATTTACAGCACGGATTCTGTCCATGACCTGCTGGAGACGCATGTCATGCTCCTCTCTTGTGCTGCCCCAAACAAGGATGTCGTCGACAATGATTGCACATGGCTGTCCTTCAAAGAGTTGCTCCATACACCTTTGGAAGACTTCACTACCCAGGTAGCCTGCACACCACCCTGAAGCTGTGAAAAAGATACTATTCCAGCTACAATAAACAACGTAGTTAGCTAAAATGTACAAGCTCACTGCAACATTTGCCCAACATCT
>JAQMYG010000006.1:4337195-4356907 GCA_030014215.1 Clariallabes teugelsi | reverse complement strand
ATATATATATATAGAGACATATATATATATACTGTATATATATACAGAATATAATGATTGAGAGGTGTGATGTGGCCCTTTTCACAAATGGAGTATTTTTCCAATAACAGCATATCCTGGAACGTTTTATTTCTCCTAAACTACAGCATTTTTGGCAATAGTTACAAAGGTTAATTAATTAAAGTATGACACTTTCTTGTAAACAGTTTATAGGTACAATTAATACTGTAGAATGTTTGCAAAACAACTTCCCTGCTATCCACAAATGTGTTAAATAAATATCTCATTTAATGATTTTTCTTTGATAAAAATCCAGACACTTATTTATCTATTAGTCTCATCACAGTACTATGCTTCTGTAAATGTCAATCAGTTTTTTTTACAATAAATTTCATCACAAGTCCTGGGTTGACCCAGATTTTCCCCCCTAATTTAGTCGTAGCCAATTCCCACCTGTCATCAGGACACTCCCACATCAAACACCAACCAGGAAGGGTGAAGGCTATCACATGTTTCCTTTGAACCATGTGACGCCACCAACTACATCTTTTCGAACTCTTCGCGCATACACCGTTGAGAGCCATGTAACACACTCAGAGGACAGCGTTACCCACTTCTTCCGCTTGCATGGGCGCTCAGACGCCCGTAATTGGCTGTAGAGTCATGATTGATGAGCCTCTCCTCCGAGAGAGTTCAGCCAATTAGCTACCTCTAGGCCCCCAGCCATGAGAGGCTACAGCATCACCCGGGATTCAAACTCGAGATCTCTCATCCCCATATTTATTGACTGAGAAACAAGAAATGACCAAAGCATCTGAAAGTATAAGATTCCAGGTTATCTACCTGCCAGTGTCCTTGGCTTACAGAGCTGAAGAGAGGCACGACCCCTCTGCGGTTTGGCTGAGCCACCTCAGAGCCCTGCTCCAGCAGCATCCGGCAAATATCTAGTTTTCCCCTCCCCGCTGCTGCAGTCAGAGCTGAAGTTTGAACAAAAGAGCTGTCAGTCATATGTATATGTCTAACATATACATCACATACATGCAAAGCTATAAGCTTACTCTGATTACCTGTTTCCCCCCATAAAGTGTCATAGCTGTTCATCTGAGCATACTCTGTAGCCTCTTTTTCGTTCTCAGGAAGATCGAGCAGGTACGATACAATCTGGAGAAACAGGAAGACAGGACACAGACAAATTGAGGACGAAGTCTAGCAATAGGCAGCAATTATTTCCACAATAGCTTGGACAGATACTAACGACTTTTATGTGCACCATGAGAACAGCACAGCTGAAATGTTACCAGTAGACTTTTTGTCGGAGCATACAAACAGGATATGCTTCTCCTCCATGAAGTAATTCTTTCAGGAATTAAAGCTCTGACTCATTGTTCAGCATCTTTATTAATTCATATAATTAAGCTGTCATACTTTTGAGTTAAAGTACATTACGTGCCACATTTTAGCCCGATTATGTGGACTTCTAGGCAGGCAGAACAGGGTACTGTGAAGCACGCAAGAGCTTTCACTTACTAAATGGTCTAGCTAATGAATTTATCATTAATTCTCCTCTATGTGTATAGTATTTACACCAGCAAGAATAATACAAACACCAATCAGCCTTAACATCATGACACCTGCTTAATATTGAGTAGGTCCCCCTTCTAACCCTAACCCTAACCCGCCAAAATAGCCCTGTACTGTCGAGCCATGGACTCCAATAGACTCAAAAGGCGTGCTGTGATATCTGGCACCAAACTTAAAGAATCATCATTTCCAGATCCTATAGACGTGAGGTGAGCCATCCATAGATCAGACTTGTTTTTCCAGCCCGTTCCACAGATTTTTGATTGGACTGAGATCTTGAGAATTTGTAGGCCAAGTCAACACCGCAAACTTGATATTCTGTTCCTCAAACCATTCTTGGACCATTTTTACAGTGCGTCAAGGTGCATTATCCTGCAAAAAAGGACCACTGGAAGACAGCAATTTGAAGTTTATTCTTTTATTAGACTGGACTACACAGGTCAGCCTTCGCTCCCAATGTGCATCAATGAGCATTGACTACAGTACTCTTGACTCTGTTGTTGGTTCAACAGTTTTCCTTCCTCCATTTCTTGGACCGCTTTCTTATCAAAGTTGCTCAAATCCTTACACTTATCCATTTGTTCTGCTTCTAACACATCAACTTCAGGGACATAATGTTCCCTTCCTGCCTAATATATCCCATCTACTATCTCATTACAATGGCACCTGAAAATCAATGTTATTCACGTCACCTGTCAGTGGTTGCAGTGTTATGGATGATTGGTGTATACATCTAACAGAAGCAAAGAGGTTGGAAGTTGAACATTTAGCCAAAGACAGGTAATGAAAGCCTGGGGAAAACAGGGTTAGAATGAAGAAATATCTGCTTAGTTGAAAGAAACAAATTAATTAGATGTCATAGGACAGGTAACTACATAATGAGATTGACAGGACTGGGGTAGAAATGGCAATCATTTGACTTCTGGACTAACCTATGAAGTTTTGATGAGACAGGACACATCAAACACACGTCTGAACCTCATCTCCAGCCACAAAATGCCACAGCATCATCTCTGTTTATCTTTGGCTGAGCCTGACTATGGTTAGATGAGTGGCTTAGTCAACGGAAGTTTGCCTAAGGATACCACCCTGAGGCCTGGATGCATGGTTGGTCCTGATGAGGCAGTGGTGGCTCAACAGGTTAGGGATCTGTGTGGCTGATTGGAAGATCAGCAGTTGAAGCCACAGCACCGTCAAACTGCCACTGCTGAGCCCTTGAGCAAGGCCTTTACCATCATGTGCTCCAGGGGAACTTTCTCATGGCTGACCATACACATAAATTGGAGGAAAAAAATGTATTTCACTGTGCTTTAAGGCACATATGACAAATAAAAGTATCTGTCTATAAAGACTAAGATAGTGTACATTTATTCTGTTTTTGTACTTGTTTGGAATGAATATTTGTCTGACGACTCTCTTTACATCTCTTTACCAATTGTGGCCAGACTGGGAGCTGCAATTTATGAAACTATAATAGGGAATAAACCTGAGGTTCACTTAAACATTCAAACCGCTGCACTTTGACAAGGTCTTGATCACACAAAAGTGAAACCAGGAGACATCTCTAACTGGCTAGTTTATTCACAAAGAATTAGAAAATACATAATGTTTAATAGAGAAGCTAAGGAAATGGTATTTGATCAGTTAATACATTTGCATAATGTTTATGTTCAACCTTCTACAAAGCTTGTAGATGAATAGCTCACAGTTTGACACCACAAACAATGTCTGACAAGGTCCCTTGTACGACAGTTTAAAGTCTTCGGACATACAGTAACTCTGATCTTGGTATGACCAGAGACCTGCCTAGAAAAGCCTTTAATCGGCTATTATGTGCTTCTTATTGACAAAATATGCATAGTTTAATAGTCTAGTCAGAGTCAGGATCAAATGATCTCTGCAGTTTTATATGTAGCATATAAATTTAGACCTCCTGGTGGGTGGGCAAGGCAGAAATGATTGCAAGTGGACACAAGTATGCAAGGTACAAATTCCCACATTATGTACAGAACCTCAATGATAGTGGTCCCCAGACAGTTATTGTAGGACTACAACTAACAATAAAAACTGCATATGGAAGCAAAACCTAAACAATGTGTTACACCTTCCTTTCCCAGAAGAGTAGGAGCAAAACATAAGGATATTTCCAGCTATGGGCAAATAATGGTGCCAACTGGAAGCAAAGCAACTTAGCCAGCTAACATGAGAGCCCTAAAACTTTTATATTGTATAATCCCTGATCTCACTTGCACCATCATTGAAAATTTTAATTCATTTGTCAACATTCTCTGAAGACAATATTTCTACTGCCGTCTCATTTCTCCTGGTGTACTGCCATCAAATCTCAATAAAATTAATTAAATTAAGGTTAATTAAAATGATCACCTCTATATGTCCCATACTCGCAGCCGCTACCAGAGCCTGCTGTATTGCCTGACTCTTCCTGAAGGCTTCATGCTGCTGCTGAGGCTGAGCTTCCTGGTGTTTTTTCTCAGACTCCTCCTTGTTCTCTTGCTGCTCAGCAGCGACCTCCGTGTCTTTCTCCTTCTCCTGTGGAGTCTCCACTCCCTCCCCATCTTGATCTTGCTCTTTCTCTGGCTGCTCTGGGCTGGACAGGTCTGTGGAGTCCGATGGCTTGGTTGGGGAAGGTGTGAGGAGCTGTGCGGTCTTTGCTCCCTCACCTCCCCAGTCACTGTGCAGAAGGAACTTCAGCACTTCCATGTGGCCCCTTAGAGCTGCGTGTACCAGAGCGCACTGGCCGTTCCTGTCCAGCTGGTCAAGCTAAATATGAATACACACATAAATTATGTCACAATGGCCTAAAACTAGCTCGATTCATTAATTTTGTATGTGCTAAATGAAATCCTGAGTTGTAAGCTTTATGTAGGTTCCAGAATGCAACTTGAAATGATCATTTGTCTTGAATTTGTAACACTGGACTCAATTCTAAAATATGAGAGGCGTGTGTGTGCACGTGCCTTAGCCCTCCTCTTGCAGAGGGTGGTGACAATGCTCAGGTGTCCCGCTGTGGCAGCGTAGCTCAGTGCTGTCATCCCACTCTCAGACGCTGAGTCCACGTTAGCCCCAAACTCCAGCAGCAGGTTCAACATGTCCATGTAGCCCAAGTGAGCGTGCACACACAGCACTGGCGCGTTGTTCAACACCTCTGTTCGGTAATTAACGTTTGCCCCTCCCATCATCAGCAGACGGGACACCTAAAAATTACAAAGATCAAATGACTTCTCATGGAGTTTTTCCTTTGCCTTGACATATAGGTTCCTAAATAAAATCCCCAATAATTTATTTGTATGGAATGAACATTTCTTTTGAAAGGTTTTTTTTGGATTGTGGTACCTTAATATTAGGGGTGTAGAGGTTTCTTAGGGAAGATAAAGCAGTGGATAAACTCTCAGTGCTGTAAGACACCCACAGCCCCTGCAAGATGGATGAGGACACCCCAACCTTCTTACTTAGGCCCTGCAAAACAAAAGGTAAAACAAAGTGTTAGCAAATTTAAGCTAAAATACTCTTAGCTGGTTTCAGAATCAATGCTTTAACATACTTACTAAGAAGCAATCAGATTAATATATTTTCTTTGCATTTTTATTTTCTTGGCTCGTTTTTTAGAAGACTCCACAATTTACCTCTTCCAAACGGTTGAGATGTTGCTTCATGGTAAAGTAGCAGTGCGTTTAAAACATATCAAAAGAATCTCACATGAAATGCTAACTTTTCAGATGTCATCAGAGATCCTTGGGCATTATTTATTCACCTTCTATACCGTGAAAGGTCACAGGGGCCTGGAGCCTATCCCAGGAGACTTAGGGCATGAGGCGGGTCAGGGTGCCAATCCAGTGCAAGGCACACACACAGGGCAATTTTGGGTATGGCAAATTAACCTAACCTGCATGTCTTTGGACTGTGGGAGGAAACCGGAGTACCTGGAGAAAACCCACCATGCATGGGGAGAACATGCAAACTCCATGTACGCAGACCCCGAGACAGGAATCGAACCCATGACCATGGAGGTGCGAGGCCACAGTGCTAATCACTATGCCACCGTGCCGCTTTATTTCTCAAACTAGATATGAAGCAATTGAAAAGGCATTGTATTTAAAGACAGTGACATCTAGTGGAGTTCTTGAGGATTGCACGCCTCAACCAAGTGGTCAGTTAGGTTAAGTTTAATTTTTTTTTTTTTTACTTGTTGTTTCAATATAATATAATGACTCAAAACATGATGGAAATATCCAAGTAACCACACTGCACAGTGCGCCATTTGCTGATTTTAGTCTGGTGCAACATTTTCTGCAATTTCCTGTTATATTGTGGAATAATCATACCTTAAATATATGTGCTTTGAGTATGTGATGTCCTAGTTCTATAGTCTGCTGTCTGTTGAGTTTGTTTGTCTGTCTGGAGAACCAGAAGGCCAGCAGTGTGTGTCCATTTCTGTAACAACAGGAAAATACAGTAAAAAAAAAAAAAAGGGGAGAAGTGCAAGAGCCTTGGGAAACATTTTAAATTAAATTATGCTGTTGTGCAGCATCACTCTTAGCTGAAGACTGCTGGTGTTGATTATCTAACATCGCACTCAGCAACAGCAGCGCAGAATAAAATTACTCTGACATATTTGTCTATTCTGTCTCAAAATACAGCTCCTACAGTACATGATGAAATCCTGTTCGCAATTTGTTTTAGTTGTGCAGGAACTTGTCCTGTTTTTCCTTCTTACCTTGGATCACAAAGGAACTTAGTCTTCTCGCCTTCCTCCCTCCAGATGAGCCACTCACGGAAAGATGGGTGCACGAACATACGCGTGCCATCACGCCTCTTCACCAGGAAGACACCCAACTGCTCCATCCTCTGGCGGAAATCATCCCAGTCGAGGGTGGCCCTAAGGGAGCCGGCGTTGACCGCTTGGTAGATCTGTTCATCATTGAGAGGGTGCAGTGACGCCAGTGCAACATTGAGCAGGGGAAGTGCTCGTTCGAACGATGACTGTGTGGGAAAGCGCATATTCAGCTGCAGCAGGTAAACTTCAGCCAAGCTCACAGGCACCACCTTGTAGCCAGAGCTTTTCAACACCAGGTAGCCACGCTCGATTAGGTCAAAAGTCAGCTTCAGGTAGAGGAACGAGCCACGGCTGAGGGCCTTCAGGTGGGAGCTGAGTTTGGCGAAGCCAGCACCATCCATTTTACCGTTGAGCGAGATGTTGCTCTGGATTTCAGCACTGCCATGCACACGCTGCAGCACGTAGGCTTGCAGATCCCGGTCAATGGCGTCATTCTCCTCCAGGGCGTCCAGAGAGATACGGTGAAACGGCAACGGTTTGGTGATGTCCTGAACAGTGAGCATAAGGATATTATTTTTTATTATACTGTGGAGTTTGGGGTTGTTTTGGTCTCAGAACTTCTAAGCACACTTTGCTATATCCACATGATCTGTGCTTTAAGGCTAATTACCAGATCCTTCAAGTGTGAACTAGCACAGACAAAGCAATCAGATGGCCAGTAGAGCCGGGATCAATATAACGCATGCTGGCCAGCCAAGTAAACAAACACGAGACGGCACTAAACAACATAAAAAAAATCAGACTGGAAAAGCAGGGAATCAAAAATGAGCAGTGAGGCTTTGAATTAAATATTTTAATTAGGTGATATTTTATTTTTACAGTTATGCTTATTTATATTCCTACAAAAGGAGACCTTTGATAGACAATTTTTTTTCTGGTTTTCCAGAATAAGTTGAGAGATCAACACGCTCATGAATCTAATATCGATTCTGAAGATTAGATGTTTGTCAAATGTTGGCTTACAATCATATTTACACTTAATTAACCTTAGTGACGGAAGGGAAACAAAATGACAGATTTTTTTTTTCTTGTATATGCAGTATATATTAGTACTGTGGTACTTCGGCATACGAACCTTTAGAATTTTCTTTAGAATTTAGAATTCTTTAGAATTTTTTCTTTAGCCTTTAGAATTTTCGCCTTAAGAACTGAAGCGTTTTTGCCAAAGCGTTTTTGGCATATGAATGACTGAACCAAGCCGAACTGAACGCCGGCTAAGTTGTGCGTCAATGGAAAGCAAAGTGAGGAAAGTTTACTTGTTTTTTGTGTTGTTGTTTCTTTTGCCATTTTTGTGCAAGATTTATTGAGGACATTGCACCATGGGCCCCAAGAATGTTATCAAGGACGGTCACAAGAAGAAAAGGGAGCCACTTTCAGTTTGTTTTTTAAAGCAGCCGGTGCCAAGAGGAATCATAAATTAAGGTTAAGTGAGGTTTAATGTCTATTTATTTCATATTTTACTTCATTTACATGTCTTTTCTAAATGTTTTGATTGTTTTTATATGCAAAATATGATTATAGTGTTGAAAATTTGTAATATTGGTAATATCTTTGGGGGCCTGGAATGGACTAGCTGCATTTACATTATTTCCTACGCGAAAATGCACTTCGAGACCTCGCCTCTGGAACGGATTAAAGTCGCATGCCGAGGTACCAGTGTAGCTCGTGACCATGGTTTTGATGCAGCAGAGGAATTCTGATAACAACACATCTTCAGACTAAATTAAGTCGACAGGCTATCTCACTTGACGTATGTTATACGTAATTATCTGACTTGCATAGTTTTAAATGTACCGGTGTTCAACATTCTTTAATATAGAAGGTGTGTTTCCTGTTGTGGTTTGATAGATGTAGGAACCATGGTTGCCAGGTTTCAGCCAAATTCCCCCATTGTCACAAACCAATCAAAATTCCTACACTAGCCCAGCCTTCACCATGGGAAACCAGGTCACCATGGTGCACATGCATTTCTAATGCATAGACATAATTCACTCCATAATGCATCTTTCCGTTATTCCCTTTAAATAAATTGTACACTAGAAATAGTTTTACCCATCACAAGATCTTTGTCGACACTCTTAGATTTTGCATTTATTCGAGAATTTTTTTTTAGATTTAATTACAAATTAAATCTTTAATTACGAAGGAAGATTTCGGCAGCTGTAGAGTATTTTTAAACTTGCTTAATTTGGGATTAAAAATGTCTCAATGGCAACCCTCTGATTAACAGTCCCTTCCATATGTCATGTCATATGGAGCAGCAGGATTCCAAGTCATAATGCTGGAATCCACCCTCTATTAGTGCTTGTTGCAGTTGCTATTTTTGACCACTAGGAGCAATAATAATGGAGCAGTGAGCAAGATGCATTGAGATTGTGCAACATCTAAAAAGATGAACAGATTAACAGGCAATTAGAACTTTTGTGAACTCATTATAGGGAATACAAAATATGTGGATGCTGAAACGGTTTCAGAATGCCCATGTACGGTGTGAATGGTATGGGACTTGTGTGTGTTACCTGCAGTGAGGTCCGAACAGTCACCACTAGCTTGAGCCAGGCTGGGAACCTGTCGATGGTCTTGCAAAGGAAAGAGACGATGGTGTCTCCGTAATCAGGCTTGTGGAACTCTGCTTCATTAAGACCGTCTATAAGAATGATGAAATCTTCGTCGACTGTCATCTTCCTCTCTGAAAGGCAAATACGTGGAAACACAAACAGTTCAGTCTGAAGCTCCCAGAACAAGCAACTGTTAAGTCTTGAATAACAACATCAGAATCCAAATATCAGAACACATTCTGCAGACACCTTTGTAAAGTGCGTCCAGTGGCTCGAGGACTCCTCGTGTGAAGGCGTTGAGAGGATCCTGGACGCAGGAGCGCAGACTGAGCATGCTCTGAATGTGTGGCTCCCTCAGTAGCAGCTCTCTGTAGGTGTTAAGCTGTGGTGAGCGGCACAGCAGCGCTGCCACGTTGTGCACGAACTCCGGCACCAGGCAAGTGTAGGCATTGTCGGCCTGACAGTAGTGATACGCCACCACCTACATGAGACATGAGAGAAGAATGAATGTTTTCGATATTATTAGTAATCTGAAACTTATAGTTTCTAAATCTAAATCATCACTTTCTCTGGATCGCCAGGTTCCTTCTTTTCCCAAAAATGATGAGAAGAGATACAGTACTGTGCAGAGGTACTGCGGACTCTCATTTCTTCATATGTTAAGTTAAGTGAAATTACATATATTAATTCAATAAAATAGGAACAAATCATTTACTACGAGAGGCTGCAACACCTATCTAGGCAAGAAGATTCAAGTCAGCCAAAACATGGTGTTGGTGCTAAAAAGTGTCTCACCTAGGTGATAATGTAAATTCTCAGATAGGATCATAAGCCATTTTTCATAATTCTTAATGTTTCTTATCTCCCGATCCATGCTTCTTCGTTTTTCCTTTTATTTTTATTATTTGTAAATATGAATACACATTTATATTTTTATCAGATAAAAATAAACACATTTGCGGAATACAACTTCACGCCCATTAATGTCTGTAGTGTCCGTTACTTTTTAAAATTCAAATCTTTCAACGATCTTAACTGTCATTCAGATGGAATTGTGGTCAATTTCAATTTCACATTAAAAGACATAAACCTGAAACAGTGCATTATTGTAAAATGCTAAATTGTCAAGATATTGCAACATGAATTTGACATGGTTACGGACACTACAGATTATTTCGCTTTTGAAGTTTTTACCAAAAACCGTCTCTCATGCAAAGCACTGAGGTCATCCTGGAATTTTAATGGTATACATGTTAACGATAATAATTGGGCAGATCACAAAAAGCAATTTTAATTGAAAAAAACTACTGTATAGTTTTCTATGTTGGTTTCTATTTAAGCAAAACCAAACAGTGTTTCCAGTTTAGTTATTCGGGGAATCCTTGCACAGAATGCTTTAATTTAAGCAACAGTTTTTACAGGTCATATGCTCCTAGAAGCTAACACCAATTTTAGTATCAATACTCATAAAGAAATATGAATAATGTTTGGGGAACATATAAAATAATCTCTCCAAAATGGCTTGAGATTTTTAGGGAAGCGAGATCGGTCACTTCCATGTTGCATAAACTTCGGAAGTAGCTTCTTTGGCCACACACATTTTCTGTATTATATGTATAACATAAAAATAAAAATAATAAATAAATCAGCATCATGGCTGAGAGTAAAAAATGATTTATATGGGGTCTTTATATGGGGCTGGGCTCCGATTAGGAACTTTTTCACTCTTAAAGTTGAACACACTAGTTCAATTAGTTGTGTGAAAAAAATGTTAAGTTATACTGTATATATATATATATATATAGAGGAAGGAAAAGTAGGATGAAGGTGGTGAAGGCCTACTGAAGTCTATAGATGTGTATAGAGATGTTAGTAGATGTTTCATTTCATTTTCAGTCTAGATTTCTATTATCAACTTAAATGAAATTCCACTGGCACAATGAACAGAGAGGAGGTTTTTTTTCTGTACATCATGAAGAGAGATGAACAACAACGAACAAGAACAGTGCATTCCAGCGATGGCGTTTTTGTCCTTTATTGTTCAGTGAAACCCACAATGAAGATGAATGACTGGAATCTGTATAATGTGTGGAAGTGCAGTGAGGGAGAGTGAGCTGCCATTTGGATGCAGACAGGAAGATAACTAACCCAAAATTAGTGGAGAGACAGAAAGAGAGAGAGAGCGAGAGAGAGAGAGAAATGGGGGGATGTGAGGGGGGGGATGGCAGAAATTGTCAGAAATTTGTATTCGCCTGCACGGAAAATAATGGAATAAAGGGCATGAAGTCACAAGAGTGACTAGTGTGAGAGAGAGAGAGAGAGAGAGAGAGAGAGAGAAAGAGAGAACAGAGTAGAGTAAATTATTAATGCATTGGCTTAAAAAGATCTACTTGCTTGGCAGCGGAATGGCATTCTACCCATATGAATATTTCATGAGGCTCTGTGGCAAAGTTGTTTTTTCCTTTTATAAACACATCTGTATAATGCTGCGACTGAGACGCCAAGCCTGGACAGGTGATGCCGAGGCTCTGAGCATGTTAGCATTCTTGCGCGTGCTGCATTTGATGCTCACTTGGGACAGACAGAGCAGCAGTGCATCAGTGTCTGGAACTGCAATGGCATGGCATCTTTTGGGGTCTATCAGTTCAAAAAGTCACAGGTTCTCTTTAGGTTTCATTTAAACAAATCAAGGAAACATGGACGCATCATCACATCATCTGACTCATAGGAAAAAAGTTAGGAGTGCTTCGCGTTGATCACGTAAAATTTCTTGGCTATTTTTTTCTTCTGGAAAAATGTTTGGAAGATCTGCCAATCTTTGCCTCCCTGCCTCCATTTCCATCACTAATCCTCACTCCTCTGCATAGTTTTCTTTCCTCCTCTGTCTCCAAATGATATTTTACACCTACTACTGTAGCATCGATTAGTCCCATCACTTCTTCGCTGGAGCTCGTGCCATTCACGATCTACCAAACTTCCACATCCTTCTCTTTATTACATCCACCAGAAATGGCTCCATAACCTCAGGTCATAACACCAGGATGCCACTCGTGATAAACACCCATGCTGTTGGTCCTTTCTTTTCTTAAAAAAAAGTCTACAATTAGTTGATACTTTCTCAGTCAAAACCAGGTCCAAGTTATTAACCGGTTTAAATGATATACAGGACAATCTACAAAAACTTGTATGGCTGTGTATGGTCCTGATCGTTCAGCACTTTAGCCACACTGTCCTCTTGTCCATTATTAGGACTGAGTTCTGCATCGTGTCTTGAATTGGGACACACTACAGGCTAGAAGTGTGCCATATGACAAAGATACAGCATCGTGGTTCTTTAAGACCATAATACACTGTTTAGGTGTTGTGTTTATAAAATCCTATTCAACTACTGTTTTATTTAAAGGGCACCTATTATGCAAAATTTCATTTTTAATCATCTTTGAACATTATGATATGTCTGAGTTTTTTTTTTCCACTTTTGTACTGACCGAGGTTTAAACATGTCAGCTGGATTTTTTACCCTGTTGTGACCTCACATAAGAAAAGCCCCTCCCCCAACTTGTTGCCCAGCTCTGCTGTTCTCTGGGGGGGCGTGGTCAGTGTTGGGTGTAACGTGTTACAAAAGTAACTCATACTTGGATTACTTTTTTGATGATGGTAGAATAATTCTAAAGGTCTTGACTAAAACAACCTGCATGATGAATGACAGTGGAAACTGCAATGGAAAAGTACTCGAACTAGTTACTTTTATCAGAAGGTAATGCTGTAATGTAACTGATTACCTTTTAATGACAGTAACTTTGTAATGTAATTAGTTACTTTAAAAAGTAACGTCCCCCAACACTGGGTGGGGCTCAGCAGGAGCTCATTTATTTAGACCTGAGCCACTTTTTGCAGTTTGTAATCAAATTGTACTGAAAAATAATATATAATTATATATAATATCTTCCATAATATCTGCTGTTGAGCATTTCTACAGTGCAGTTCAGTCAGCTTTCAGGCAAACACTGATCTGTCTGGCCTTTCGTGTGTATTCACGTTTCATGTCTGGAAACGTTGTGATGCGACAGACTTTGTTGGGACATGACCATTCTTCCATGGGTTTCATCAATGGCTTCGGAGTCGTATTGTTCCTAATAAAGGTCAAGTATGAATAACATAATTTTAAATCGTACTGTAAAATAGAATTTTCCCTTCATGTCTACTTTACATTTCCCATGGGCTGGAGATATTATATGCTCATGCTCTCTCAACACAATCAAATGCACAAAAGCTCATGACGGAATCAGATTAAAACTGCTTTCAGGGTAATATGATCACATTTTAATTTTTTATTGTACAATCTAAAGCGCATCAATACATGAGCAGCTTGATCCTGCTTAAAACAGAAAAGCATTTTCTAATACAATTTGAAAATACTCAGATCAGAAATGTATTATTCCGACACAGATTATCTTTAACATGTGAACACAGGTCTTTTGGTCCCCTAAAGTGTGATTATAAACGATCTAGCTCAAATATCACTCAGATAACGCATTGTTTTAATACCAGGAACACTTTCTGTGTCACTCTGCTTCCAAATGTGCCATTTCAGTGTCTAACCGGAGCCATGCCCACATCCACCCCCGTCCCCCACCCCCCACTGATCAGTACAGCTGCACAACAGGGTAGGGGAAGGGTATCTTCTTCTATGAGGTCACATTCGGGGGAAAATTTTGATTTAAGTCCTAGCCAATAAAAAAAATGGACAAAGAGCAGGGATGTTTTTAATACTGGAGTACGTGCTGAACTGAATATCTACAAATTACTAAAAATTGAATTTTGCCCTTTTTTGTTTCCCTTTTTTACAACAATTTGGTTTATGAAACACTGCCCCCTAGTGAATAATCCAAACAAAGCACACACAGTACAGTACACGTAGTATAACTCTACTCATCAAATCACTGGCTTGGCGTGCTAGCATTTACTTCCTGTTTGGAGTGACACACATCAAGTGCTCTGAACACTTTCTCCTTCTGCTCTCGGTACTCAGCCCTCTTCTCTATTCCCTCAATACTTGTTCTCTTCCCGACATACAATAAGCTATATAAATGACACCTAGCTCATCTTTTTCTTCCTACCGTCAGACACTTGGATTGCAGCTCATATCTCGGACTGTCTGACTGACGGCTCATCGTGAAAGCCAGATCATCATGTTCAGCAGAAACGGGTGCTGTAAATTCCTATACAGCGCTATATCCTGGCCTGCCCTGAGGCTAATCTTTTATACAAGATCTTTAATAGAAGTCTGCAGAGTACTCCTGAAAACTCCAACTTTTAAATATGAAGTCAGAGGCTCTTTCTCCACGCTTGTTGTCAGTGAAAACCTATTAAAAAAGAAGTTGTAACATTCGATCACCTCATTTAATAGCCGTACGCTTGGATAAGATTCTGCCGCACGCAAGCGATTGGGAAAAGTATAACTGTCTGCACCTGAGACGCGAGTCTCCTCATCGCCTCTTCTTGTCTCCTTCTCATCTCTGGAGTACCCGGGCAGCTGCCGCTTCCCAGGGTTCCATGGGAGGGCTGAGGCTGTGTAAGAGGAAGTCCATCTCCATCTGAGATACACACACAGAGACACATTGAGCCTAGCAAAGAAACAAGTGTTTGGTATGCCTTGCTAGATGTGTACCTCAATAATGGAACAATATCAATCATCAAAAGATTCATTCCAACAGAAAATAGTAAACACTAAAACCCAAGGTCTTGAGTTTATGCCTTCAAGAGACCCCTTACGTTTGGGTGAAGCCTGTGGGCTGTCCGAGGCGATCTGCCTCATGCGGTTGCCGTGGCAGCTGAGAGCCACCAGACGGGAGACGATGGCCGTCTTGCCAAAACCGATGTTTCCCACTATGACCACGCCTCGGTTGTTAGCATGGGTGGTGCTGCTCAACTGAGCATCGATTTCTTGGAAAAGCCACTCGCGGCCCGTAAACACAGAGTCCACCGTGATGCTGGGAACCTCAAAGAGCAGCGGTTTCAGCGCGATGTCCTGGAGCCTGTATGGTGCGAACCGTACTGAGAGAGAAACAGAAAGAGAAAATACAAGTCAGAGGATGATAATATTTAGATTCTATACCATAGACAACCAGTCATGCCAATGTACATTTAAAAAAATAATAATGGATGTATGATACGACAAAGAGAATTGATATTAATAGTGTCAAATATGGGAAACTTCATCTTGATGCAGAATTGTTCAAACATCTGTCACCTTGACTAACTACTACTACCGCTGATGAGCGAACAGCTTCAACCACAGAAAGACGTACAAACACTCATTACACCATGAGACAATACAGTCAGTTTGTGTCGGACCAGGCACTCACACATGCACACAAATGTACAGCAGATGACAATACAACATAAGAAAGTCTCAGGAAAAGAACGAGATCAGTTACACAGCAGGTGGAGAGTGTGCAAAGTGTGCAGCATTAGCAGAAAAGCAACTTACGTGACTGAGACTGCCAGGCTATGTGGTTAGCAGAAGCTGAGATACACACACACACATACAAAGACACACAAGTGAGAGAAGGAAAAAAGCATGTGCTAAGAGAGAGGCTGCATAGAGTAATGAAGCTATAATTGGACAAGAAGATGAAAACCTCAAGCGAATGAAAGATTAGCCAAAAAAGGGAAATGCGGGAGAGAGTGCACACACAGCGGGATGGAAAAGTCCAAGAGCATTAGCAGAAATGCTTAGTATTTTGTGCTTTAAGAACAGGTTGACACTTTATTAGACACACTTACACCTGATGGTCCAATTTGTTGCATGTACAGTTTAAACTTTTATCATTCAAAAATGTATTTATTTGTTGATTTATTTTTTTCCATACTGGTAGTCCCTGACTTACCATTTCGGGAGCACGCTCGTAAGTGCGATTTGTTCTTAAGTCTGACAAAGCGAGTCTTATACGCCTTTGACATGAATATACAGTAAAGCACTTGACTAAATCTCTGACCCTTTTCTCTACACTGCATTCATGTGGCCAGAAACCACAATCACGCCTAAGGAAATTAATCTAACGTGTCAAATGTAACAGTGTTGTTGCTACGCCTTTAAATCACGAAGGGAATCCCGGACACAATTTTGTCTCAGAGCTGTCTTCCACTGTATTGGACTGTGAACTCACAGACATTTTCTATCATCATGCTCCCGGACTGATTCATTGAAACCGGTGAGGCTGACTCACCCCCACACACACACAATAAACATTTTATACATTCACTTACACACTGAAAATATTGTATATATTTGTAAAAATTGGTTTCTGGTGTGCTGCCTATTTTTTGTGCAATACACGTGAGCTACTTCCACGATTGAACCACGGTTTGTTCGTATCTGCGGAAATGTTCGTAAGTCTGAGACAAACTGTATTTTGAAATATGTGGAACATTCAAGTCAAACCAGGACTTGTGAAGAACTTTCTGGAGGCATAAAACCAACTGACTTTTACACAAGACTTCAAGCACAGTGTGGTGATGAGACTGGTTCCATAAAAGACGATCCTGGCTGACGTGGCTTGAAGTCCACTGCAGTCGTTCCCGTGAAGATTCAGCAAGTGGAGCAGCTCATCCATGTAAATCCGACATAACTTTCCGCCAACTTGTGCAAGAGACGCATCTATCTGTGCGAACTGTACACACAGTCATTCATTCAGCAACATGACTTGAACATTACAAAAACTCAGCTGGGAGATCCATCTACAGTCCTGACTTTGCTCCAAGTCATTTCCTCTTGGTCAAGGAGTTCCTGGGAGGCCAGCGTTTTAGACATGAAGCAGGCCATCTGATCATACGTCTCTGGCATACTGAGAAAAACTTTCTACCTTGATATGATAAGTGCTTTACTAAAGTGTGTAATTTAGAGAAATAAAGTTAGTTTTTACTTTCATAACTGCGTTCTTTTTCCTGTTCTGCACAAGCAAAACTCCTGGTTTGACTTGAACGCCCCTTGTATTTTCCATAGACCGTCTTTTCTTCATCATAAATTTCATGTCTTTTTGTTTTTTTGCCAAGAGCCTTGAGGGTGACCAAATGGCAGCAGTTGGTGGCATATGTCTGCCTGGCTCCTCCTAACTGATTATAAAACTACTGAAATCCCTTATGAGACCATAAAGTGATGCTGTATCGACCCTGACACAAGCAGCGCAAGTGTAACACTACTTACAAAATAGCATGCTCTCTCCATCATTGGTCAAATTGAACAAATCTCAAAATCAGTTTAGAGCCTCGTGCTGCTCTCTTTTAGATGCAGCTTTAATGAACTGGTTTCCCTCCAGCTCCAGCTTCATAAACAATGGAGGCGATCTACTTTTCTAAGCTACAGTACATTAACGTTTTCCAATGTTCCCATGCCTCCACCTGGTTCCTGTCATTTTTACAGCTGATTTTTATTACAGATGCTTAAAGCTCAGTAAAAATCCCTGCCGGTCTTCGAAAGCACCATAAAATAATTGTGCGAAATTAAAATGCATGAGTCTGGCGCTGATCAAACTGCCAGTGAGACATTTGCTTTGAAATGTCTTATCTTTAGCACTTCCTTATGTCTTTTACATGCTAAAGAATTTGCATTTTTGGTGTCATTTCTATTTGGTACGTTGACATACCTACGTGTCTTGCATAAATATTTACTATGCTTGAAATATCCTGTGAACTTTCTTTTGTTGCGTAACTTCTCATGACACGTCATCCCAATTAGGTCTGTTTCAGTTCCAGGTTGTAACACTGAACTGTACACTCACTGGTCACTTTATCAGAACCTGATCATGCATCCAGGCAGCCAATCACATGACAGCAGCACATTGGTTAATTTTCAGTGTCTCAGATACTTCAACTGCATAGTTGTCGGTGGTGGATAGTTTGGGTATCTGGTGCAAAAAAAAACAAAAAAACATCCGATGAGCATGAGTTAGTGGCTGGAAACCTTTCGTGTTTTTGATGAAAGAGGTCGGAGGACATGGCTAGGCTGTTTCATACTGACTCAGATAACTTAGAGCAGAAAAGCATCTCAGGAGGAACACAAAGTCAAAAAGTAATTTTTTTCCCCCTTAAAGCTTCAGTGTGTTAAGGCTCTGAGTTACTGATCGGAAGGTTGACGGTTCGAGCCCCAGCTCTGCCAGGTTGCTGCTGTTGGGCCCTTGAGTAAGGCCCTTAACCCTGCCTGCTCCGGGGGTGAGGTATAATGATTGACCCTGTGCTCTGACCCCAGTCTACTAACAAAGCTGGGAAGAAAATAGCGAAGAAAAAAGAATTTCACTGTGCAGTGATGTATATGAATGTATATATTATCTGGTACAATATTTATTATTATTATTATTATTATTATTATTATTATCATTCATCATCATAATAAGTATAAGATATAAATGTATATTAAAATTCTACAAAGATAATACCCTCAGCATAACTCTCTTCGTCATCCTCTCTCGCTTTCTTTTTTCCCGAATAGAAGGTGTGAGCTGCTTTAATTACTGACCTGCTGAGAATGACTCAGCAAACAGGCTCAGAGAGAAAGGAGGTGATGAGCAATCTCCACATCACTGAAGTGTGTGTGTGTGTGTGTGTGTGTGTGTATTTATAAAATATAAAATGGGCATCCGTTAAACAGTACATTTAAAGAACTCACTCACTTTTTAATATCATGATGTTATTCTTACAAAGTAACTCTCTCTCGTTCTTTTTTTTTTTTTTTACGTGTGTGAGTGAGTGTGAGCGGGAGAGAAAACGAGAGAGAGAGAAAGTGTGAGAGAAAGTCACTCTGGAGAAAGGTTAAGCTCGGTGTAGCCTGGAGAGACAGTGACACTGATACTCAGAGACTAGGAACAGACAGTGATGTCACACGGGCTCTGTACAAACACCCTTCCACAGAGGAAAGGAGAGCAAACAGTGAGGCATCAGATTAGGAAAAGAGTTCGGCTTTTAATGTTTAAACACCAATTTAAAACACTTGGATATTCAGTAGTGTGTGAGTGTGTGAGTGTGAGCAGGATGTGTAGGCTAAGGGTTGACTAATACACTAGGCACCACCGTAGGGATGATCATTAGTTAGTCGGGCGGCGAAATAAAAAAAATAAATGAATAAAAAACAGCAGCGAGGCAGACGGTAAGGAGATGCGAGCTAAATGTACTTTATTAGTCTGATGATATTTCATAACAGATGACGCAAATTCTACACTCGACAGTGTGTAAGGCTACACTGGGAAAAGTCTATTTTTATTTTCTTTTGAGTTCACTAATATAGAGGTGTCTGTGGGTTTGTAATCACACTCCTCCTCGCTTTGAATCAAGGAATTCTTACAAAAAACACATTTTTCTATCCATTAAGGGTTTTCAATTTGACTTTTTGATTCTCACCGCTCATTCTCAGATGCTGCTGAGACCCGGGTCACCATCAGCCTGGTAAAAGCTCCCAGACACCGCTGTAGACTGAAGAAGAACTCTATTGTTGGACATGAGCTTCCATGGAAACAGTACACTCGATTTCTTATTTCTTTTCTTTACATTTAGATTTTGGACATACGGTCTATGAATAGTAATGATTTCTTCTGACCAAACGGCTCATCTATAGCAGCCTTAGATTTAACAAGACGATTTAAATGCAGATTTATTGCTAGGACAATAAACATACTGTAACCATTACCTACTAATCACACTGGTACAGTATATAGTTATAACTG
>JAQMYG010000006.1:4313347-4331791 GCA_030014215.1 Clariallabes teugelsi | reverse complement strand
ATATATAAAAATTTTAATGACTCTAGCACATAGTGTACCACAATATAAAGAAACACAAACAAACATTTATCCCCAGTGTTGCAAAACTACATTTATTATAACAGCTCCTCCTACATAACTTTTCTGTCCCCTCTTTCCCTGAGCAGCACTATAACACAATACAAGCTTATTGGAAGACCTTAATTTCCCTTCTCGACAAATAAAATCGTATCTCATGATCAAGCCTATTATCTGTAAATCCCTGGTAATTTCATGGCTTACGCACCTCGTTCTGCGTAATGAAATAAACCCACGTAAACAGGAGCGCAAGGCGAGGTTTCGATAATCTTGTGGAAAAATTGCTTAAGAATACCGAGGACCTTGTCTAATACTGGGGCAACATTTAGCCCCAGCACAAACACCGGATAATTTGGTGATCCTAGCAGCATTATGCAAGAACATCATGTGCACTGCAATTACAACAGGCCATGAAATAATGTCCTTGATAATTATAGCTGTGATTGTTAGCACGGAGCTCAATAATGCTGTTTGATTAGAGGCTCCGGCTCTACCTTTAGACGATCGAGATTATGAGGAATGAAAACCATACAGCTGCTGAGCTTTATAAAATAACGATGCATAGCGATTAGAAAGGTGCAAATGGAAAAAAAAAGAAACACACTGCTGTTCATACAGTGCCATGGGAAGGTTCACGCTTAAATGATTATGTTATCAAACAATAAATGATCATCAAACTAATTTTAATATTACACAAAGATGCAAAGTGGATGCGATAACTGGAAATTAATCTTTCATATCGCTGTGGAGGAATTTTTAATCAGTTTTAATTCAGCCATATTGGAGGGTTTTAGGCATGAATGGCCTGGTTAAGGATCTCAGTCGGATTTAAGTCCGGACATTTACTAGGCCATTGGTGTGTCTTGCTGCATAACCCAAATGCACTTGAGCTTAAGGTCATGAACTGATGGTCGGATGTTCTCCTTCAGGATTTTCTGGTAGAGCGCAGAATTCATGGTTCTATCAATTATATCAAGCCTTCCAGGTCCTGAAGGTGCGAAGCTCAAGACCATTACACTACCACCACCATGTTTCACTGTTTTGTATGATGTTCTTTTTATGAAACCCTGTTACATCTGTTTTACTCAAGATGTAACAGGACATATTTCTTCCAAAAAGATGAAACTTTTGTTTCATCACTCCACAGAATATTTGCCTAAAAGTCTTAGGGATAATCAAGATATTTTTTGGCAAACGTGAGACGAGCCTTTGTGTTCTTTTTTGGTCAGCAGTGGCCTTCACCTTGGAACTCTCCCATGGATGCCATTTTAACTGAAGTTTAACTCAGCTTTTCACAAATCATAGCTCATATGAAGGACCTGAATGACTTTTTCATATAGGGCCAGGTAGATTGGACCAGCTTTTTTCACTTAATAAATAAAATCATGTTTTAATAACTGCATTTTGGATTCACTTGTGTTATCTTTGAGTAATATTAAAATTGCTTTGATGATCTCAATTATTTAAGTGTGACAAATATGCACAAAAAACCTTTTCATAGCACTTTGTTCCATTTGCCCAAGCTCTATAAGAAGATCCACGTGCAGAATACATCTTCGCATCACAGCTTTGAGATACTGTACACCCTCCTTCCCTTGTGACAAATAGCTGTGATTGTGTAGGACACCGGGATCGCGATCAACCGTGCTTTCCTTCTTCCTTCTCATCTCACACCTCCCATTATTACCTCCTAGTTTTTCTTCCATCTTTCTCTATCTCTACAGATTTCATGTTGTGCTCAAAAGGATTTAGGGAGGGCTTAAAGCTTAAAGGTTTGATCTGCCCTATCATGAGAGTTCTCTTTGTCTACTTTGGTTCAAAGAAAAAGACACAGCTTTGTCTTTTCACCTCACGTCTTCTCAGTCTCCGTTTTTTTCCGTTGTTGATAATCCTCTGCTGTTTTTATCGCTCTTCCCCCGCGCTCCATTCTCCTTCACTTCACATCAGGTTAGAAAAATTTTTCAATCCTGCCCTTCACACTCCTCTGCCTCAAACTCCGCCTGAACTCTATATACATTAATGTTTTGTCACGCCTTTCCCTTTAGACCCTGAGATCTTTTAGAGCTTCGCCTTAAGTACCGCTGTTTTTGTTCCTCTTCATCTCGAATAACAACTTTTTGAAAGGCTCTTTTTCAACCTTTATGAGAAAATCCATTCTTTCAAATAAACACACACTCAGAGACATAACATGGTTAGAAAATGTTGATTACTCACACAGTAACATTAATTAGAGAGGAGACTTTACTTAATCTGAATCCATATGCGATTTTCCTTATAAGAAATTTTTCTTTTTTAATTCGGATCCAAGATGGCTTTAAACTGACAAAAGAAAACACAACAGAACCAGACCTACTGTAACACCACTTGACTTTCTTCCCCACTGGGCTTATCTGGAGCCAATATTTTATTAGAATCAACCCAAAATGGGCAACAATATGGGCAGAGGTGGGTAGAGTAGCCAAAAACTGTACTTAAGTAAAAGTAGCTGTACTTCAAAGTAATACTACTCAAGCAGAAGTAAAAAGTAATCATCCAAAATATTACTCAAGTAAGAGTAACTGTTTCATCGTAATGTCTGCATTATAATTGTTTTTTTTTGTTTTTTTTAGAAATTATGTAAGCAGTCAGACAAAATGATGAAATAATGTACAAATTCTGACATATTTCCAAATAATAAAATAAATGAAATAAATGTAATAAAATAAATGAATGAAACTAAATATCTTTACAAAATATCAAATTAAGGAATAAGAAACACAAATTTCCTAATCTCACTTTTTCACAACATAAAGCTTGCGAAACAAATACCTACTGTAGATAACATACGTATGTTTGAACAGTGTAAACTATTTCCAGTGTAAGATATACTGTACTGTAATATTCAGTTGCCCTCCAAATGACTCAGCAGATAGAAAATAACATTAGATCGGCTGATTGGTCAAACGGAATCATGTGATTATTGTTGCTTCGTCTGATTGGTGAAACACAGTCATGTGGTAGATCAACCAGCTGCAAAAACCAATAATATCTAATGTGTAGAATAAATGGTTAGAAAAGTAACGAGTCGAGTGGAGCCGAATGTAGATAAGAGTAAAGAAGAGTAGTGTCTCTTCTTGACAAATCTACTCAAGTAAAAGTAAAAAGTATAGTGCAGTAAAACTACTCATAGAAGTAAATGTAACTACCCACCTCTGACAGTCAGCAATATGGGAACACCAAATAGCCTAATCTGCATGTCTTTGGACTGTAGGAGGAAACCCACCAAGTAAGCACAGGGAGAACATGAAAACTCCACGTACACAGACCCCGAGGGAGGAATCGAATCCGGACCCTGGAGGTGTGCAGCGACAGTGCTAACCACTAAGTCACCGTGCCACCTTTTCTTCTGATTACTCAACACTACAGTGACTTCACAGCACAGAACAGGAAGTATTGCCTCATTTCTTGAGTCTTATTCACATTTTCCAACTTCAAGTCATCTTTTTTATACACAAAGCCAATCCTGACATCTTTCCAAACAGCTACTCATGCAGCCAACCACATAAAGGAAAACTATCGCTCTCTTCTGTATACATGAGCTCAGAGACACCCATGATTGGCTACAACTGTGCCACCCCTCCCACCAAGAGAGTACAGCCTATTTTACTCTAGTACTTTGGCTACACCTTTTGGATTGATCTTTGACCTTAATATGTTTCAATATTAAATTTCATTTCGATGTGTACCGAAGCTGCAAACCTCTCCCAAATCCTGGGGATGCTGTTACGGTGTTATGCCAGACAAACTCTTGTGGCCGGTGTATTGGTCTCTGACCACAAAAGCGTGATTTCATTAAAAAACAGCAGCTATGTGTCAACCCCTGGACCAGAATAGAGCACAGAAACAATACTGTAATTTGATTACTAAAGCATAATGCACTGCTGCATCATTGTCTAAAAATCAAATCACACAAGAAACAAGAATCTCATATTAACAGTGCTGATGGAGGATCATCTATCTTGTTAATATAATTACATTCAGCCAAAGCCGGAATTAATTGGTAAACTAATGCTGAGTTGGTTGAGGACAGCTCCACAGGAGAGATAAAAACATGGCCAAATTGGCTTACAATTAGTAAGGTGAACAGATTGAGTTCAAAATCCATATAGCGAATGAATGAGATTCTATTCCAATTCATGCTCTTGATGATCTTATTCTGAATGGTCTAAAAAAGTTTTTGCATTTTTTAGATCTGTCTCTTTAACCTCCTATTGCTAGCATTTTGAAACGGACGCCATCTCAAAGTGTAGCTAAAAGTGTCTTTTCTCTAACCCGCTGTTTCATCCCACCATTAGAAAGCATTATAATACTTTACAGTGCTGACATCTGAACCAGGAAATCATGAATCATCTTGAAGCACTTTTCAAGCCCACTAGACAGGAAGTTAGTAAAGGTTAGTGAAGGTTATTAAATAGATTTTTGGATATTTAAAAGCTTTCGCATACAATGGACTAAAGTCATACAAAGTAAAGGCACTAGACAGAAAGTGTCTCATTTTCATGAAGAAACTCATTTTTCATATGGAATAATACTTCGCATACTGCTGTCAAAAGCATGCAAATGTTTCCTTTTCTACGTTCACTTTTGGGTTAAAAAGTCAGACGAGATGTCTGCAAAAGAAAACAGGAGGGTCGCGGAAACAGACAGGACAAAACCAGCAGAACAAACTGCCATTTTCTACTATTAAGGTGCTGCTGATGCTGGAGTACATCATACTGTACAGTTTATCAAAAAAATAAAAAATCTAACAAAACCAGTCAGGACAAATACTGTGGTCACAGGTTTGGGTTTGCCAACATAATAACTCAAATTAAAATATATCGCCGGGCCAAAAAAGAGGAAAAAAGTTCCCATTTTAGAAGGGTCAAAATATAAGGCGGGGAACACCCTGGACATGGTGCCAATCGATCGCAGGGAACACACATACACACACTACAGACAACTTAGGAACGCCAGTTAGCCTAATCTGCAGGTCTTTGGGAGGAAACCAAAGGAAATCCACCAAGCATGGGAGAACATGCAAACTCCATGCACACAGAGACAGGAATCGAACCAGGAGCCTGGAGGTGCAAGGCAACAGTAATACCCACTAAACCACACAGGACCAAATTAGTAGTCTACTAATGAGATGATGAAATGACTGGAATTGGGTTAAAATCTGTCCAATCCATTATTAAAACCAGGAAGGATAGTGCTGAAAACTAATCATGATTGGCGATCACTTGAAAGCTTGGTTTCAAGCAATACGTGTTAAAAATCAAAAGCAGAACTCACAGCTCCAAAGGTCCAAAGTTTATTAGCAAAAGTAAGAGCATTTTCATGGGGAGGCTAAGGCTTTAAGTTGTTGATTTGAGGATCTGAGGATCTAGGTTCGAGCCCTGCTGTCGGTGGGCTGCCACACCCCATACTACCCGGCAGTGTCAGTCCCAAGCCCGGTGAGATAAATGGGAGGGTTGTATCAGGTACGGCATCCGGTGTAAAAACCTGTGCCAAGTTGTGTGACGACCCCCTTGACCGGAGCAGCCAAAAGAAGGTTAACAGCATTTTTTTCACATGCACAATGAGACATGAACTAACAGGATTGGAACAAAAAAAAAAAAAAACAGCTGTGTGGTCATAAGAAAACTTTTAGTGAGACTCATTCAAGAAAAAAAAGTGGTTCAGTTTGCTAGGGAGGAAAAGTCATGTGGTCTGATAAGTCCAGACTGACCCTATTTAAGAACGATGGGCGAATCAGGGTAGGAAGGGAAGGGCATGAAGCGATGTACCCATCGTGCATAGTGGCCACTGTACAAGTCTCTGGAGGCAGTGTTGCTTCAGCTGCTCAGAGCCTAGGTCCTGAATGTACTAAATGATCAGGTTATCCATGGAAATCAATTGAGTTTTTCTTCCCTGATGGCATATTGCAGGATTCAAATTGTGTCAGAATGGTTTTTGGGAGGGGGCGGCATGGTGGCTTAGTGGTTAGCACTGTCAGCTTGCACCTTTGTTCGATTTCCGGCCATGTTCGATTGCCACCTCTGTGTGCATGGAGTTTGCATGTTCTCCACATGCTTGGTGGGTTTCCTCCTGGTACTCCGGTTTCCTCCCACAGTCCAAAGACATGGAGATTAGGCTTATTGGTGTTCCCAAATTGCCTGTAGTGTGTGTCCCCTGCAGTGGATTGGCACCCTGTCCAGGGTGTACCCAACCTCATGCCCTAAGTTTCCTCTGATAGGCTCCAGGCTCCCTGCAACTCTGCATACATGATTAAGCATTTTCATACATGAACTGGCAACCATGTTGCATGCCATGATCATGAAGTTAAAGACAGCCAAAAGGAATCGTTTAGTGTGTGATTTTTTTGGCCAGATAGTTAGACAGACAGTCGTTTTGCGATTACTGTTAACCTAGTTGATTTTCTGTTAATAGCAACATACCAAAGTGATGCTAGCAAAACTACCCATTTAAAATAAAAAATATTAATGCTTCCTTCCAAGCAGGTTTCCATGTCACTCTTTAAATCCGCCCCGCCTCAGAGTGCATGCTCAGAAGGGATGTATGAATGAATGGACGACGTCTGACGCTCTTTCAAAGCACATTCATCACAGACAGAGTTGGGCCAGAGCTGGTCTCATAAGCCAGACCTTTAGTGTTTACTAGAGACTCTGGTACATTTCATCACTGCCTACAGACAGTAGTGCAGTGAAAAAGGCAATTTCAGTAACTTTCATTCTTTTCCCATAGCAGCTGATAAACATGGGAATACGCACCTCAGACAAAACACTAAATCATAATTCATAAAGCATACACTTATTCAATCCAGTGATGAGAAAGATCAAAAGCTTGTTTTCTCACTAGAAAGTGACGAGAGCTTCTTAGATTGTATCCTTCAACATTCTGAAGAGTGTGACAAGAAAAGTCACTCATCTCATCACTCATTCTTTATACCGCATTATCCTGTGTACAGGGTCGTGGGGGGACTGGAGCCTATCCCGGGAAACTTATGGCATGAGGCCGGGTACACCCTGGACGAGGTGCCAATCTATCACCGGGCACACACTCATTCACCGGGCACACACTCATTTTGGGGCAAGTCAGTTAGCCTAATCTGCATGTCTTTGGACTGTGGGAGGAAACCGGAGAACCTGGAGGAAACCCACCAAGCATGGGGAGAACATGCAAACTCCATGCACACAGGTGCTAACAACTAAACCTCCGTGCCGCCTGATTAACAAAGTGTTCGAAACAAATCAGACAATCCATTGCAGATCTATGGGCAAATCATTGAAGGCTAAGCTTTTTCATTCCTGTAACGAACGTATTTCTTATGAAATCAGTGTTGACATATAGACAGATTACAGATAGATACACATTCATTTATCTCCTAATAGCTTACCATATATTTTTTGAAGAAAATTGCGCATTTTATTTTCAGAAGAGTCATATTTCCCTTTTATTTGTAACTGTCTGGCCAGAATTGAAAAGCCTTGAATAATGTAGCAGTCTCCTGGTTATATAAAAACCAAGACTTATTCCCCATTTTTAGATGGATTTGCATCTCATTCTAATTGTCTCCTTCTTTTCTTTTTATCTTTAATTTAGTCATCTAAAGCTTCTCCCATATCGTCCGACACTGTTAACCAGGGAGGGCGAAGGCTATCGCATGCTTCCTCTGAGACGTGACACAAGCCGACCGTATCTTTTCAGACTGCTGGTCATGGACTGTTAGGGTGTGGCGTAACACACTCAGAGGAAAGTGCTATCCATCCCTCTATGTCTGTGTGAGATTGGCTAGTGTTGATATGATTAAAATGGGAGGTCAAGTATACTGTACCACTCCTTCCCCCTGAGAGCACGGTGGCTGCGGAATTATCAGGATTCAAACTCACAATCTCTGGAGAAGTGGGCAAGATCAGGCTTTTACTTGAATAGACAATAAAACATGGACTTTTTTCAGATCCAGGTTCAAGCCTTGGCGTTGGTGGGTTGCCACAGCCCACACTATCCAGCCACCGCATGCAGTTTCGGTCCCATTCTAGTGATTCTAATTTTACACTTGTTAAAGGTTAATGTTTGAGATTTTGAAACTGCATAATCTGTTTCCACTAACCAGTTCGTCATGCGTTTCTTTATTCCAACGTTTATAATACAGGTAAACCTGAGTATTTTAAAATTGAGTGTGATTAACTAGATTAAAAATTTTAATCAGTTGACAGCACTACTATTTAGTAACCTGCCTCTTTGTCTAATGGACAGCTAAGATCCTCCCATTGTTAGGAAACACCATAAGCACTTATGCTCATTTATATTTTTTGAAAGAAAGCATAGAACAGATATGACTGGAACCGTTAGTAGGAGCGACGGGTTAAGGTATTGACTTACCGGCCACAGAGTTAGGACGGGGCATGAGGTACAACGGGGTGGGATGAGAGGAGTGGTGGGTGGAGCTGCGCTCAGGAATCTTGTTGAGGCTGTGAGTGGAGGCAGCCATGTTTTCGTCAAGGCGGTACAGGCCAGAGTCGAGCGTGGCGCGCTGCGAGTGCCAAAGTTTGAGGCTGCTGGCACGAGTGCCCTCTCCATGCTTGGCACTGCGATCAGCGGGCTCTGAGTAACTCGTCAGGGTGGCTGAGAATAAGTGGAAGGAGGGATGTAAAGAAGGGAAAAGAACAGAATGCTCACTAATAAAGGATAAGGACAATCTGCTGAGCTGCAAGGTCAAGCACAGATAGCATCAATACAGTATGCGAGTAATGTAACCAAGAACAAATGGGTTTAACTGTATATCTAGAACAATGGGTTACTAATCACATACAGCAGTACAAACCATATACAGGACACGACATCGAGAGCGGAAATGTAGATTAAATTTGACCAAATCCATCTGTTTTTCTTGTATCTGTCAGTTCGAGCGCAGATGTATCCTTAAAAGCACCCTGCTACTGTATTCATCTCACCGTGGTATCCTTTTGCATGCTCGTGCTCCAGGAGGACAGATGGTGAGCTCTGTTCCTCACTCATGCACCCGCTCGTCTACGCATAATCGCCATACATATTCACAAGCTCATCATAAATGAATGACACCGGATTTGTCCATTATCAGTGTTTTCTCGGCCAGGTGCACCTGCTTGTTAAAAAAGAAGAAGAAAAAAAAGCGTTGTGTATGTGAAACTCACCGATGATGCCACTGTCTCTGCTTTCCAGCGTGGAAGTGGGGCTGCTGACGGCCTGTCCGGGAGCTCCAGTGGGGAGCGTGGAGCAGGGACTGCAGGCTGGAGGAGATGCTGTGCTGCTGGTCAGAGTGGAGCACGGACTCATCCTGCCGCTCACCCCCACACCCTGAACACACGATACGCCGCATGTTAGCACACACTCACTCCATGAGGCGTTAGGCTATAGCGTCCCAACGTCATGGGGGCTCATTCATAATTTTTATCACATAATTATGTTCTTATTCACTTTTTAGACATACCATATTTTATACTCTTATAAATAATTAAAATCAGATCATTATTTACATGTAAGTGTCATTAACTTTTATTTACTTAGCATCCTCTTAAGCTCGTTAAGGTCACAGCAATGCCATCATGTCCATTATGTTAATCAGAGCAGCTATTAAAAAGAAGCATATTTTCACTTCCCATATTTGCACCTATTAACAAGAAACACCAAACCCCCCATATTTCAATCAATTATAAACCTCTTCTTAGCTTTTTTCTTATCATCAGCACTGTGCTTGTTTAACTGCCTAAAACTAGGTTTTATCCCACTCAACACCCAAACCTCAGCCGCTGGATGCGGCGCCGGTCCCAAGTCCGGATGAAATGGGAGAGTTGCGTCAGGAAGGGTTTTAATGTAATCAGTGATAATATTATTATTTCAGGTTGAAGCCCAAGTACATGTCTGCCTGCAACGAAGATGAACCCCTTAATTTTTTAAACAGTAATATTATTAATATTATTGTATTGGTTTCCACTAGATTGGTGGCTAAATATTAGGAAATTGTACAAAATGTACAAGATTTTAAATCTACTGTCATTTCATCTCATTACAATCAATGGGAAAGAGAGGATATAGAAAAGTTTATGCTTATGCCCTGTTTACGCTAGGTTGTACTTTTTCCATCATCAGCCAAATACACTCCCTGTTCGGTTACCGGAGAGTGAATCACAGATGAGGATAAACATAAAGTTTTGTCTTAAAATTCACTTACAGTATACCACTTCAGCGCTGTTGAAAATATGAACTAATCCCAGTAAAAATATTCAGTTTAGCTTTTCTCATTAATATCTATTGGTGCAGGTGTTTGTTTACATTGAACATTAGTAGCTTATTTTAAAGTAGATTATTAAATCCAGTTTTTTTTTTTAAAGTTTTTTTATTTGAACGATAAAAAGATTGAGGTTTTGGTGTTTGATCCTGGTGCCAGGAGTGGAGTTCACACCCTTCCTCGCCAGATCATTATCATCATCGTTCATTAAATTATTAAATCCATAACATCGCTTTTCTCAACATTTTGATTTGATTTATGGTGCAGCTTAAACTTCAGGCAGATATCTAAGTACTGCAAAAGTTTCATTAAATTCTGTCAAGCCAGTTTCACATGATGCTGTGACAAAAATCTGTCTGGACAGACATACAGACATACAGACAGAACATTTTCAGGGACTGGTTTTGGGTTCAATGTATAAAGTTCTGACCAATATACAGACTTAACATTTCTTTTATTTATATAGATATAGTATCAGTGCTTTATCACTTAATGACACTTCAGTCACAGCTAAAGCAATGTGAAAAAAAATTGTGAAATGAAACTAATGGTATTTAAGGGAAAAACAAAATAATAATAATAATAATAATAATAATAATAATAATATTCAAGGTGTAAAGTAATAGTCTAATTACAGATAAACTCATCTGAGTTTGAAATAAAATCTATACACATTAGAGGAGATCTATGAAAAGGGAGACCATCTAAAAGAAAAGAATGTGAATTAAAATGTAATTAAAAAATCTAATCTTAGATCTTCTTTTCAACTGTTATGTGTACACCTAATAAAGACATTCGGTTGAACGGGTTGGATGAGAGTGCAGTTGAACCTTTTGGAGTAAAGGTCCTTCAGCCCCGGTGGTGCATTTATGCCTCTTTACAGCTCAGGTTATTGATATTGTTTTGCCAGATCTAACCGTAGTGTACTCTATAGATCAAACTGTAGTGTACTCTATATTGTGCTGCTTTATTAGAATTTATGGTACCTTGATTGTCTACTAACGTCTCTTGTGCACTTGTACAGTTGTTCAGTTAAAGTTTGACAACATGAATACACTGTGATTTTTTAAGTGTGGAGACGACAAGCCTCCTCCTGCCGATGCCGGCAAACAGATCTCAAACACAATGTGAGAAGAAAAAATAAACAGAGAGGGAGAAAATGGATCTTTAACCTCTCTAACGAGACGTACACACACACACGTGGTCACAGTGTTATAGTAAACAGTACACGTGTGCACGGACGATTACCCACAATTCCGCAGCCAAGAGAGAGAAAAACCGTTGGCTCAGTTGTGATCACGTGACGCTCGGCGTCAAAACAAGAAGCGCATGCGTGATACATGATACTCGGTGCTCGTAAACCAAGACTTGTTCGATTTTCAAGTCAGAATTTATTAAAAATCTTTGCACGTCTTGCGGAACACTCATAAACCGCGTTACTCGCAATCCAAGGTTTCACTGTATTCAACATTTTTTTAGAAAATTTTTTTTTATACATTTTATGGCTATGATTATTCCCTTTATGCTGCTTTTTAACAGTGAAATATTTTTTTACAAGAAATATTCCTAATATTTTTTTACCATTCTGTCATGGCCCGCCATATCTTGCTCAATCATAGATGAATAGTCAGATTTACGTCCCGTTAAAACAGAAGGACGATTATTTCAGGGCTCTGCTAACGTGTCTAGATGACATAAAGGCATGGTTAGACTTACATTTTAAAAATTTGAATGATAAAAAGACTGATGTTTTGGTGTTTGGTCCTGGTGCGAGGGGTGGAGTTCACACCCTTCCTCGCCAGATCATTATCATCATTGTTCTCTCAGATCATCAGATAAACCACTCCTGAGTGTACCCAAAACCAAAACTCTGTGGCTGCAGCCAAATTGTTAAATGACCTACAGTACTCGTGACCATTCGTGAGGCCACATCACCAAGGGTGTTCAAATCCCATCTGAAATACTCATGTTGTCTTTAGCGTTTAAACCAACATGAGATTTTGATTTTTTTTAGATGTGTTTGGATTAGAGATGTGTGTGATGTAATTACTGTGTGGTGTGATTTTTATTTATGTCTTTTTATATTATTTTATCATCTATGTGAAGCACTTTGGGGCATTTGTTGTTAAAGTGCTTTACAAATAAAGTAGATGAATCACATCTATATTAATAAAGGAAAGGTTTTGTCTGTACATTGGTCAGAACTCACTCTTTCAATGACATTTTTAGTACAACTTACAGTAAAGGAGTAAACTGATTTTTTCCCCCTATATCCTCTCTTTCACATTGATTGCAATAAACAGAAATGACACTTTAATCTTGTAAATTTTGTACAATTTCCTAATATTTAGCCACCAGTCCAGTGGAAACCAAAACCATACAATATAATGTCACGCCAAACGAAATTTTGTGAAACAACAGTTAAATAAAAATAACGTAAGCGGTTCATCTTTGTTGCAGACAGACATGTACAGGGGCTTCAACTTGAAATAATAATAATAATAATAATAATAATAATAATAATATCACTGATTACATTAAAGCTGATCAGATTATTTTTAACCTTTAAACTATTTCTACAAACTCTTTTCCTGTCCACAACGGGTACTTACTTACTTAAATAAATAAAAGAAATGAATATATAATCACAATAATAATAATAAGAAGAAGAAGCATGCTGTTGTAAAATAAACAGCACGGTGTGATAAAAAGAGACCTCAGAAGAAACTCTGGCCATAGGAGAAAAAAAAGAAATATACATATTTTTACAGATTTATGCCCCTCTGAAAACAGGCTATAATTACAGTCATAAATAAAATGTCTACAAGAGCAGAACTGATGTGATGCTTGTGAATGTATGATAAATGCCTTTTCTTTGAAAGAGTAAAAGTGCATATTTTTTTCAGAAAGGATTCTGATAAAAAAACACACACACACACACACACACACACATACAGAGCGCGCTCATCTGTCGATGAGTGAGAAAAAGAAAAAGAAAAAGAAGGAAAGAGAGAGAGAGAGAGAGAGAGAGAGAGAGAGAGAGAGAGAGAGAGAGAGCAGGAGTTCTGGCTCTGGCTCTGTGCAGCCCATTCAGCCTAAACGGCTGTCACACACTGTGACAGGGCTTGCTCTGTTCCTCCATCTTGGCTCAGTTTTTCGCTTCACCCTATTCATTCCCTGGAGTTACTGACTGTCACGGAAATAATTATTTATATAGGACCTTTCGTTTCCAATAAAATCACCAAGTGTTTTACATCAAGGCGCGAACACGAGCCAAGTGACAGTGGAGGGAAATGAACAGACCTGAAATCGTAAATCAATGAAGTGCTAATAAATATTTATTAAAGGCCGTATGCAGAATTGAGTTACGAGCACATCATGAGGATTTAATACTAAACTTTATTCAGAAGCAGACACTACAGTATGCGGGAGCAGTAATAACCTAAAACAGAGGCGTGTCTCCGTTACGCACGATTCTGATCGATATTTGTACGGTACTGTGCACAAGTCTTGAGTTCAGCCTCATTTCTTCATATTTTGCTTTCAGACTTTATGTAATCTTGAGCAATAGATCTCCAGGCCTCCTGAAGGACTTCTTTGTCTCTCACTTTCAGTCCAGACCCTGCACCTGAGCGGTTTTATAAACATTAGAGGAATGTTTTTTTTGTTTGTTTGTTAAGCCACACAATGACCTATGAATCATTCAAGCATAAAAAAGCGTCTAATTTAAGGCAGGAACCAGTGAGAAACAGGTGCAGATGATGACAGATGATCGGTCCGGTGATACTAGTATACTAATAGAACAGACGAGAGGGGAAATAAGGTTGCTGATGAGATTGCTACATAAACAACCAAACTTTAACTTGTACCGTTAGACACGTTGCAGCCTGACGCAGTAAAACATATGTTCTCATTTCTTTAAATGTTAATCTAATTCATTTCATTTAAGCACTAAGTCTGGCGCCACTATCTGACATGTATGATGTAAACGATATTCCATCTAGAAATTCATGTTTCTGGCTAGAAGTACTATCGAAAGCCATTGAAGCCAATATTTAATACAAAAAAACTTTGCATGATCAATCAATTAATTAATTAATGGTGGCATTAGAGTCTTAGAGACATTCTTCATATTTTTGTAATATACACGACACGCCTGGCCAAAAAAGAAGTTGCACACAATGTGTTGGCCAGTTCATGTGTGAAAATGATTCCTCATGCTATCAGAACCGCTCATTCCTGGAATACGTCCTTGCCTTCAAAGAAGAAAAGCTCTATAGATGTGATAATCTGCTCATTCAGTACATTCAGGTCGGCAGCTGCCTTCGTTTTATTGCCACTTAACGTTGTTGAGTCTAGACCTGAGCGACTGAAGTAACCCCAGATCATAACACTGTCTCCAGAGACTTGTACAGTGGACACTATGCATGATGAGTGCATCGCGTCATGTGCTTCCCTTCTTACCCTGACATGCCCATCACTCTGGAATAGGGTCAGTCTGGACTCATCACATCACAGATGACATTTCCATTGAATAAAAATCCAATCTGTATGCTCCCTAGCAAATCCACGATTCTTATAGACACACATCTGTTAAGTCCCAAACCTGGTTCTTAACCCAGTTCAGGTAATTTTCAAATCTCCTTAGTTGTTTTCCTGGCTTGATGCAGCGCAAGAATTTTGACTCTTCTGAAATGGCGACTTTTTTTTGGGGTCCAGGCAGTGTATAATGCGATTTAAAATAAACCATATTTATTTACATCTGTAAGCAAATAGCAGATCAGATATTACTCTGAGCAAGGGACATGCATTTTTTGCATCAATAAAAAAAAAAAAAAAAATGTTTCATTATTTTATCAGTTCAACATTTTCGAATATTAAACGAGACAGTTGGTAAAAATAGATCATAATATAAAAATATGAATACAGTACTGAGATAAATAGAAAACGCTGGATCAAGTGCTATTTTACAAGTTTTTAAACAATCAACGCTTTTTTCTGTCTTAAAGGAAATGAAATACGTCTATTTAAATTCATCTCATCTCCCCCTTCAACATGTGAACTACACCGTCTGCTAATCCGTATTAAGCGTGTACTGTACATAATCCGACTCTGAATACGCAGAATTGTTCCCGGAATATTATTATTAACGTAAAACTTGTCAACTCATAAACACATATACTGTACATATTTAAAACAATGCAACAAAAAAAACAACAAAAACAAAACAGTAAAACAAAACTAAATCAGCATGTCGGCTCTGTTCCGTCATCCCCAGTGTCTCTCGAAGTGAAATGATGTGAAGTGTCCTACCTGCGTGTCCTCGGCCTCCTCCATGCTGTAGTGCAGCTCCGGAGGGCCCTCGCTCATTTTGTCTCCGAGTAGGAAGCCAAGGCGAGTCATCAATGTGTTGGCAGCCTCATCCACTGAAGGAGGGGGGCCGAGCGCCTCACCTACTTCCCCTGATAGAGAGCGAGAGGGAGGCAGAACGAGAGTGGGAGTTAAATGAAGCTCTGATCTCCAGACTCCATTAAACAGCACTCAGTCAACCGGTGTTAAGATTTCATCTCTTGTAAGGCATATGTCAGATTCATGCCTACCACATTCTCTAACAAGCGCATAGGCTTATAACAAATATACTGTATGAGCGTCTTATGTAAGCAGGTAGCTTCACTGAGCCTCCGGTGGTGTGTTTGCTTACATATACAGTAGAAGTGACGAGAATACACACAGGGATATAGTATTGAGACTTCGGCAGTTCTGTTATCCCTACGGTACGAGAGACAGAGACACTCACACACACATATAGAGGCAGAGAGATCATAACACACCTGTTTGGAGCCATGCCATTCCAACGGCACTAAAAAAAATTCCTGCTCGTCAAGGAAAAACAATTGTGTGTATCGATCAGACAATGCACAAAGCCCAGGCTCTGACACACCCCCTGATTTGGCTATCAGCTGGGTCACCATGTAGATCTCTGTTCTCCAGTCTGGGTGTGTATGAGGTTATGGTCGACACACACCCATGTCCCAACAGGCAACGCCCACAACAGTCTCTCACACACACCAATAACACGAAGCAAGGATTTTAAACTTTGTGTTTTTTATATATAGTTTTAGATTTTGGCACTGCTGTATACTGTGAATCATTTTTTATAATTTATGGATTGGTAAAAAATATTGTGGTAGATTTCTAACGTATACACATAATTCAAATACAATGCACTTTTTTTTTACCGTTAAAACTTTCTTCTTCCCAAGTGAATGTCTCCAGCCCTGTAGCTTGTTTCTTGGTCTGATTAACTGCATTCAGATAATTAATTTTCATTAGATTGAATGAGCTGCAAGGGCTGCTGGTATAAAATGCAGGCTCTGCTACACAAACTGCAGCGGCCCATGATTAAAAAGGCACGGCTCCGCTCCAGCACTTGGTTCGATCTCCTGAAATATTTTCGCTAGGGTCTGCATCTGGACTGTGTTATAGATCAATTTCTAGTTTTTGTTGTTGTTGTTGTTGTTGTTTTCTCACCTCTACCTAAATCTCCAAAACCTTGGGAGATTATTATCCAGCTCATCCTCCTACATACAGTAACAACACACTCTGGAAGTTCCATCTGTTGTTCCAGAAGCCAGCAAAACTGCCCTCGCATCAGTGTGGATGTCCATGTGGAAAAAGTATCTTTAACAAATAAACTAGAAAAATAGAAATAAAAATACAGTGACACTGACATGATGAAGTCTATGCCTTCGGTAGGGTTGTGTTATGAGCGTATATGAGATATGCTCTCAATGTTCGTGTGCTAAAGCTTTTAAGTAACATGTAATATAATTGAATTCATGTGTTCGGGACTCAACATCATGAAGACCACAACGTCTCAAACTGGTCCACTGCAATCCTCGACTCCAGCCATTTACCCGATTGGCCAGAAGGTGTGAATCAAGGTTATACAACGGTAGCTCTGACTGTTATAGATACTCAAATCACATCTTTATATTAATGCATTCATTCTAATATGTTACAGTTCCTATGGTAACAATAATCCACCTGATCTCAGATTGAAAAACATGTTGTTTTTGGGTCATTATGGGCATTGTAAAGACTGTTTAGTTTGTTTAACATTTATGGAACAAGTTACAGTATGACATGATTCTTTAAAGGTCCCATATATTACTATTTCTTTAACAAGTTTTTTGTAATGTCTCAGCGTTCCCTCGAAGTGTGTCTGTTAATGTTCAAAGTGAAATATCTATCAGATCTCATTTATACCTTAAAGTCCCTTCATGTCACTCCTCATCCAAATGTGCTGTTTCAGTGTCTACATACAGTATATGAACTACTGCTAAACAGGAAGCAACAAGGCAGGGGTGTTATATGAGGTCACAATAGGTTGGGAAATCTAAATGGCTTGTTAAAACCCTGACCAATACAAAAAGCAGAAATGTATTTTATTTTATAATTTTTTTTGCATACTGGAAACCCAAGCAAGTGTCTAAAAGTGACAAAAACATTATCTTTGTATAAGAGATCCCCTTTTATATAACTAAATAAAATGTATTGTCTTTGGCAGGTTGTTGTGGTATAAGAGGAAAATCATGGGGTGCTTTATTAAATCAGCCTCGGGATGGTAAGAGTAAGTCCCCTCTGTGCCAGGCTGTGTCGAGGATTCACTGAGGTCCTTGTTTCAGGTTCCCTGTGTTCTGTCCCTGGAAGATTATTCTAAATGTCAGATTTGAGTGTCTGTTTTCGGTGCTGCATTGTGACGTTACCTCCTAGAGCAATCCAAATTCTTATGGTCCCCATGGGGGTTCTGGAAAAGGTTATTAAAGGATATTCTTTAAATTTAAATCCGGGCTATACACACACACACAATAACTACACACTGTGTAGGTACCTCTTCTTGGGCTCTTTGCCCAGGTTTTCTGGTGCCTTTCTATCATGGCCATCAATGACTTTCCATAGAATCGGGTTGAACAGGTTGGTTTTTGGTCCGGGTGAGCCCTGCGTTATTGTAGGTTATATACTCAGCAAAAAAAGAAACGCCCCTTTTTCAGGACTGTGTATTTCAACAATAATATTGTAAAAATCCAAATAACTTT
>JAQMYG010000006.1:4285521-4296991 GCA_030014215.1 Clariallabes teugelsi | reverse complement strand
TCCCATTTTATCCGGGCTTGGGACCGGCACTGCATCCAGTGGCTGGGGGGTTTGGGCACTGGCTGAGAATCGAACCCGGGCCTTCCGCATGGCAGGCGAAAAACCGACCACTAAGCCACCTATCAACAGGAAGTTATTTCGGGTTGCTGCAAAACACACCCAATGGAAGTTGATATACTTCTCCTGGGGGATTTACATGTTCGCCACCAAATTGGGCCAATACGACCTCAAGACATTTAGGATGCAAAATTGTGAAGGGATTTTTGATATCTCAAACAGTTCAGCCATGGCTAAGATTTAAATTTATGGCAAAAAGTGGCTAATAACTTTATATAACGTTAGTAGTATAAAAGCTGGTGACGACGCTGCCTACTCTTACCGTCGGTGATGTACGCCCGTGACACATTCACAGTAAGAGCTACTGTTAGGTCACATTAAATGCATGTGCCCATTGTGCCCACTGTCTGTGCTTGGAGCAGGTGCTTGGGCCCAATCATCGCTGCTTTGAACTTATGTTGAATTATTAAACCTTTCGTGACGGAGAAATTTCACATACACACAACCACACTTAGGCAAAGTGGAGGTAAAGACTGCAGAGGGAATTGCTGCGAGCTACATAATGAATATGCATCTAGTTTACAAATAGTAAATACTAATGTAATGTACTATCATAAAATGTTACGTTCAGCCACTAAAACATCTGCTCCGTGTGTCTATGAGGCTTCATGAGGCTCCTGAACAACTGGGAGCCATCTGTGAGTGGATGTTCTGTATTTGTGTATTTGTGAGGTTCATTTGTGAATCTGAATGTTGCACTATATAGTTTGCGAGTAGGCATTACCACCAATAACGCAGAAACCTGCAGTGAAACTGCTTTGTGATGATGTGAAGCGTGGATAAAATGAAATTAAACGCTATGCAGTGAATGAATGTGTAACCATTCAGCCATACATTCTCTATATTTTCAGTAGTGATCAAGCAAGAAAACAACTCAGGTCACTAATTTACATTCATTTTGTGCTCTGAAATAGAGGTCACCGACTTTCGGTCATCCGTGTCTTCTAACGTTTGGCAACCGCTCCTTCTTTTTTCCAGCATATGCCGATCCACAACAGGTGTTACAACCCCAGACAGTGGTCAAGGTTGGCTGTGGAACTGACAAGCTGCTGTCCAGAAAGCAAAAATTTCATCTCGGGCTTGGCTTCTCTCCAAGCCGTTCTGGATGGAGCTCTCCAGGGAATTCTGCAACAGCTGCTTTGCTATCGTTTGCCTTGGCAAGCGGCAACACTGCAGCTTTGTGTATGGCTCAGAAATGGCACTTCATACCCCTTGGCACATTTTAAAGATATCTATTATCTTTTAAATACTGTGCTGTTAATGTACTCTTTCACAGAAACCTTAAATTATATGATGGTCCTCCACCATTGTGTCTAGACAGTCAATGGTAATCAACTAACTATCCTGAAAGACGTCAACCTTCGACCTCCCAAATATCCTTCCATTATACTGTATTTCTCTATACAATAATTAATTATGGATAGTTTAGATAAAAAAACTTAGTTTCTCATTAAAATTTGTTTTCAACACTTAAAGTTTATAATTAGTAGATCCTCCTGATTATTATTATTATTATTATTATTATTATTATTATTAAATTATAATGCAAAACTTCTGTTTAGCTATATGCTGCTCATAGTCAGAATGCATCACACAAAAACTGTCAATTGTACTTTAGTAATCTTGAACATTTTCTTCAATTGAAAGTAGAAAATTAAAGCTGATATGAATAATGCATTAAATAGGGTATTGGTGGCTCAGTGGTAGGTTTCTCGTCCGCCATGCGGAAGGCCTGGTTTTGATTCCCAGCCACTGGATGCAGTACCAGTCCCAAACCCCGATAAAATGTTCGGTTGCATCAGAAAGGGCATCCGGCATAAAACCTCTGCCAAGTTTTTGTGAGGATCGGATGGTCCGCTGTGGCGACCCCTTGAGACCAACAGCCGAAAGACCAACAACAACCTGAATTATGCGTTGATTATGCGCTGAAATGCCACCATGCCCTACATCATGTGGCCTTTTTTAAAATCAGAATTCTTATTACGGGTGGTGTTACGGCTGTGCTAAACACGCCACAGGACTACGACTCGCCCATAAGCCATTTCACTCAAATGATCATGACACGTGACTGTTTTGCACCTCATCCACGTTCATGTTTAATGAGCTTCATCATTTAAAACACGTCTTATACAGCAGTCTGTAGCTACTTTACATGGACAATTTGTTTTTTTTTATTATTCCGATTAGAGTTTCCATCTGATAAGATGTACGTACATGTATGAAGCAGATACTGTATAACTTTTGCTTACTGTGATGCATTTATTCTACTTTAAATACAGTACTGTATAACAGAAGAAGAAGTCATTTAGAATTAGAAATCGAGTTTAGGTTAGGCTTCCCGCTAGTTATTAATTAGAAAGACTAAAATTTCAGTATTAGTATGAAAATATAAAAATAATGAGCATCTATTAAGCTATCAATTGCTTTATCTGTGTGACGAAGTGTCAGGTAATACGGTAAGTGAACTGGTTATCACTAGGTAATGTTTCTGTTTTGTTTTTTTTAGCTATAAATCTCCACCATAACGTATTTATTAATAAAAATACACAGAAAGTACCTAATGACGGTTAATGGTACAGTAAGTCCCCTACATACGAACAAGTTCCATTCCAAGAGCTTGTTTGTAAGTCTAATTTGTTCGTAAGTCCAACAAACATTGACGAGGTACTAGGACACTAACACAATTGCCTATACACAGTATATCTGTGGAACTGAGCGGGACTCGACTCTGATCCTGCATCCACACTCTGAGAAACTTCTCCATCTCGTCTATCACTTTTCCACGCTTCTTTGATATTATTGTCGACATCATTGGCACAGCAGACTTCACATGTTCCATGATCTTGTGCACAATGCATGCACGTGACAATGTACGCGGACATGTGATCTAACTTCCACGATTGAACAAGGTCGAATGCATGATCGTATCTTTGAAAGTTTGTAACTGAAATGTTCGTATGTAGGGCGCTTACTGTACTACCACTGTACACAGTCGTGACTGACGTCATGGTAGTCAAGAGTCTGCAAAAGGTCTATTTCTCATTTCTGATTCATGATCTTTATGTTTCATACTTGTAACAAACAAAATCCGCACTTCCATCTCCATTCCATAACCCATGGATGTTTATCACTAAACTTGAGCTTCTATACATTACTGGAAATGTCCCATCAGAACGTTACATGCAAAACAACACAATAAAACGTTGCTCTTGTATGATCACATAGAGGTTCATACAATATGAACTATCCATTGTAGTTCCTCTATGTGATCATTCAAGATTCAGTATCTATACGACTACTTGTTTCCATTAAATTCTTTGGGAGTTTTTCTTCTTCAGTTTCACATCATCCCAAGATCTGTCTACTGCAACTCACTCCTCACTCGCCTCCTAACATCAGCAAATACGCCTCTTGCTACTGACTCTAAATGCAGCACCGTGACTTGTCTTAAAATTCATCTACACTACACTCCTCCACTGCTGTCTTTTTCCTCCCATGACTTTTTGTACAGTAGCTGCACACATTAAATTTAAGATGCTGACGATTACCTACAGAATGTGTATGTGTGTGTGTGTGTGTGTGTGTGTGTGTGTGTGTGTGTGTGTGTGTGTGTGTGCGCATTCGCTAATCAAAGGTCTCATTTCGCTTGAGGTACGATTCAATAACCCAACTCTGGAGAACTAAACAAATAAAGTGTATTCATTTGCTTTACAAGCAGTATAGAAATATTAAAAGGATGCTGACAAAATGCTGCTGAAGCCACCAAAGCCAATACTTCTTAAAAATCTAATCAAATAAAAAAATCTTTTATTTGCATTGTGCATTCTTTTATATGCAGCAAAATATTGCCATATATGTAAAAATGGACTTAAATTGAGATGATGTTTTAAAATGCCCTAATAAACCAACAATAACAAAGAGAATTTTGGCAGAAATACATATACATTGGAAATCTAATTTGTGTCGCACACAAGAACCTCGACTAGTCTTATACTGGTTGAAAAATACTCCTACTTAGGATGTGACTCTCACTCAAATGTCTGACTATCAGGAGGGATGAGTGTACCTGAAATTCAACGGGGAAAAAAATACCAGTTTAATTACGAGAAGGTGCTGTTTCAAGCTACAGTATGATGAACAGTCAAGTCAAATCTATTTATTGAATATATGTCTATATAATTGAACGTATGAACTTTCATTGATTTATAGTATGACTATAATATTACCACATGAAATGTGCCATTCCTGAAAATCCAACCTACATCCATGTGAGAGTTTCTGTTTTGGAATAAAGTCGCATATATGGATTGTGAAACCCGATTTGAAGAATTAAAACCCCATACCTGTCCTGAGTTCCATCAATGTAGACTATTAAATTTTATTTGCACACATGAATTAAATGGAGATTTTATAAAACTGATATTTCTTATTAAGGATTTGAAAGAAACCATCCAAAACTAATTGACAGATCAGTCAAAATTGGACAAAATAAATTCAACATATGCAAATGAAGCATTTTCTTGAAACTTTTGTAAATCTGTTGGGAATCTTAAGTTCAGGTTGTCAACAAAACAACATTCAAACACAAGTTTGCTCAAAAATTGATAAATGAGGCATTAAAACATGTATATCACTTACAGTATACAGTATACCAGTAAACTGGTGGCAGGATCATGGGCACCCAAAGCCCACCCATGCCCTCCAGGGACCAATGGGCAAGCTGTCCGGTCTGATCCCACAGATAATTAGATAACAGCTTTTTAATAATTTAATGCCGGCCACAATAGAAAGGCACCAGAACACCCAGTGCATCTCAGCCCACCACACAGCACATGGAGCCCAGCAGGCACAAAGCCCAAGGCTGCCAACCTCCAACTTCCTCAGAGCCCAATCACATCGAGCATCCATGGAATGCCCTGGACAAACGAGTCTGATCCAGAGATGGCCCACCCTGAAACACACCCTGCTAAAGTCCTGGTTTCAAAGACCAGAGCACACCCCCAGAGGTCTTGTGGAACCATATCCCAAGTGGTCAGGAGATCCAAAAACTAGGTGATTATAATGTTAACAGCTTTAATATTATGGCTGATTGGCATATCTTATACTGTAAAAAATACAGAAGCCAACTTCTCAACTATTCAGTCAGAGACATACAGTACTCTTGTAAATGAACGTTGACAAGCAGGCGGTTACAGTAGCACTGTTGCTTCGCACCTCAAGTTTGAATCTCACTTCTATGTGCATGGAGTTTACATGTTCTCGGTGGGTTTCCTCTAGGTTCCTTCCCACAGTCAGAAGACATGTGGTGTGGGCTGATTGGCATTTCCAAGATGCCTGCAGCGTGTGTGCTTGAGCCCTGCAATAGATTGGCATGCCATCCAGGATGTCCCCTGTGTCGTATAGCCTCAAGGCCCCCTGGATAAGCAGTACAGAAAGTGATGGATGGATGGATGGATGGATGGATGGAAGGCACCAACCAGACCAGTTAAAGCAGAAGTAACATTTTATAAAAAAGGGAAATGATTTGAAACCAAATCTAACATATTGACATATCTGTCAATATAAGCGTTCTCTGGAAACCCTTGAAACATGAAGCATGAGTGAACATTACGCTGAACAAAGAAGACAGCACAGTTATTCTTTTGCTTGGTGCAGCCTCATCCCCTGGCTGTGTGAGCTGTGAAAGAAACTGCAAGCAGAACACCTAGTGTGGAGGAATTCCTCTGTTGGTGATGTTTAATGACTGAAAGACTTTGAAGGTACTGATATGATTGAGATACGATATGATATATGAATGATAGAGCACCAGAGGTCAAGGTTGTAGAGGGAAAAAACACACAAGGACAGAGCTATTCATGGCCAGCTTTATCAACACACTTGGTTCTGTAGTGTCTATCACTCTTCCAGTGGAACAAAGGTGAGGAGATCACCTTACAGAAGCATATGGAGCTTTACTGGCTGTTAAGTCTTTCAAGCTGACTATTTAGTAGACTGCAACTTGGGAAGGAGTTTGATCATTAAAACGTAATGAGATTGTTTCAGCTTTGCTACAGCAGCTTTAGCGCTAAGGTCAAATATGCTGCACGTTTCTGGTGAGCGAGGCGAGAGGCACGTCACTAAAACACATCGCGATTTAAATATTTATAGTCCCAGGCTGGGCAAGATTTATTTATAATTTAGACCTGCCGTGGCATGTGGAAGAGCATGCCGTCAGGAGCATGCGGCGTAACTGTATGTCCGTGTTTTTGTGTAATATTGTCACGATTCTTCTTCTAGTGCTAACGAGGTCCAGTAGGGGGAGCTGTTTCGGAAAGGCAAATCATGAAAGGCTCTGGTCAGGGCAAGTTGTAACTTGGTGTGTTTTGTAATTTCTATTCTTTTCAGGGGTGGCGTAGTGGCTTAGTGGTGAGCACTGTCGCCCCGCACCTCCAGAGTCCAGGTTCAAGTCCCGCCCCAGGTCTGTGTGCATGGAGTTTACATGTTCTCCCTGTGCTTGGTGGGTTTTCTCTGGGTACTCTGGTTTCTTCCCTTAGTCCAAAGACTAAGTGAATGAACGTGTTTGTATGTGTGTGTGCCCTGCAATAGATTGGCGGCACCCCAACCTGTTGTCGAGTATAATGATTTAGATTATCCTTCTTGTCATTTGTGGCATCTTGCAAAACAAGATATGATCCGCTAACAGGATACTGTATGTGCAGAGCTCAATGGTGGGTCTAAAATTAGGTGAAGTGTTTGTCCGGGAGAGCATATGAGCCCTAGGATGGTTTTTGGGTGTAAGCCAGTCCATGGAAATCCATCGCAATAAGAAATTCAGGAGATACTGAACATGCAGCCGGTCTGAGTGTATACGGGGTGTGTGAGATTGTATCGCTGTTGTTGACAGGAGAATCAGTGGACAATGGACATTGTGTAGCACATGCATATCAGTGTGAAATTGGATGAGCAACAGTGAATACCTTTGTGCAACCCACATACCACACACACACACACACACACACACACACACACACACACGGAGTGTGACATATCGAGCACAGCAAGCTTGTGAATGTGCAGCCCACATCACCATGGTAACCTGGGCAAGAACATGAACACCAACAGGTCTTCATGCACCTTCCCCCAGATTAATATCCACTTAAACCTCCAGCAAAAACATATTAACCATGCATTCATTATATGCACTTTGATGGATGCAACCTATACGTTTACGAAACGTAAAAGCAAATCTCCAGGCAGAAAGTCATCATTTTCTATTCATATTCACAATCAGGAAGTCTCTTAGCCGTTAACTACAGCGGACAAAAATCTATGCATGTATGACATTTTGGCAAACTGTAAACAACAGTCCAATTTTTACTTGCGACATTTCAAACTGTGATTATTAGAGCTGCGAATCATGGGTACAGTAGGGTGCCGATTTGATTCGAGGCAATTCTTTATTTGAGCGTTGTGACTTTCAATTCATTTTAATTTAATTCTTTTTTTTGTCTGATTTATTATAAGCAGCTATATGTCTTAAAGGTTTTAAAGCATTAAAAATGAATAAAATGATCTAGTAAGTATTGAAATGCTGTGCAATTTGTGTGTGTTTTTTTATTGTCACATCACATATAAAGCAATAATCTTTTTTTTCCCTTCTGCTGAAAAAAAGTCTTCAGCAGTTGGTGGCATTGCATCGAATGTAACCTCAAAAACAGTGATACTCTTGAAAAAACACAAGTATTTGCTGGAGATGCAAGCGGTTTCTAGTTTCTGTACATTTTTAACGCATAAGTTAATTTTAAGGCATTTAATGTTTGCAAAATTGTGTCAATCATTTAAAAAGCATGACTCGATCCTGAATCTAGTGAAAAACTGACCATCAAACAATCAATTCAATCGTACAGCTTCAGTAATTATCAGTTTTTAAAACAGTGATACTGTACTGTATCTTATTGATTCTTGTTTGTATTGGTGGCTACGTAGTTAGCACTGTCGCCTTGCACCTCCAAGGTTCCGGGTTTGATTCCGGGCCAGGTTCGATTCCCGCCTCTGTATGCATGGTGTTCTCATGTTCTCCCCGTGCTTGGTGGCTTTCAATCCCATCAAGCTTTGGTTTCCTCCCACAGTCGATTAGGCTAACTGGCGTGCATGTGTGTGTGTGTGCCCTGCGATGGATTGGTACCCTGCCTCATGCCCTAAATCTCCTGGGATAGGCTCCAGCCCCCCGGCGACCCTGTATACAGGATTAAGCGATATAGACGATGAGTGAGTGAGTGATGATGACCTTGATAGCATGCATGTAATACAAGCTTCCTCTGCAACAAACTAAACACTCTTGATCATTCTTGAAGAGCCTAATTTTATTGGTAAAACTAAGGTAAAAATACTAAGACCAAGTTTAGAATTGCCTTAAAATACAGGATTGTCCAGTATAAGCTACAATTTGTTATGCATTCTCATACACATACTGGTGTGCAGTATGCATGAAGCATAGGAATGGATGAAAAAATGATGGGGACGTGCTGTGTGTGCTTGCATGGCAACCTCACCATCGCTATGGTTACGGAGACTCAATCGTACAGTTCTTTAAGAAAAAAAAAGACTTCAAGTTTGCTTGTGAAATGCAAGAGCTTCTCAAGGTAGTGGAGTGAATTCGAGAAGGGATATGCTCTCGTCTCTGGCAATAAATCAAACATATACTCAACTCACAGCCTAAAAGATGGAGCACATGGCACGTGATTATCGTGTCCGAGAGAAATCAGAGTTTAGGATGTGATTGGAAAGCGTCCCTTATTTTTTTCACATTGCTGGCGACATCCTTTAACACAAAGAGTCATGGTTGGTGTCCACTATAGAAAAACACAAGTGAAACGTAATGATATGTCATAGTTTGTCAAGAGACAGCTAAAGATAAATGGAGAACTGCTGAGGCGGGAGCAGTGATGTAGCCATCTGTTGACGCTTGTCTTCAAGCTCGGGTTTTGAAAGCAAGCACCGCTTCCCGTGATATACTGTAAAGTAGCCTACAGTCACGCTATTTACTGTTTGAACATCTTGTGGGAATGTTGTCTTGCAATGAAAGAAGACCACAGATGTCAAGTCCGCTAATGAGATGAGTGGAGTAGTGGGATGGATTGCGTAATGGGATCCTATCAACAACAGTAGGTATTGATCTATTTGTGAGGTAGTGTGATCTTTCAACTAATACTACACAGTCCTATCATCTGCATCTTTCTCATGAATGAAGGTATAGAACAAGCACAGTATGCCGATGAGACTTAGCTGCAGTAAAACATGCGATTGGTGCACTTTAAAGAAGGCAGTATGTCCGTGAATGACGATCATGGCTGAGGAGCCCGCTGGAGTCGTTCCCGTGAACATTCAGCGAGTGAAAGACCTGATCCTGGAACATCTAATAACTTGCAGAAGAGATGCATCTGTCAGTGCGATCATTCACGAACACCACTTGCGAGTTACAGGAAATCGGCTGAGATTTATCACCACATTCCCCATACAGCCATAACATCGTTCCAAGCCATTTCCACCTGTTTTGGCCATTAAAGGAGTTCCTGGGAGGCCGGTGTTTCAAACATGAAGCAGGCAGTCCGATCATGGCTCTGGCGCACTGAGAAAACTTTCTGAGCCCTAGTGAAACACTGGGATAAAGGCATTAGTGTAGCAGGGGACTGATTAGAGAAATCACTCTCATAACTGTGTTCTCGTATTCTGCATGATCAAAAGTCCCAGTCCGACTTGAACGGCACTCGTATATATATATATATATATATATATATATATATATATATATATATATAAGAGAGCTAATTATGACGAATGAACCTTTAAAATCCCAAGACCAGCTAAGAGCTTTTACCTTTATGTTCTTAGTTTAGAGCTCATTTGTGAATAACATTAAATAAAAGCTTCTGCTTTGAAATCATGTTAGTACAGACGTCTGGGCATCATTTCTGCAGCTAATGTGGCATGTGGCACTTTGCTGGCATTAGTGTAAACCAGACCAACCTCTAGCTGTAATGACTGCAATAATATCGGAAGTAGAGAATGTCTTATTGGGGCAGAATGGAGTAGATGTGCTGTGTGGTAGCAGGAGGGAATAACAGGATAATTGAGCATTAAAATAACATCCATCTTAGTGACTTTGAGTCTGACTCAGTGGATATAAATGGCCAGACTTTGTAGACTTTATTAGCCGCGCGCTAATGTCCTGATCCAGGGTTTAAGTCGGCAGAGACGACTGCTAACAGACAATATTGAAGGATTTTTTTTAAATATTATTTTTTATAATTAAAAGCAGAAAATGTGATCTCAATTTGACTGAGCCTTTTTGGTTTAATAATTAAAACTTGCCAGAACTGATAATAGGAGTGACTATACAAAATTACACAACATTATCTGGCTAATAGGAAAGAACAACAAACAATAACAATTATAATAATCATCATCATTGTTTATTTATATACCGTATACTCTTTTAATTAAGTATCTGAAAGCACTTAATGAACAGATGATTAGCACCACCAAGGCCCTTAACCGTCAACTGCTCATATGTGTATTGAGAGATAAAGTATAGGCACATTAGAGTTACATGTTGCTCACTTCCGCTTTCTCGTCAGATCGGATGATTTGCATGTCAAATAACTGTTCACGTTCATAATTCAAAACAAGCGACTCTTTTTATCTGAATCTAACGTGGACGTGTCTGTCCTCTGAAGCAGCGTGTGCGCGCACATCGATAGCGTCATCTGGGTTAGAATACGACAAGGGTTTGTCCCAAGTCAAACAGTGGATGCGAGTTCAGCAAGCATACTGTATGCTTAGGATTTTGCTCTGGAGGATGAGAAGCAATTAGTCGGATGTATTTGTTGAGAGCCAGAAGAAGGATGAAAAACCAGACTTGGCTAAGACGTAGCCGAAAAGAACTTAAATCGATCTAGAAAAGGGGCATCTGCTAAATGCCATAAATGCACATGTTATTGAACGATAGAGAGTTCCCAAGGACACCCATACCAATATCTTCTGTACTGTATTGCTGATACCATTTGTCAACAACCAACATACTGTATAGTAGTAGGAAGCTTTTATTTAACACTGCTTGCCTGGCTTCACTAAATACCAAAATGCCTTTTTGATTGTATTCCACTTTGTGTAAGGCAGAACTGATTAATATTTCTGTGTTGTTGTTGTTTTTTTTGGGACGGACTGGGCAGCCATGTATCATCTAAGCTGAAGAGGTTATATTCAATTCTATTCAATTTTATTTGTATAGCGCTTTTAACAGTCATTGTCGCAAAGCAGCTTTACACAATCAAAAGAATTATTTAAGTTTGTATGGAATGTGAATGTGTATGAA
>JAQMYG010000006.1:4271104-4281878 GCA_030014215.1 Clariallabes teugelsi | reverse complement strand
AGAGAGCTCGGCCAATTTAGCTCTCTCGAGGCCTCCGGCTGTGAGAGGTTACAGCATCACCCGGGGATCGAACCAGCAATCTCCGGATGATAGGGCGAGCACTTTAACCTACTGCGCCACCCATTAATGTGATAATTTTAACAAAATTGTGAAACAAACAGAAAAAAAATTATGATGGGGTCTCAAGCCAAACCAGAACTTCTGATAAAATTTATCATGAATGAAAACATAAAGCTGATTGACATTTAGAGAATTAAAAATTTGAATGACGATTCTCCCTTACTTGGTCCTGACTTCCTGCCAAGCCATTTCCATATGTTTGGGCCATTAAAGGAGTTCCTGGGAGGCCAGTGTTTCAGACATGAGGCAGGCTGATAATGGCTCAGGCGTACTGAGAAAACTTTCCACCTTGATGGTGTGCAAGCACTAGTGAAACACTGGGATAAGTGCTTTAGTGTAGCAGTGGATTATATAGAGAAATAAAGGTAGTCCCGGTTTGACTTGAACACCCCTCGTAACAATCTGGTTGCCCTTTTATAGTGCTGCACGTGAATCTGTTTCGAGTTACTCAAACATATTCAAACTCGCGTTCAAAAGTCATTATGACACACCTGGCTTCATGAAGTGTTTGTGATGAACCAGAAATAAGGATCAGCCGTTTCAGTAGGACATTCCTGAGATATCAACTACTTTAGCCATGATCCACAAACAGCTTAAACTGTAAGGACTTTTTTTGTCTCACTGTCCAAAATTATTGATCAGAATATTGGAACAAAGAATTTTTCAAGCTATTAAATGTCCCATGGAACACTGAAGGCCATCTTCGAGAAGTAGAGGAAATAGACACCACAGCAGCATTACCAGAAACAGGACGTCCCCAAAAAGTGACTAAAGGACAAAAAGAAAGCTTATCATATGAGCAGGCAAGAGACATAAAACAATATAAAAGAAGTTGCAAAAATATCTGACAAGTACTGTTCAATGTACAAGTACAACAATGTATAGTGTTCGTCATGAATCTAAGAAATTAGATAGGATGGAAGCAAGGAAGCTTATCACCAAAAGAACATCACACCCATGGTTAAGCATGGTGGTGGCAGCATCATGCTATAGAACTGCTTCTCTTCAGCACGGACCGGTTAGGATAGAGAAACTCACAAAAGACTCCAAATACCAATTTATTTTGGCACACAAATTGCAGCTGAAGATGAGGAAATATTCCACCTTCCAGCATGACAAATGACCCCAAAGCACCAAAGTCAAGAAACTAATGGCTTCACAGTAGAAGTATATTAATATTTTAGTATGGCAGTCTGTGGAATGACTTGAGAAGGGCTGTGCATAGGAGATCGCCTCATGATTTGATAAAACTGGAGCAATTCTGCAAGAACGACTGGAATAAAACTGCCAAATCAAGATGTACAAAGTGGTGGCTTAGCGGTTAGAGCCGTTGTCTCGCACCTCAAGGGTTGGGGGGTTGAGTCTCGACTCTGCCCAGAGTTTTCAAGTTGTCCCTGTGCTTGATGGGGCCCTCCGGGTTCCTTTCTGTAATCCAAAGTTAGCTGTAGTGAATAAGTGGGTGTTTGGGGGTCTGTGCACACCTTCCAGGGTGTACCCCCCACCTTGTGCGATAGGTTCCAGCAGCGCCTCTGTTATATTAATATTTTTGTGCAGTTATTTTTTACTTAAATTTTTTTATATAAAACATTAAAGAGGAAAAAAATAACTAACAATTACTTGTACTGGAGATGCTTTTCTGTTTTTTCAGGTCACGTTGCTTGACGTCAACATTATCTACAGTAGATGAGGTTGGACCTGTACATTTGTGTAACTTGAATAAGTCAATTAATTAAAGCAAATATCTTTCAGTAGAGGTATGCAGAGCTTGCTGCCACGCATAGCATCATGGGAGCATAAACAAGACTGCAGACTGGACATGCACTTGTGAATATTGTACAAAAAAAGCAAATTTTAGAACAAAGGCCAAGGTACTGTACCAAGTCCATTCTTTTCATTTATTAAAGCTAGCATGATGCAGTCTACATGAAACCACTTGCTAGCATACAAAAATAGCGGGTTTGCTTCTGAAACCTCGGTTATCATATGCTACCGAGAGCAGAAATCTTGCTTTAGTTTTCTTGTCCCCACCACCACATGCTGTCAGTGCCTTCTAGCCTTTAAATCATTCCTTTCCGCATCATTAAACTAAAGAGTTCCATTGCAGGATTAAGGTCAGGACATTTAATTGGAGACATCACTGGAGGCTCAGGCTGATGTGGCATGGATAGATTCTCTAACACTAACACTGCTGCCTCGTGTTCCTCGCAACTTCTGTTCTCTATAAACATACTGAATTAATCATTCAGCCTGGGCAAACCGGAGTTACTCTTACCACCCCAGATATGCGAGAAATGCGGAAATCAGTGGGAACTAGCTAGCCAGTTAGTTTACAGGATATAACATGTCTTTGGCTTCTTCAGGAGAACGCTAATGATGCATCATAAACGGAACTTTTTCTACAGTTTTTTTTTTATTGTAACAATCTTTGCAATTAAAAATGTTTTGTGTCCAAATGTCCCTTTTGCTTTTTGTTATAATTTGCTGCCAGTGACTCACTACACAAACACAACCAAAGTGTGAAATTTTAATGAAAATTTTAAGCCTCAACCAACATGTTATTGGAGCTAAATTGCATATTTACATTGCTACAAACACAATTGACTTATCTTTTGTGAAAAACACAGGAAGAAGTGGATTTGTAGCATTTTGCAAAATCAAACAAAATTCTCTGATATACTGTATATTCAAAAAAAAACTTTTGACAAAATATTTTGGCATTTGTGCCTTAACATTCTTGTGACTCAAAGAATCCATGCACAAAATATTCTTGTTATATTAACAGCTTGTTATACACTGTGATGGATTGACCCGCCTTGTGCCCTAAGTCTTCTGGGATCGGCTCCAGGCCCCCCGTGACCCTGAATACAGGATTAAGTGATATAGACGATGAGTGAATGAGTGCGCGAGAGCTTGTAATTTGGTTGGTTTTGCATAAAACTGAAAAAATGGATATATCTCATTTTGCAGGCAAAACGTTCATATGTTTGTCTTTGATAAATGGCGAAATGTAACGTGTTTATTAATATTCTGTAAACATTACATTATTTGGATGACTTTATGTAGAATATCTGCCATAAAAAATCTTTATGAATTAGTTGTTTCTATACAAACAAAAACATATTAGGACAAGCTCATTACTAAAACCCTTTTCTTTGCCTTGCAGCGGAACCGTCAGAGCTGCTGATCATGGAAAATTAATTAACACCTACTAAGCAATCAGATACAAGAATTTAACATGAGCATAGTTTTGCTGTGCATGCTACACTAAACGTGGGAGTTTATTTTATAACGATGTGAGCATAAAAAAAAAAACACTAACATGAAAGCAATATCTTTTTTTTTTTTTTTAGACACTTAGAAGCATTATATTGAATTATTGCTGTTCCAAGTGAACCAATTCATCAGTTAGATGATAGTGAAGAACAGAGGAAAAGATTTAACTATATATATTTTGTATTATAGTCAGCTCTTCAGTCCCAGCTCATAAATGGAACATTGTTCTAACCTTTTGTGCTTTGCGGAAGCGCGGCTGAGCAGAGGTGCTGCACAGTCATGCCGGCTTATGAGTTATTTCTCACAGGACAGAAGGTCAGAGCGGTAACAAAATGCGATAAAAATTAATCCTTGCACCAAGGTCTCTTACAAGATGATATTCATGTCATCAAATAAACACAGCTACAGTACACAACTTGTTCTTCTGCACGACTATGGACTGGATTGTAACCGGCTTTAATGATACACAATTTATGAAGTGCACACAGATGGCAGAACATCTCTCTACATTTCCCCAGAGTGCTTTATGGATTTATCATCACTGAAGTTATATAATCGTGTTATATCATCATATGGTGCTTTTGTATGGTATGGGTGTTGATTTTATTTATGATAGACAGGTCATGGGAACAGTTGTCTTTCAGGCAGACGTATTACGCCACTGTTCCATAATACTGAATCTGATCCTGAAACACTATAATTATGAGATCATAAGAAATCAAAGGGAGATTTTAAGATTTATCACAGGGTCAACCAGGATGCAGCACCCCTGGGACAGACAGGGTTAAGGGCCATGCTCAAGGGCTCAATTGCGGCAACCTGGTGGCGCTGGGGCTCGAACCCCCAACCTTCTGATCAGAAACCCGGTAATCTACAGCCTTAATCGTTTGAGCCACCACTGCCCTGCACATTTATAGAGCATCAGGAGTTTCGTCTGACTTGTCAGGGTTCTGAAAAAAATTAAAACTACTATCCATAACCATGTAGTCACTGATTTAAAACAATATCATAACAGTGTGGTAGTTATTATTATTCCATTGTAGTGATTGGAAGGTGATTCATAATCTTCGTAGGCGGTTCATGTCTGTTCATAATGGATCATAGAGTCCAAAATATGCTGAATTCTTGGTTTAGTGTTGATGTCAAGAGCTGTCACTAATGGAGCGAGTGAGTAAACTACTAAATAGTATGTTGTCATAAATAGTACACTGCTTATGGTGAAGGAGTAGCAGTATAGCAGTCGAAAACAGCAGTTCCTGACAAGTCTTGACAATTCATAGCATTCGTGAGATGTCTTAGATACTTTGCAAGGAAATTTTAGACAATTATGTAAGTTCGTAGACAGTTTGAGAGTTTCGTAGTGGAGGTAGGTACTGTAATTGCATTATGATCTTAAGTCATACGTATTGTTGCTAATGCATTGGCAGTTCAGAGGTGATGACGCATCAAGAATTTCAGATTGGGATACAACATGCTCTCATGAACAGATCAGGAAAATGGGAAAGGGGCTTTACAGAAGTCGTACAGCTCGATAGATTTCAGTGAAGAATTTTTTTGAAAGTAGTATGTCATTTTGCACAAGCAGGAGTACTAGCCTGTCATTTAAAAATATGTTGAATTTAATAAATTTGCCTATTTTTACTGACAAACAAAGCTCCATATTCTGTGGCTTCATGGTACCTAGTGGCCAAACATGGAACTGCAAACAGTGGTCCATTAGGGAAGGAATCACGCTGCTCCATGTTTGACGGAAAAACAACAAAACAGAACAGGAAATAATACTAATCCTAAAAATAATAAGAAGAAGTATTGTGCACATTGTAAATGAAGTAATACTTTATGGATCCCAAAGATATTGCTTTGTAGATACCAATCAGAATAAAATAATAATAATAATAATAATAATAATAATAATAAAATTATAATAATAATAAATTGCAAGCAAAGGCAAAGTATAGGCAAAAGATGTACAGATCCATTTCAACAGTAAAGATTAGAATAAGGAAATGAGGTTGTGGAGCAGATAATGCTCATTCATCAGAAATACGTGAGCACCATGGGGACCTTCTTGCCAAACAATGAATAGCCTTGTGTCCGGTCATTTTTTGTTGTTTTTGAGATTAGGGATGTTTTTTCCTTATAAGCTGGTAACCCCGATCATTGATCCTAGCACTTGTCCTTTATGAAACACAAACACAGCTGACAAAGACACCTCTATGACCTCTCAAAATAATCTAGTACTTTTCTGATTTTCAGCCATGCATCTATTAGGAAACAAAAGCCATATTAGATATTAGTCTAAAGCATCGATCATCATCATTTAGTCGAGTGTGATAGCCTCTCTAATGCTGTTCGAGGTTATGTCATAATTAAAGTCATCCCGAATTGGGCCACAGGAGAGCGACTAGACCTGCTGCTGCTTGCCTTCCTTACAAGTGAAAGCGAGTTCACGTTGTTAAATGTTGACCATAATTGTTGCTATTTATTCCTTAGGCTTTTTTGCCTATTGTCTTAAATAAATGCACTAAATCAGTGCTTTTATGTCAGTGAATAATTGTTGAGTCTCATGTTTCAATGCTTTACAGATCTGGAGCAAACTAGGTGCTAAAGATATTTTTTGCCAGAATAAATTTTAAAGCATATCACTTATTTTCACAGCATTTTCCAAAAAAAAAAAAATCCCAAAAAGTGACTCTATTTTAGCTCTATATATGACATGGCTCTAAGTATTAATCAGAGGGTGGAATTCGCATTCAAACCCCCAGTTTCAAGTTAATCTTGGATACTCATAAAGCACAGCTCATTAAGTACAGTATATACTGCAGATCTTATGAGGATCATTATAGTGCATTATAATTGCTGTGCAAAACAAAGTTATGTATATACAGTATACATATAATAAAACTGCAAAGTTGGCGTGTCTGTACATTGAAGATATTTACAAAAAAATTATTTGGGGGGACATAAGATGACTAATATAACACATCAAGATGGTTTTTGGAATTTTTGTCTGTCTCTTTGTCCGTATGTTTGTGCTCAAATCATGTAAAAACTACAGAACCAATCTTTATGAATCTTCACAGGCGTATTTGGCCGAGCTTGAGGTAACATATGGGTTTTGTCTCATCACAATCGACCCACGGGAAGAAAAGATATGCAAGTTTGAAATTTAAATAGAAAACATCCTTATATCTATATATAGTCCTTATATATTAAAAAAAAAATCAACCTTGAAAAAAATCATTAGTTCATCTTAAAATTCAACAGATGGTGCTGTACAAATTTTTATTACGTGCCTATGAGTGTGAAAATGAAATCTACTTAGATCTCACACCTTCATTCCGTGCACTTCACAATAAAACGCAAAAATTTGAGTTCATTCCAAAATTCAACATTTTTTAAAGCATGCTTACTGTATGAGTGTGCGATTAAATTCCACACCAACAAAGTTGCAGGAACATCTCGTCCAACATAAAAGGATGTAGCAGCTGTGTTTTAGTGACGTTCACAAAAGTCATCATGCTGATGAGTCCAAATAGCTTGTGTAACTCCAATTGATTGGCTGTAAGCTGACTGGAAATGATATTAACCTATCAGGATTCTGTCTGAAAGTCAGCTGTAAGTTCAGGGATATTGATGTGACAAGTGATACAGTCAGAAGTGACTTTATTTTTGTATTTTTGTCACTAAATACAGTACACCAATGTTATTGGTGTACTGTATTTAGACTGGCTGATGATAAATTGTGCCTTTATATATTAAAACAACAAATAGTCGAACCTCTTCACAAATTTTCATCTCAAGAAATGACATTTTGATCACAGAAATTTGCATCGGAATACAAAGCATTTTTGGGATAAGAGCGATCGAACCAAACTGAACCGTGTACGTTCAAGAGCTGTTCAAAACATTTTGTGCAAGATTTAGTCAAGACATACTGTAGCACCATGGGGTCCAAAAACATTATCAAGGACGGTAGCAAGAATAAAACGGAGAGGAATCATTAATTAATTAAGGTTAAGTGAGGTTTCATGTCTGTTTATTTTATATTTCACTTGATTAACATGTCTTTTCTAAATGTTTTGATTGTTTTTATATGTAAAAATATGATTAAAGTGTTGGAAATTGGTAATATTGGTAATATTTTTGGGTGGTTGGAAAAGATTATCCGCATTTACATTATTTCCTATAGGAAAGATTACGCTTATTCATATGCAAATACCGCTGTATTTGTTTCATCACTGCACCTACTCTGACCATGTCACACGTATCAATATAATTATAAAAATCACACGGAGACTATTTATTATGTACCCTCACCCTTATGAAACCACTTCTTGGTTGCGCCACCGCTATCAGCAGAGTGGTTAAGGTTCGATTGACCAGGATGTTATTAGTTAATCCCATGACGGCGACTAATGAATGCCTTAACCCTGATCCCCTCAAATGCATTCTGGGATCGAGCTCTCTCCCGGCGACTCGTTTTAGATAAAAGCATTCACTGATTGAACTTATGTAAATAACGCACCATGGACATTAATCATAGTCGGCATCCGTTCCTTTACTCAGCGTAGAGTAGAGAAGGATGCAGACTGGTATCTCGTCCTCACTCAGTACGCTCTATAAATAATCCAGTACATTTTGTTTTTCCCACACCTGTAGAGCCGGCGGTCGGAGTATATTAATAGTACAGATACATTCCATCTACATAGAGTTCCGTGCATCATTGCTCAGCCCACACACAGCAGAGCACACAGGGTAAAGCATCACACACACACACACACACACACACACACACACACTAACATGCACACACTTTCTCACGAACACTCAAACGGCAAAAACACATCACTCACCCACACTCAATCCTGATTCATCTAGAGCCGATTGAACAAAAGCTCACATTAGGTTTGAGCCGAGCGCGGCGCTGCCACACACTCAGCCTCCCACAGGTGCTTCAGTTTGCATCGTTTAAGTTCCAACCCATCACTTAAGCCCGAATTAAAGCTAGTCTGCACTACACCCGCTTTTCAACTGGAACGTTTCAAGACTTAAACAGACCGCGTCGTAACATGTACAGTCGTTGTCTTATTAGACAATAAACCTGTGATGAACAAGTCATTTGTTTACGTCTTCCGCTGCTCGTGTAGACTGCGTAAACAAAAACATTTTTGAACAAGCGCTTGATGTTATCAAATAATCAATTGTTTTTTTTTTGTTTTTTTTCACCCTGTTTTGTTCATCGGCACCGTATTTGTATTTTTGCGTAACCGTATGCCGTTCTCCTATTGGTGGATTTTTAAACGAGCATCATGGAATCGCTCACATTCTGAGAAAATAACAGGAATTTTCTCACACCGCCAGAACTTTGTCGTCAGCAGCGGCAAAAATCGTAGCGCCCAGCAAGTCACACCGTGTCCTGAGACCGGCGATATCAGCTGCGATTTTCACCCGCGACAACAGAATCAGTCGGATAAGCCTGTAGAACGCTCCGCACTTTATCAGTTTAGCAAATATACTATTACATAAACCTGTATATCCATGTCTCAGACTATGATCCTCCATATGACATGATGCCCAAACTCATCACAGCGGCATTCTGTAGCAGCAACAGAAGCATAACGAATAAAACAATTTTAAAAAATTAAAATTATAATAAAAGCAAAAAACAAAAAATAATACAGAGGGTGGGGTTGGGTGGCTTACCATGCTCATACCAGATCCCGCATTCTCCGTCCAGAGACACACACAGCCCCTGCAGCCGTCTCAGCGATGGCCAGCTCATCCACAACGCCTCTCCGCGTGCCCACACACACACAAACACAAACACACTCACACACACAGGCACACACACACACACACTGCAGGCCTGTGCAGCCGATTACAGTTCCAACAACCAACTGAGCCTGTTCTGTCAAAACAACCCGCAAAACGGAGGGATGGAGGAGGAGAAAAGCGGCAGAGAAGAAGGAGGAGGAGGAGTAGCGGAGGTGTCAGTGCAGAGGAAGAAGAAGCATCTTTCGTAGGTACAGTGTAAAGCTCGAAGACAACCAGACAGGTTTGGACATCACAACTTCAACTCTTACTCCATAACTCTTCTTCTTCTTCTTCTTCTTCTGGTGCTCCCTGAGACAGCCCGAGAGTGTCCGCTGTCCTCACATGCTAGGATGTGATTTGGGGAGCATGAAAAGAGGAGGAAACAGGAGACGAAGGTGTACTGTAGAGTGGAACCGTGCAGCAGAAGGAGCGGCAGTGAGGGAGGAGAGGCAGAGAACGGAGACAGAGACACAGAGAGAGAGAGAGATCATGTCTTCGTCGCTATAGTCCATGAATGGCGCAGTGCTGCTGTTGTCATGGCAACCACCAGGGAGGGGGCGAGAAAGAAAAGAGGGAGAGAGAGAGAAAGAGACAGAACAGCACAGAGAGAGAGAGAGAGAGAGAGAGAGGGAGAGAGAGAGAGATCATGGACTGGAAGAGTGAAAGAGAAAGACTTTTTTTGCAGTGACATGGCAGTGTATGAATAAAGCAACCTCCTACTGTGATGAGACCAACTGATCTTAATATTGCCATTTTTCATCACAACAGCCTCACGCTATCTTTGCAACCGAGAAAATGTATTTCATAACTCTACACCTTTAAAAGGAGCCGAATGTCTGAGTGTGCGAGCGCAATTTCAATTATTTACTCAATTGATACTGATTGTATCCCATTAAATTTGATTCTCGTTCACTTTTAGCTGCTTTATTAATTGAAATGCACACTTCATTCACAAGGTAACGCACGGTACGAACACCTGGTATGGACTTCCCTCCTAGTTGTGCACATGAGGTTTGGTTGTGATCTCAGCGCTCCAGGCTCCCCGGGTAGATCCTGAACTCAAGTTGCTGTCGCTCTGGTGTTTCTGTGCATGTTTTCCCATTATGGGTTTCCTCTGGGTAATCCAGTTTCCTCCCACTTCCTGGTGAATCTAAGGCTGTGTTCCCATTACAAGCCACATTTTTTTTTTTTTTTTGGTCAGATCGGAATCGCATGTCATGACGGTTTACATTCATAATTACAATTGACTTTTTTGTACCTGATGTGGATGCGTCTGACCTCGAAGGCCGCACACACACTCACATTGATGTGTGTTTGCTCGTGTCATCATAGTTTCTTTTTTTTGGTCTATATATAAATGGATTTACACTTAAGGAAAAGAAAAACTATATATATTATGGTTAGCTATAATATTTTAATACTAAATGTATTGCTATATATTAATATTATGATAATAATATGGTGATATTATTAATATCATACTAATATAATATACATCATACAATGTTTTTTCCTGAAGTGTGTTTAAATTTTTTTGGTAAATCTGTGTGTATACAGTATATAT
>JAQMYG010000006.1:4256396-4269903 GCA_030014215.1 Clariallabes teugelsi | reverse complement strand
GTGAAACATGTATTGTTCTCTGATGAGTCCACCTTCACTGTCTTTCCCACATCCGGGAGAGTTATGGTGTGGAGAAGCCCCAAAGAAGCGTACCACCCAGACTGTTGCATGTCCAGAGTAAAGCATGGGGGTGGATTAGTGATGGTTTGGGCTGCAATATCATGGCATTCCATGGGGCCCCCAATACTTGTGCTAGATGGGCTGCCAAGGACTACCGAACCATTCTGGAGGACCATGTGCACCCAGTGGTTTAAACATTGTATCCTGAAGGAGGTGCCGTGTATCAGGATGATAATGCACCAATACACACAGCAAGACTGATGACAGAGTGCTTTCATGAGAATGAAAGTGAAGTTGAACATCTCCCATGGCCTGCACAATCACCAGATCTAAATATTATTGAGCCACTTTGGTGTGTTTTGGAGGAGCGAGTCAGGAAACGTTTTCCTCCACCGGCATCACGTAGTGACCTGGACACTATTCTGCAAGAAGAACGGCTCAAAATGCCTCTGGCCACTGTGCAGGACTTGTATCTGTCATTCCCAAGATGAACTGATGCTGTATTGGCCTCAAAAGGAGGACATACTAATGAATTATTGTGGTCTAAAACCAGACATTTCAGTTTCATTGTCAAACCCCTTTAAATCACAGAATGCACTGAAATGTCAGCCCAGTTCTTATTTTCTTTCTTGTAATACTCCTTTTTTTTTTTTTCAAATATCAAGCATTATTTCTGTTTCTATCATTCCCCAACACCTCACTAATGCTTCGTGTGATCAGGATCACTCTAGTGATGTTGATAAAAAACTGATGTGGTCACAGCTAATTTTCGAAAGGCGACAGAGGCATGGCTGGTTTATGACACAAAAGCAACAGAATAAATAGTGAACATTTTATTTGCAAAAGCCATCTCTCCCTCTCTCTCTCTTTCTCCCTCTCTCTCTCTCTCTCTCTCTCCCTCTCTTTCTCTCTCTCTCTCTTTCTTCTCTGTAAATAAAATAGACTTGTCCTGAGTGTCTGGTTACTAAGAGAGTGGAATAGAAAGGAATAGAATCGAGCAGTAACATGCAATAGGGAGACTCTGGTCTGGGTCTGAACCCAAACCAATCTAATTACGAGCCGAGATCAAAATCTCAGTGTGAAACAAAACACTCTTCTTGCAATCCGCAAGGAAACTTTGCACATTATGCTTTTGTTTTCTTTTCCCTTACCGCTACAAACCTGAGAGTCAAAATAGGATAGAACGGAACATAACAGAAAAGAACAGAACACAATAGAATAAAATTGAATAGAATAGAAGAGAAGAGAACAGAACAAAATAGAATAGAATAGAATAGAATAGAACAAAATAGAATAGAACAGAATAGAATAGAACTAAATAGAATAGAATAGAATAGAACAGAATCGAATAGAACAGAACAGAATAGAGTAAAATAGAATAGACCAGAATAAAATAGAACAGAATAGAACAGAATGTTCTATTTAAAAAACAGACAGAAGAAAACAGCTCAGCAGACTTGAATAGAATACAATAAAATCAAAAAAAAATACAAGACTTTTGAGTGTGCACAAACTCTATTTATGTCTCTATATAATCCCCTGCTACACTGATGCACTTATCTCAGTGTAACACTAGAGCTTGGATACCATCAAGGAAGAATGTTTTCTTAGTATGCTAGAGCCATGCTTGCGGACTGCTTGATTCATGTCTGAAACCCTGGCCTCCCAGGAACTCCTTTAATGCCCCAAACATGCACAATGTACAATATGTGGCAGAATAAATCCCAGCCGAGTTCCTGTAATGTGTAAGGTGTTCGTGAATGATTGTGTGTCTGTTGGAAGCAAGATATCTGTCATTATTCAAGGATCAGGCGTTCCACTCGCTGAATGTTTATGGGAACGATCTGCAGTGGGCTCCGAGCCACCTCGGCTGGGATACTGTTCGTACAGTCTTCTTTAAAACATTTGCATCCTTTAAACGTTTTACTGCGGCTAAGAGTCTCATCACCGTACTGTGATTGAAGTCAGTTTTATGCACTGATACATCATCACCAAGTCCCAGATTGACCTGAACGATGCTCATACTTTTCTGTTTTATTCTATGGGTGTGACATACAGTTAAAAAATACAGTAGAAAACTAAAATAGAATAGAACAGAACAGAACAGGATAAAATAAACTATTATTAAATCAAAATGAAATCAAACAGAAGAGTAGAAGAGAATTTCTCCTTTTTAAAAAAAAAAAAAAAAACACCTGGATTGTTAAACAACAGATAAAACATTTAAAACTAGCAGGCTAAAGCACATCAATAATTCATTTGCCAGCACAAAGGTTGAGTTTTAGTGAAAGCTGTGCTGAATGCTAATCTGCAGCATGCCCTGTGTTTATCCAGATTTCACACAGACAGAGATTTACAACTTTAATATCACCCCCTCAGCCTCAGTGTCCTCTCAATGTCAATGTCAACCATCACTCCGGCATGGGAAATACATCAACGTCATGTACCATACGGCTCCATCTCATCTCGTCTAGTACTCTCAAAAGTGATTCGTATGCGAGGAAAAGAAATTATACTGTAAATGCAATGTATATACACTCAGGAGCCACTTCATTGAGTACGACGTTCAAGTGCTCATTAACGCAATTATCTAATCAGCCAATCACACAGCAGCAACTTAATGCATTTACTGTAGACATGATCAAGATGATCTGTTGAAGTCCAAACCCGAGAATCAGGATGGAGAAGAAAGGTTAATTTAAGTGACTTTCAACGTGTCATGGTTGTTGGTGCCAGACGGGCTGGTCTGAGTATTGCGAAATAGACGATCTACTGGGATTTTCAAGCACAATCACCTCTAGGCTTTAGTGTGAAAAAGAGAAAATAATCCAGCGAGCAGCAGAACCCTTTGTGAGAATGAAGTAGATGAACAACAGCAGCAGAAGAACAAGAAGACCACACCAGGTGCCACGCCTCTCAACTAAGAACTGGAAACTAAGGGTAGTGTTTGCATGATTGTTGTCCAACATTGGATAACAGAAGAATGGAAAAAGTCTAGATTTTCTGCTGTGACTCAGATGGTCAGGTCAGAATTTGGCATAAACAACATGAAAGCACGGATCCATCCTGCCTTGCATCAACGGTTCAGGCTGCTGCTGGTGGTGCAATAGTGTGGAGGAGATTTTCTTGGCACACTTTAGGCCCCTTAGTGCCAGCTGAGCATCATTTAAATGTCACAGCCGACCTGAGTATTGTCACTGACCAGGATAACGCGACAATCATCTCAAACTGGTTTCTTGAACATGACCAAATATGGAAATATGGACCAAAAAGTCTAAGGAATGCAGTTAAAGAAACAAAAGCACAGATTTTTTTTTACCCTTTAGGGTTTGTTAAACACCTTCCTGCACCTTTTAGCCATTAGACAACCACGAAGACCACAACAGTCTGCTAACAAATTCCACAGTATCTGAATTTAAGCTCTCTGATTAAATTTATCCAAATATCGAAGAAAAGAAAAGAGAGACAAACATCATGTTTTACTCTTTACATCAAGTTTTTATTATTTTTTTTCTTGACAAGTTTTCTTTTGCATTAGCCGTTCCGGTCACAAAATCCATTTCAGCGTCAGAGGCCCTGATTCAGATTTCTTTCTGCTCTTTTAAGGCCACATGCAACATTAAATAATTTAATAGCAGTGTGTCTGGTACGTTCAAGTCAAACCAGGACTTAAAAGGCATAAAAAGAAAGAAAGAAAACAAACACAGTACGGTGATCAGACTCATAACTGCGGTGCAAACGTTTTTAAAGAAGGTCATACAGTATGTTGTGTAATGACGACACCGGAGCCCAATGCAGTCGTTCCAGTAAACATCTAGCGAGTGAAACGCCTGATTTTAAAAAATCGATGGATAGCTTGTCATCACCATGCAGAAGAGATGCGTCTGTCTGTGAGAACGGTACACACAATCATTCACCAACACAACTTACACGTTACAGGAACTCGGCTGGGAGTTATTACAACATTCCCAACACAGTCCTGACCTCGATCCGAGTCTTTTCCACATGTTTGGGCCATTAAAGGAGTTCCTGGGGGGCCAGAGTTCCAGATATGAATCAGACAGTCAGATCATGGTCCGAAAACTTTCTACCTTTAAGGTGTCCAAGCACTAGCGAAACTCAAGGATAAGTTTTATTAGTGTATCGGGATTATATAGAGAAATACAGGAAGTTTTAACTCTCATAACTGTGTTCTCTTATTCTGCACAAGTAAAAGTCCCGGTTTGACTTGAACACCCCATGGACGCCCCTGCCTACTGTGCTGTTCAGACTGATTTATTAAAGTTAACATTAGTTCTCTTTTACAGCAGCTACATACATATTTCTAATAAAAATTACTGATTTAGTTCATTCAAAGGGCTTTTTATTCCCTGGCCCCCGAACAAAATTCCACTGTACTGACTAGCAATTTGCATAATTTAACAGTCTGAATGGTGAAAAAAAACTGATATAGTGCACTGAATGTAACTCAAAACTTAGTCAGGCTTATATGCTAAGCACCCAGTCCATCTCCAAAATCAATGAATTCCATCTATTCTTCTTTTTTCGCATTCTGTACCTGCGGGAGGCTCTGCTGTGCAAATGTCACATTTCCATTGAGCCGTACAGAATACAGGGCCGAGGCAGGGAACCGGGCGATAGCAGCCATGACAGAGGCAGGAGTGCAATCGAGGAGAGATTTAGAAAGTCAAGGTTGAGGAATTAACTGGCGAAAGGGGGGACATAAGACACACAGAGACATGACCGGAGGCTAATCTCTCGTACGGAGCGCTGGAAAGAGCGCCGGACGCGGAATGACGGCTGTATTGAAAACAAGGCAATGATGTAATTATAGGGTTTTAATCACTGGATGGATGGGAGGGAGGGAGAGAGGAAGTGACCGTGGTGGTATAATCTCATCATGCAAGATAATGGGCATGGAGAGGCCAATGTAATTTCGTCTCTTCTAGTGGGAATCCGTTGGGACGGCGGTAATCGTATTGATCGCGGTGGCTAATTAGCATCTGATACTGGGTAAGATGCTGGGATCAGGGGCCCTGAGGGCTGTTACTTCTAAAACATCAAATCAGCTTCATGTCCCTCCACACACTCGGGCAAGCTTGAACGATCAACAAGTTGGCTATAAACATTGCACACACCTTCCTCCCTCTCCCACCTCTTTCTAACAAACCTGCACGGAAATAGCCGGCAACGACAAGCTGTTCTAGACGCCACAAAGCGCCGTCTGATTAAACGTCAATAAATCAGTCGAGCCATGCTGCGTCTGCATCACCAGTGATGTTGTTACACTCAGAGGTGAATTAAGGGCTACGCTTCAGGTGTCTATACGAAGCTTAATAGCTACTGCCTACATGCACCAAAGGCAAAAACAGGACAAAAGCGAAATGACATTCATGGACCTGGGACTGGAAAGTTGTACTCTTATCTAAAGGCCCTCTCGCGGCGCAGGGACTGGTGGAAGAAGAAGGACCTCCTGGGAATCAGGAAGGGGGTGCATCGATCTGTTAAAAAGGTCAGAGCCCTCATGCTGCGCTTTGTTCAGGCATAGGGAAGCGAATAGGTGGAAAGAAAATCTGTCGTCTACCTCTTGCCACCGGGTGATCACAGAGCCGGTGATATAAGTGATGATGCGAATCCGTCACTTCTCAAGAATTTGCCCTGTACAGTATTTTTTTTTAGGATTGTCTACCTTTTGTAGTCCTATTAGCACATAAAAACATTAAAGCATTATTGTCGCGTAATTTGCATTCATATTCCTTACAGTTATAACTACTGAATTCATTAACCAGCTTGGTTGTGCTCTTTAGCGTGGCGCACCCTAGCATAGGCCCGGTTTATCTCCTGAGCCCCGGTGCCGTGGCGTCGCTGGAACATGCAAAGGATGAATAAACAGCACAGGATGAAACAGCTCGCTCATAAAGAACTGACTTTCATTAAGGCAGATGAGACGCTCCGCATGGCGGCTTACACCAAAGAATTACAAATGAGCCACAGAGAAAACACTCCAAATTACTGCTTAGAATTAAAGTCACACAGCTTAGCCAGCAAGCGGGGTTCTACAGTCATGACCAACTCAAGCTTGATTATTGTTTTTAGAGGTCTTACACAGTCACGATGCATGTTAGGGATTTTGGACCAACAAAGCACAGTAAGAAACTTCGTAATCGGTAGACTAACAAGTCGAGTGTTAAATATATACTGTACCGTATATACCCCGTATCAGCTTTGATATATTCACAAAGAAAATATTCACACAGAAAATTAGTGCTAAACAATAATGCACAGAAATAATTGTGCATTAATTTATGGTTAATCAAAGGTAAGCAGTAAACGAAGATATTATTAAAGATATTCTCATGTACAATGTTATTACAATGCTTTTGCCCAACACATGATGGCAGCACTCTCTAGTGGAGACGGACGGTCTGTTTCTCCAAACCCGGACTCGTTCTGATCTGAACTGCAACACTAGGACCCACCTACACAGCCACATTCAGCTCTCAGTCAGTTTCCAATCTCCTCAAATTAAATACTGAAATCTCCTATATTACAACAATGAGAGTAAATGCGTTATCAACCGCTGGCCTCGAACAAATAACAGGAGCAGGTAATGCATAATGTATGAGGTTGGAAGGCTGAGGGATAAGGGATATGACTCTGCTAACAGCCAATATGCATATGTATGTAAGAAATAATGTATATATTTATATATATATATATCACTAAGCATCAAATATAGATATACTGCATATATATAGATTTATAGCTACGGATATAGACATATATTATATATTATATACGCTATATATTGCTCCTGATTTGACTTGTATATGTATATATACAGAACATACTGTAGGAGAACTGGTCAAGTCTAAACGAAACTCAGTGTTTTTGTTCCCAATGTGCACATTAATGTGCAGGTTCCCCTTGTGCCACCAGGGCGGCTCTCGCCCCTTGAGGAATGACTCCACAAGTGGGGGTGCTGGGGTGTCTGGCACCAGGACATTAGGGCAGAGGTGGGTAGTAACGAGTTTCATTTACTCCGTTACATTTACCTGAGTAACGTTTTGAAAAATAATGTACGTCTATGAGTAGTTTTACTGCACCATACTTTATTACTTTAACTTGAGTTGATTTGTGAAGAAGAAACGCTACTCTTACTCCGCTACATTCAGCTACACGTGACTCGTTACTTTTCTAACCATTTATTCTACACATGCAGCCGGTGGATCTACCGCATGACCAATCAGATGTAGCAACAGTAATCACATGACTCCATTTGACCAATCTGCTGCAGTAACAATGACCACATGACCACACCCAAACTGGCAGCAAAGCGGGTAAAAAATCTTCAGCCGTGAAAGACCCGTCTACCCACCTCTGCATGAGGGTGCTATGGGTGGTGGGGTTTGGCCTCCATGGTGGCGCAATCCATGGGTGCTCCATCGGACTAGGATCCAGGGAATTTGGAGGCTGGGTCAAAAGACTTGGGCTCTTTGCCTGCTGGGAGTTACTTTTTTTCGGTGAGTTGTAGTGCGTTGGCCTTTGGTCCCCACGGCCACTAATGAGCCTTGAGTACCCATGATCCTCTCACCAGTTAACTGGTACATAATTGATAATCATTGTTAATGTGTTAATCTCATGTAATATTAATATTTTGGCTTAAACATGCATATATATTCATAAACACATATTTGGAAAAACATGTTAAAATAATACGTTAACTAGTATGTTTATATACTTCTATTTTAAAATAACAGCAGTAATTTCCAACCTTGACCCGAAATCTCATGCACTGCATTTGTTTTCCAAAGCCACCACACCTGGCACAGCCAGACTACCCATCAATCACTACAGCGTGTACTAGTTTTTCACACCTATTTTCCCCGGAAAGAAAGGCGGACGGTGCAAATGGCTATCAGCTGTTTTTGTATAAACTGTAAAGTAGGCTACTGTGCAAAATTCCCCAAACTGTTGGAATTCTTTGATAATCCATTCAAAAGGTCAATATGACATGTAAAAACTTGATCCGAGTGTAAATATTCGTTTTGAACATGTCTGGTGGTAGTATTAGGTGACAATGTTACTCGGATACTCTCCTATAGTGTCTGATGATGCCACAGACTGTTGATGCTTTGAAATCTGGTCTTAAGACTGGTCTTAAAACCTTCATCTTTTTATCAGAGCTTTTCGGTTGAAATAATTTGTAGCACTTTGAGATTTGCTTCAAATATGAAGTGCATTAGAAATATAATTTATTATTATTATTATTATTATTATTAGTTTCCAAGGAGCTAGAACAAGTCTTTTTCACTCGTCTTTACTTCATCCAAAAAGTTTCATCCCTTGGGTCTCTGGCTGAGGAAAGGGATCTGACTGTCTCACATTTCATATCCAACCAGTCCGCGACGAGACACAGAAGGAACAGGAACACATAACACAGTAAGATACAATAATGTCATTTCCCACTTCGAACTTTTCAAGTTCAGCTTGAAAAAAAAAAAGAAAGAAAAAGATTTTGTTTGTGGATGTCTACTATTCTACTTTACTGAACTTCAAGCAACACAATAGATGATTACCGTTAGTGATAACGCTAATGATGATAACTATCTTCTCAAAACAGTGAGACATAAACTATGTCCCATGAACCATGTCTCTATATTAACTGATCTAAAGCAAATCCTGCTGTAATCTCATTTAAAAGGAGAGAACTGGAGCTTCTGGAGTAAAAATATATATTTTTTTAATAAATGTTTTTTTTTCCCTTATTCAGGTTGAACTGTGTCTGTTTGAGAGTGAGAATCATAAGAACCATGACTGGAATAAAATGCAGTATTCAAAAGTACAGACAGAATATCGCTGAGTCATCGTTGGTTACAAGGCATTAGTATGAAGTTTGACCTCTGAAGGTAACTCTTTGCACACACACACACACACACGACAAGACTTTCCGTGCTTTTTAGTTCTACATACCTGTGGCTGAGCCGGTGCTGATCTTCTTCACCGGCTGTAAGCGCACGTTGACTGTCTGATGAGCGAGAAGTGGGGAGGAAGGCAGGGAGCGGGACACCCCCTCCATGATCCTCATGTGCTGCAGACCCTCAGCCATGGACAGAGGAGGCACGTCGTAGTCTCCCTCGAAGGCACACTCACTGTCTATACTGCTGCCTACAAGACAGGGTGTGGGCGTACTGTAAGCTGTCTTACACAAGTACACTATAGCAACCTTTAATAGGCTTGATATGGCCACTTTATTAGGAACACCCGGAACCCCTTGTGCACGGCTTGGTTGTTTTGATGTGTCAGACTATCTGAACAGATGCTGCTGCTACGTGATTGGCTGACTGGAAAACTGCATGAACAAAGACAGTTCCTATTATAGTGGCCGTAATTTATTTCCAGGCTATCTAGCATTTCCGTGCTTAGCTAGGTAACGTCTACATTTTGGTCATATTACTGTAGAAGACAGTATTGCAATCATCCTTCTTAGCAACTTAATGTGACCGCACTAAGTAACCATATAAGGCCAATAACAATGATTTATGATATCTGATTTATAACAGCAGTACTCAAGAACAGGTTAAGGAATTATTATGATACATCATTCCACACACATATATATGTGATATTTATGATAATTCTCATATATATATGCACATGTCTAATGAAGGCTGGTTTAATGGTGTTCCAACATGTAGTCACAGGGATGTCAGCTAATGAGTATAAATGGGTCCTGCTACAGTAGGTATATCTTCGAATCTAAATGAAACCCTGTGCATCATACTGTATAATTAATCTAAATATGTTTTGTAATTAATTACAAAGCATCTCATTGCCTGGCCAAAGAAAAAAAAAAAAGTCACATTTGGTGAACAACATGATTATGGCGCAAAACATGTTATAGGTTAGAATGATTTCTCATTGGCAGAGAACCCCTCTTGCACATTTTCACGCCTGGAATATACAGTACCCAAACCGACAGAGAGGAAAAACTCCCCAGATTTCCATTGACTCATTACATGCAGGTCGTCAGCTGACTTCATTTTTTGGTACATAACATTGCTGAGCCTAGACCGGAGCAACTGAAGCAACCTTACTGTAGATCATGACAGGTGCATTACTGCATGCGCTTCCCTTCTTACCCTGACGCGCCCATCGCTCTGGAACACGGTCCATCTGGACTCATCAGACCATGTGACCTTTGTCCATCGCTCCAAAGTCCAATCTTTGTGCTCCCTAGCAAACTCAAATGCTTTTTTTGTTCTGACAAGTCTCACTAACAGTTTATTCCCAATCCTCTGAGTGCACATGCAAACTTCATGCACACAGAGACGGGAATCGAACCCGGACAAGAACGTCACATTTAGTGTTTATAGAAATGCTTTAGGCGGCACGGTGGTGTAGTGGTTAGCACTGTCGCCTTGCATCTGGCTGGGACAGATGTACAGTACAGTATGCCTGATATGGATTTGTTCCTGGTCACTAATGGTAAGTCCAAAGACTCAGAGGTCTCACAGACTAGCGTTGTTACTGGAGGTGGGAGAAAAATCGATTCAGTTATGCATCTTTTGTGTCGCAATTCATGTATTGATTTTATTTAAAAGGTTTTTTAATTATATTATGTTTGCATTTGAGGTGTAGGACTATTCACACATTCATCCTTTTTCTTTGTTTTGAATTGTAATGAAATTTGGGGGAAAACTAACTAAATAAATAAATAAATAAATAAATAAATATATCAAATCTGGATTTTTATAAAATCTAATCAGCACCTGGGGATCGTGATAATATCATACCGGGTAGTCCCCAGTAATTTGATTCCCGTTTGATTCAGTAAATTACTGAAATCCTTATGGCGCCACAATGGCTAAGTGGTTGCACCTCCAGGGTCCGGGTTCGATTCCCGTCTCTGTGTGCATGGTGTTTGCATATTGTCCCCGTGCTTGGTGTGTTTCCTCCGGGTACTCCGGTTTCCTCCCACAGTCCAAAGATATGCAGGTTAGACTAACTGCCATTCCCAAAATGCCCGTAGTGTGTGAATGAGTGAATGTGTGTATGTGTGTGTGCCCTACGTTGGATTTGCACCCTGTCCAATCCAAGCTAGTGCTCATGCCCTAGGCCTCCTGGGATAGGCTCCAGGCTCCTGCGACCCAGAATACAGGATAAAGCAGTATAGAAGATGAGTGAGAGTGATTGAGAAATGCTCTACTATTAAACCTCTGATTTCTATTGTTTTGTTTTTTTGTTTTGTTTTTTACAATGCAACTTCACCAAGCGTTTAAGTGATCCCTATTTATGCTTCCTTTTTTCCCCATATTTCCTCCATAAAGTTGAAGGCTCAGGACTACAATTCCAGATGTTATAATGTGTTGGACAGCCCTTAAACCAATTTTGTTCAATTCAAATCTCCTTTGTTGTTTTCTTTGCCTCATCCAGGCTGTTACACAGATTTTAATCAAATGGCAAAATACAGGTGTCTTTTAAAAGCTGAGAATAAAAATGTGATTTTAGTGGCTAGTAAATTCCCTTCTTCTTTCATCCTGTATTTACACACACACACACACACACACACACACATACACACACACACACACACACACACACACACACATCCTATCAGGAGTACCTAGAACTAAGCAAAGAACTGGAATCAATATGGACAGCTTAGACTGCCAATCAAAACATTTTTTAACATCTATAGTAGACCTCCTAAGGTTTTATCGTAGAAAATGTAAATCCTTGTAGAGCTTCTTGTACGTCTGCTAGCTCTCAGATCTCAGATCCAGACCTGATAATAAAATGCTTTCACATTTCCAATGTTTATTTCATTTGAATCAAAACCTGGTGCATTTTTCAATCAGATTCACACACTGCATACGGACCGATCAGCATCCTGAATTAGAGCATTATTACTGTAAAGGAAGGTGTACTTGAGAAGGTAAATCTGTAAAGCCTCATAAAAAGTGAAAAGTAAATATGTGGTCTAGATAAAGTGTCTAATTTAGAGCAATAAAGGCGACGGCCTTTTCCAATTACATCAGATGGGAATTTGATGGGGGATGTAATTTCCAGTCATTTCCTACACTTTGAAAAACTCATGTAACGTTTAATAATAAACATTTTTCTATTTTTTTTAAAGGTCATTTACAGTATGCCAACCCTTTAAAATGGCAGTGTACATTTTACAAATGCATCCTTATATCCTTTGTAGAGCCGGGCTGATGGATTCGTGTTTGTATTTAATTAGTCAGTTTCATAACTCTTCCTGAAAAAAAATAAATAAAAATAAATAAATAAAAAGCTCAGAATTCATCGCTATCCTGATCCTATATAACAGAAAATACAGGGATACGAGAATTATTTTGCTGAAATGAATTTGAACTACAGTGTCGCATGAAACATGAAACTGGCAAATTAATCATCAAGCTGCAAATCCTATATCAAATGCCTCTAGGCGAAATCATTCACATGAACATGAGCAGTTTATTTATTTCTGAAATACACCACTGTTTATACAAAAAGGCAAAGCAATAATCTTTTTTAGTTTGCATGAAATCTGTGTTTGGGCTGGATTGTATTTAAACTTCATCGTGCCGGTGCAGGTGTCCTACCTTGGCCGGCAAAACTGTGATGAGGGTCTAAGCTGGCACTGCGTAGATCGCTGATCTCCTCACTCCCTCCATCTGCAGAAGATGACAAGGAGAAAGAGGTGAAGGAGCGAGGATGAGGAGGAATAACATGTAGAAGACGTACCAGGTGTGGGTTCATGAAGCAGGTCCCAGCTTGGAGAATCCCCATGAACGTGCTGACGCACAGGCCCTCCACACTCCTCCAGTTCTGCACAGACCTCTCCCTCAGAGGGATAAACTGACAGACGGAGGACAGGCGCTGTTTCTTAATCTTCACCATTACTGTTAGTTCGGACACTAAGTTCAGATCAATGGACTTGAAGCCAGAGCTGACAGGTGGGAGAGGACGTACATTTCCTGCAGTTCAGTGGATTCGCTGGACTGGAGAATGACACCGTGTTCGGAACGGTGGCTTTACAGTAGCTTGTTACAAATTAACAGTTCTCCGATTGATCAGCATTGTGCTAACAGTAGCCGAATCAATCCGCGTGGGCCCTGGGGGAACATATCAGCCTTCATCTGGCTTCGAGAGAGAGAACGTTGATGGGGATTTATCTCCTTCGGACAAAGACAGATAACAACATGTGGCTTCTCTACAGTTCTGAATTGAGAGCCATGCTGGTGTTCAGTAGTTCTCATAAGAATGTAAGGATCATAAGAGAACAAGAGTTTGGATTTAGTGATTGATCTACAGCAGTTTGTGGCTGGGACAGATGTACAGTACAGTACATTTTACATCATTTTACATTACGGCATTTGGCAGACGCTCTTATCCAGAGCGACTTACATTTTTATCTCATTATACATCTGAGCAGTTG
>JAQMYG010000006.1:4233725-4248116 GCA_030014215.1 Clariallabes teugelsi | reverse complement strand
GTGTAAAGCTGCTTTGCGACAATGACAATTGTTAAAAGCGCTATACAAATAAAATTGAATTGAATTGAATTGAATATAAATGCTGATGTCTTACAGCCTTACAGTCAGTCCCCAACATACGAACAAGTTCCTTTCCAAGAGCTTGTTCCTAAGTCCAATTTGTTTGTAAGTCCATCAAACATTGTCTAGGTACTGGAATACCAACATTGGCTATATGCAGAATATTACAGTACAGTGTTCTTTAGAATCGCACCGATTGTTGAACGATTCATAGTAAAAGAAAGTCTTTTAAAAAATCTTTTCACCTCGCTCGCTTGTAAGCAGTACCAGCATCATCGCTGCTGCTTTTACGTTTGCTTCCAGGTGTCCTGGGTACTACCCTTGCAGAGGATGCACACTGTACACACATGATTTGACTTCAATGATTAAACATTTGCTATCTGCGCCTTGAGCTGCTTGTGTGAGCCCACAGATTCCTGACATTGGCTCTAGAGCCATGATTGATGTGAGAGCGTTTAATGCCTCACATCTACAGTACAGTATCCCCTCTGAGAGAGCTCAGCCAATCAGCTCTCTCTAGGCATCCGGCAGCAGGATTGAAACTTGCGATCACCGGATGATACCACTCGTTACCACTGCGCCACTCTGTAACCACATGTTCATATCTTCGAAAGCTTGTAACTCGAATGTTCGTATGTAGGGGACTTACTGTATATGCATAATACAGGTTGGCCCACATGTGTACCAAATGTCACCAATCCTCTAAAGCTTGTCCACCACTCAGTTTGCCTAGAGTCTGATAATATACACACTGGGGGTCATATTTCAGCTTCCCCATATCTCTGAAGAACAGGCATACAGTACGGCTAGCATGAAGGCTACAATCTTCCATGGCACTCTCAAATCACCACTGAGCCCACTGAGCCTCGAGTCAGCCCTAAATGAAGAATGTCATGCTCAGAAGAATAATGCTGGTTTCTGACAAATGGTGGATTATTGCCGTATTTGAAAGACGGGCTCCTGTGTGCCCCAAGGAAGGGACAAGATGTCTGAGGCATGTCCACTATTGTTACACACAATACAACTTCAGTCTCAGTGGGAACTTTGGACAGATCAGGTGGTACTGTATGTGGCAGACTATCAATCTCATCAAGCAGATTCAGGCAGGTTGTGATGTGTGTGGTACCAGCTCCTGGTGAGGAGGCTTGGATTGTTGTATTGAGGTTGTTGGAATAAAGAAATTTCAGAAGTCGGGTTATGCTATTTAACTAAGGCACAAATACCATAAACTGGGATTCAGTATCATCTCACATGCCATAACCTATATAAATTAGTTCAGAAACGGTTTAAGCTAAAATAAACTGATCAGCTTTAATGTAATCAGCAATATTATTATTTCAGGTTTAAGCCCGTGTACATGTCTATGTTTCTTTCTGTACAGTGTTTCTGCAGAACTCTGTCCAACTTTCTGATCACATTCTGTAAGGTTGAGTATCTTATGCCTTGTTTACACTAAGTTGTACTTCTTTTGTCGTCAGCCAAATATATTCCCTGTTCAGTAATCGGAGAGTGAATCACAGATGAGAAATAGGAAAAGAAGATCAGATAAAGATTAAGTTTTGTCTTAAAATGACTCCAGCTTATTAAAATTCACTTATTTTCCATTTCAGTTCTGTTGAAAATATGAACTAATCCCAGTAAAAATATTTAGTTTAAATTTATTTAAATTTATTTAGTTTTCTATTTAATATCTATTGGTGCAGGTGTTTGTTTACATTGAGCAAATAGCTTATTACGTGGTAGCTTATTTTAAAGTAGATTATTAAATCTATTACTCAACATTTTGATTTGACTTATGGTGCAGGTTAAACTTCAGGCAGATATCTAAGTACTGCAAAGGTTTCATTAAATTCTGTCAAGCGGTTGATTTGAGACGTGACGCATGCGCTGTCGAAACGTGTGGTTTATAATTTGGACCATATCTGCTCATAATTTCACTTCTACTTGACTTTTGCAGGTGCAGGTTTAACTGCAGGTAAATACCTAAGGACTGGCAAAATTTCTTTAAATTCCGTCCAGCCAGTTTTGTGTGATGCTGTGACAAAATCTGGCGAGACAGACAGACAGACAGACAGAACTTTTTACTGAGGCTGGTTTTGGCTCCTCCATTGTATAACCTAAAGATATAATTGAAAGAGCGAGTTCCGACTAATGTACAGACAAAACGTTTCTTTTATTTACTGTATATAGATAAAAGATGTTTATCATATTTATTTAGTTTAAACATTTGGTATTACATGTCAAACCCTTGGAAAATAAATTTGACCAAAAGGAAACATGACATGCCAATGTTTTTAATGGTCTCAATGGCTGTCACATGACTAGGGTTCACTGTAATAGTTATATGTTATACAGCATCATATTTGATCATAATAAAGATGTTGTACCGTAATTTTTATAAAGATTATGTAGAGGGGGGCAATTCTAAATACCTTTGGAATGAACGTGTCTCGCACACAGTGCTGACTCCTGAGTGACTCTGCACAAAGTCATAACACAGTCATTTGTCACCGAGTAGATTGTCCTTCCAGGATTTCACTGCTGAGAGGTGATCATCAGATCAGGTGTTCATCCACCACAGGTAGGCGGTACAACACCTGGATCCTGCTGTGACATGCCACTCAAGGAATGCTTCCTCCTCACTGGCTGCCTGACTTAAAGGCATGATCCTGTACCTCTGTAAGTCACCGCTCGGCTTTTTATGGTTAAAATTTCCCTGGAGAGGATGATTGGGCTTTAGATTAGATAGTAGATTAGTGCTAGATGTACTGACCTAATACTCACCCACGCATTTACAATACAATCTCTCACACACATCCATCACTCATTAAGGTGCAGCTTTATAATAAAGACTGAATGCACACATCGTTTCAGGTCTGTTCTGCCTATTAAGGCTTGATCTCTTGAACCATTACCTAATTATCTACTGCATTTATTGACTAAAGAGAGAGAGAGAGAGAAAGAGAGAGAGAAAGAGAGATGGTGACATTAAGTAATAGTGAGGTTAAAAACATGTTCAGCTCTCTGTATGGTTGTGTCCTAGGTGTAAAATGCTACCTATAAATTTTTGGGTTCTAAAGCAGGAAAATGTCCAAATCAATATTTCTAATTTACAGTGTTGCCTCCTGATATAACTTTAGCTGCCTGATTTTGGTTTCCACTTTATTAGGAACACCTTTTTGTGCCTTTTATCCTATGGGTCGCCACATCAATTCATGCGTTATGTATGATACCAGTCCTGTCACAACCCTCACATTTTCAAACCAGGCTTGAGACCGGCGCTGCCTGCAGTGGTTGGGTTGAGTGGGTTAAGGGTCTTGCCCAATTATCCAACAGTGGCAACCCGGCAGTGGCAGGCCTAAAATTTTGGACCCTCCGATCAGTAACCCAGAGCCTCAACTGGCTGAGCCATCACCATCATGTGACACCATATTTCCACTATCAAGCACAAGGTGGAGTGGTGATGATTTGGGGTTGTTTTTGCTGCCCCAGGACCTGGGCATCTTGCAGGCACTGAGTTACCAGAGTATTCTAGAGGCAAATGTGAGGCCATCTGTACTGGGGCGGTTCTAGGGGTGTCACGGCCCCCTCCTCCCCGAAATATGATTGCTCACCATCATTTGGCAAATGTACAGTACTGACGACTTGACAATGGCAAACGTCATTGGATCAGAGTGCCGTCAATTACTTATACGCTTGGAGCATGGTCAGTCACTCATTGCCTTAGAGCGCCGTTAACCACTTATTAGCTTAGAGCGGCGTCATGTAGAGCGCCGTCAATCACTCACTGACTTAAAGCGCCGTCACTTACTGCTTGATCTGAGATATCACTCACAACACAGTAAAAAAAAATTATATCGCCCTGATAGCGCATGTTTGTCTGATTATTTTTGCGTGACTGATGAGTAGAGATGATTTAGCAACAGTGCTCACCACCACATACTGTAACTAGTAAACAGATAAATGTTACTTTATTAGATGTTTTTATAAATAAATGGACAAAAATTTTTAGATAAATTTGCCCAAAAATACTAAACGATTGGCTCTTATGGCAGTGCTACATTTAATATAATACTACTCGTACTAGCGCACAGGGAACTGCTCAAGAATTTGGAAATTATGCTTAATGGTATTTCCAACTGAATCTGCTTTCCTGTGGAAAAATTCGAGAATCGCCCCTGCATCTGGACGATACCTAAAACTTGGTTGAAATTTGGTCATGCAGTAGAACGATGATCTGAAGCACACCAGTAAATCTACATCAGAATGGCTGAAGAAGAAAAGAATCAAGGTTTTGGAATGGCCTAGTTAAAGTCCAGACCTCAACCCAATTGAAATGCTGTGGCGGGGCCGTACAGTAAGAGAGCTGTGCATAAGCGAACGCCTACAAACCTCAATAAACTGAGGCAATGTTGTAAAAAAGAGTGGACCAAAACAGTGTGAGAGAAACCCCAAACCTTCAATCAGTAACTCAGAGCCTCGACTGTCTGGGCCTCCACCATCACGTGGCAGCAGAATAATACATACAAGCATGTAGACACCGGTCCAGAGCTTCTCAAACATTAGGACAGGAAAAGGTGTTTTTGCAGTGACTTGGTTGTTGCCAGTTGTGCTGGTTTGAATATCTCAGAAACTCCCGTTTATCTCACATACTGTAGTAGTCTCTATATGACATAAGATTGTGTGAAAAACAAAACTATATCTACTGAGGAGAGTTCTGTCTAGTTTTGTGCATACACTGCGGCCCCAGATTGCTGTACTCGGCTGACAGGAGCGAAGTAGTCTTCTGCTGTTGTAGCCTCAAAGATAAATTGTAGATTCTGAATTTTTTTTTTTCTACTCAACACTTGGGTTAATGTAGACTTCCTGTCAGTTCAAACCAGTCTTCCCATTCTTCACTGTCCTCTCTCATCAACAAGCCGAGCCTGCCCATAGAACTCATACCCACATGATTGATTGCTGTACGCGTTAAGCTGCAAGCGCATGATTTCCTGATTAAACAATTTGATAAATATGCACACACACACACACACACACAAACACACGAGCACACACACACAGGTGTTCTTTATAAGATGTACTAGTTAACAGATCATCGATAACAACTATGTCAGATATCCTTCTCAGGTGTTCATCAGTTGAATCACACACAGTATCATCAATATGCCCAGAATACTGAATTTGACTTTCAAAGCAATCTGGCTCCCACCATATGCCTTTCTATTTCAGCCAACACATCGCTCCTGGTTGAGACGGCTACACCTAGGCTGTCCAACTCCGCTCCTGGAGAGCTGGTTTCTCTAGCATCTGCTTGCAGTTGCCTAAAAGTAATGATTCATCCCAGGACTGAAAGAAAAACAGCCTGGAAAAAAACCAACCTTGGAGCCTTAAGGATTTTCCACAAAAAGGACAAACATCTAAAGAAAATATAAAGAACTTGCTTAAGAAGTCATAGAAACAATCACTGAAGAGAGCTTTTATTACGTTTCCTCTCTGTACTGAAACCCAGGTGTTGGAATAAATGAACTGTTCTCTGGCTGTCTGAACAGCGGTGTTTAAACAATGACGGAAAATTCATCTCCTCATTAGGCACTTAAGTAAGTCCTAAATCTAGACTTTAAAAGTATTTTCCTTAGTCATTTCGCATAAGAGTACAGCACCTTATACAGTAGGTAAATTCCATAAATGTAAATGGAATCACGTGTCAAATCCAAGGGTTTCAGGCCAAACACACATTTGTGCCCCATTTTATTTGGTTTGTTGTATTGTATTGGTCTATATGTACTGTCTTTAGTCTCCCATACCAATCAAAAAATTAGGAGTGGTTTAGGAGACTAAAGAAAGCACATGTACAGTACAGTCATGTTCAAAGGTTAGCTTTAAATTCTGCGTCTTTTGTGAAAAAAACATAATAAAAATCATCTGATCTTAGTGGTAAACCCTCAGATGAACAACAACATGTAATGTTTTTTTCTCCGTGCCATTATTTATTTAACAAAAATGAAGCGGGAAATCCTAATGTTTGGATCTTGCTTCCACAGGATTAAAGAGGGTAAATTGCACCCTGGTGCTGATAATCATCAGCCCTTGATTAATTGATCATGAGTGCAGACCTCTTTAAAAGCACAGGTTTTGGCAGTTTGATGGTCTGCAGCATTCAGGTGTGTGTTATCACGATGCCAAGAGGGAAAGACATAGGCTATGGTCCTAGAAAAGCAATTATTGCTGAACATCAATCTGGAAAGGGTTATAAAACCATTTCCAAACAATTTGGCGTTCAATGTTCTACAGTGAGGAAGATTATTCACAGTGGAAAGCATTCGAGACAGTTGCCAATCTTCCCAGGAGTGGACGTCCCACCACATTCACCCCAAGATCAGACCGTCTACATCTCAAACCCTACAGACACCCCCTGAGCATGTTAAATGTCAAAGTCCACGACAGCACAATTAGAAGAAGACCGAACAAATATGATTTGTTTGAAAGGGTCGCCAGGAGAAAGCCTCTTCTGTCTAGATGGAAGCATGAATGAGGTTCGCACCGCATCTAAACAAACCACGAGACTTCTGGAACAATGTCCTATGGACAGATGAGACCAAAGTGGAGATGTCTGGCTTTAATGCCAACGCCGTGTTTGGCGAAAACCAAACAGCATTTCAGCAGAAACACCTCATACACACTGTCAATCACGGCGATGGAGGGGTGATGATTTGGGCTTGTGTTTACAGCGACATGACCTGGCCACCTTGCCGTTATTGAGTCGACCATGAAGGCCCAAAACCCTCACTGAACTGTGGCAGTGTCGTAAAGAAGAATGGGCCGGAACGATGGGAGAGACTGAAGCTATTACTCAAAGTTATTGGTGCTAAAGCTATTAGATCTAAAAGCTATTGAATCGTGGGGTACTTACAGTAGTATTGCCACATGTTTGTTTTTCTTTCTTTTTCTTTTTTTTTCTTTTAGGCTTAATTGTTTAAATAAATAAATAATGACAAAAGTTGTATGATGTTGATCGTCTGAGGTTGTTTTTAATCTAATATTAAGACCCGCTATTATGTTTTTACACAAAAATCATATAATGAAAAAAGAGGGTACTAACTTTTAAACATGACTTTAGCAGGAATAATCCTGTGTAGGTTTTAACTAAATGTAATACAGTCAACCCCCGTGAAGTCACTGTTCAGAGTTCGTGGCCTTGGATGTTCACAGATTTTTCCTTACAACCTAACTAATAATTGTTATTGCAGTATCCTCCGCAATTTTTTTATGGCTTTTTTGTGGCAATATATAATTTTTCATGCATTTTAACGCTAAACTATTAAGAAAGATATAATTTACTAAGTTTGTAACTTAAATGTTAACGTAAATTCAGCTAAAACATTTTTAGTACTGTAGAGAAAAACACAAAGCGACCGTTGAGGAATACGCGGCTTCTGATGGTAAATTTTTATTATTATTACTGTATTTACCCTACAGTACAGTACTTACACCAAAGTGAACGACAGCGCATACTGTACTAAAGAAACGAGGCTGCATGAACTACAGTACATATAGGAATAGCATCTGTATTCTACATTCTAGCACTGCGGGAGACACAGACACAGTGGAGTACTGTACAGTATACAGGTTTACATTCTTTTTTCTTCTTTTCTTTTTTTAAGGGCAATCTATTAAACTGAGTTTGAAATTAAGTTAAAGTTTTGGGGGCAGATTTAGGGCAGATTTAAGGTTTAAATATAAAAATATGCATTTATAGCCATTTTTTGACCACATCCAAAATTCACGTTTTTTTTACAATTCCCACAGTCACAATTTGCAGGTTCTCTAGGAACATAACCTGTGCGGATTTAACAGGTTGACTGTATATTTTTAATATTTGGAAATCAGATTGCCAAAAACATTGTCGCTGTTTCAGAACATTGCTCATTGTTACCCAGCATCAAGCAAAGAAATTGCTTAAATTGACTGTACATTGACATTAAAATGACTGTAACTGGGTTAAGAATGGTCCAATACATTATGAAATACCAAAAGGATATTGCTGAACTGTCAACTTCCTGGACGAAATGTGCTGAGTAAAAACAAATCATGTGTGACCATGAAACTTTTGCCTGGTAGTCTGATCTGTCCATACTGATTCCAGGTCTTCGCTCAGTTGTAGGTACTCCTGATAGGCAAGTCACTTTTATATTGTTATGTATGTTACAGTATGTTATGTATGTTAACATCCAAAATTTACTCGACATTCATGGACTCTATGGACACATTCACGCACACTTTCATTCTGGACCATTGCACAAAGACACTTTAATAAGTCACTTTTTATGCATATTTGCACACACTCAGTCTTTTTTAAACCAAATTTCAAAATTTTTACAATTCATATTTTTTCTCTATATTTTCTGTATTTGCTATATTGTAAATGTTCTATTGTACAGTATATTTCTATTTTTATTTTTATTTCTATTTTTATGTACAGTATATTTCTATTTTTATTTCTATTTTTATCCTAGTTAAATTAAATTCTATCGTATTTCTTTTATTCATATTTATTTCTTATCTATAAGCTTTAATTCTCTTTTTTAAGGTCACGGGCGGTCGTATAAGCATTTCACTGCATATCGTACTGTGTATGACAGTGTATGTGACAAATAAAATTTGAATTTGAATTTGATTTGAATGTAAATCCAAGCTATGTATCTAGACTGCCAGGGCGAAAAAAAAGGTTGCTGTTTCAAAATGGTCAAATTATTGCCCCGTGTAATAAAAAGAAGAAAAGAAAAGGAAATTTTGAAATTACCAAAATTTGATTTTGGTAACTGTTACAAAATATTGTCAGTAGAAATCCGGGTTATGTTTAATAGTAAAAGTAAGAGCACTTCCACACACACACAGCGCAATGTAAACTCACAGGATCGGGACTGAACAGCTGTGCGGCCATAAGAAAACCACCTGTTAGTGAGACTAATCAAATAAAAAGGCTTTGGTTTGATGGGGAGCATAAAGATTTATGTATTTTGGAGCAATGGATAAAGGTCATGTGGTCTGATGAGTCCCCATACCAGAGTGATGGGCGTGTCAGGGTTAGAAGGGAAGCGCAGGAAGCGATGAACCCATCCTGCATAGTGTCCTCTGTACAAGTCTCTGGAGGCGGGGTTATGATCTGGGGTTGCTTCAGTTGCTCAGGTCTAGACTCAGCAACGTTATGCGGCAATAAAACTAAGTCAGCTGACGACCTGAATGTACTGAATGACCAGGTTATCATCACACATCACATCAGTGGAGTTTTTCTTTTTCTTTTCAAGTTGTGAAAGCGGTTCTGAGAACATAATGGATCATTTTCACAAACGCACAAAAGCTGATATTTTGTAAATAATAAATACAAAATGAAATACTGTACATGTTGTTTTCCTTTCATTGCTCCCTGACTTTGCAGTCACCTTGTACTTTGAGTTTGAGTTTTAACCGATAGAACAGATAGGTGTTAAAAATCTAATAGCCTTAAATAATTGCCCTTCCAAGGCTCATAAAAGTGCTGATGCGGCCTGGGCGGAATAACAGTCTGACACCTGCAGTCTATAAAGTAAAGTGTGTTTACAGTATAGAAAGGCCCTAAAATAGTCAACGTCCTAAATATCTCTTTCTCTCCACAAATGAGGTTAAACTCTCTTGGGAGTGAAAAAGAAATAAAAAATCTGTCCAATCTTTATCAATCTCACAGTCTGTAAAATCTGGTACACTTTCACCAAAGCGGGCATATTTGACAGAGATTTAATGCGTGGAGTGCTGAGTTGTTTTATCTCTCACAGCTAAAATATACACCTGACAAAGGACAATCTCCGGCTAGATCTGAGAGATGAGACGATATCTGTGATCTTGGGGACTTGGGTGATAAGTAGACTCGGCTCCGGATGAAATGGGGGCCCAGCTGGAGAGCAGAGCTTTAAGAATGCGTGTGTTATGTGTGTGTGTGTGTGTGTGTGGACGTGTGTCTGAGGGTTGTAGAAGGGAACTCTCTGATATGGGCTAATTGCACAGGGAGCTTTGGGCCACAGTGGTGGAAAAAAAAAAGGGGGTTCATAAACACAAAAGCACAGCTTTATTTTCCTCAGTCTTGGCTTTCTATCACCTGTCTTTCTTCCACTTATGAGAATATTGAGTGAGGTGGTACAGCAGCTTCTTATTTTCACCCCGGTGCATGGAAAATTCAAAATATTGCAGGTGTCAGACTCCAGAGTTTAATATTTGGTCGGGTTTTAATGCATCTGAAAGCTGAGTGTCTGAGCAAGAAAATTGCAGGAGGGAAAAAAAAGGTAAACATCAGTACTGTAGCCGCTTATGACATGTTGCTTTTCATATATGTGTAGAAATTGCAATTTCATCATCACATGCCTGGATGGATTGGCCGGCTGAAGTAAATCAATGCATCATGGTGGATAAAACTCATTCAGTCACCGTCTATACCGTTTCACCCTGTATACAGCGTCGCTGGGGCTTGGAGCCTGTCCCAGGAGACTTAGGGCATGAGGCGTGGTGGCAGTCCATCGCAGGGCACTGCAGGCAATCTGGGAACTCCAATTAGCCTGAGCGTGTCTATGGACTGTGGGAGGAAACCAACCAAGCATGGGGAGAACACGCAAACACTATACACACAGACCCAAGGTGGGAATCGAACCCAGACCCTGGAGGTGCAAGGCGACAGTGCTAACTACTAAGCCACCGTGGACAAATCTGAGTTCATATAAATCCCTTTTATTCTGGAAAGCTTACTATTAATATCAGTTGTCAGGACTGTAAGAGTTTGTAAAGCTTGATTATAAATATATGTCAAATAAATTGAAAAACATGTAACACATGTAAGCCTTGCACTGTATTTAACTAATCCAGAATGATCATTCATAATCAAATACTATTTTCATTAAAGCATTGAGTCAGTGCATTACTTCATGCCAATTACCTTCATTAAAATTTCCACTTTTGGCAAAAAGCCATTTTTTTTTTAAAAATCACACGCATTCGACTCAAATGGTTCTTAAAGCACTCAGAGCATCAACACACTTGAAAGCAATTTGCCAATAACAAACTCTTTCTTGTTTCCCTTAACTGTTCCTTTTTATCTGTATCTCTCATTTAATTCACTGTTTGCTCTTTTTTTTGCCAAGTGGTTTGGTATAGAAGAGACTTTTGGTTTCTCCAGATTTTCCTCCATAATTTAGTTGTGTATAATTTCCGCCAGTTTTATTAGGGCACTGCCCCACCAGCGACACATCCGAGAGACAGATCCGAGACATGGAGTGGCGTAAGATGCTAAACAATATTGGAGCTTTACATGAACTACTGTATGAAATACTCTATATGGACAAAAGTATTTGACCAAACCTGTTAATTATTGAATCCAGCTGTTTCAATGCCCTTCACTGGGCAATCTTAATGCTTCAGCATACCAAGACATCTAGGACAATGCTATGCTTCCAACTTTGTGGCAACAGTTATAAGGGGAAGGACTATAAGGACATGGTTTGATGAGTTCTGTGTAGAAGAACCTGACTGGCCCCAACACAGAGCCCTGACCTCAACCCCATCGAACACCTTTGGGATAAACTGGAACGGAGATTGTGAGTCAGGTCTTCTCATCCAGCATCAGTGTCTGATCTCATAAATGCTCTACAGAATGAATGGCCATGAATTCCTACTGAAACACTCCAAAATCTTGTGGAAAGGCTTCCAAGAAGAGTGGAAGCTGTTTAGCTGCAGAAGGGGGCTTTTACTCCATAGTAAAGTATAATTATTTGGATAAAATGTCAATGCAGGTAGATTAATGCAAACGAGTGAAGATTTGATGTAATTCCTGAGTTTGCATGGATAGATAGATGGATAATATACTGTATTTCAAACTAATAAACAAACTGACGGTCTGAGACGTCTAAAAACAAGTATTACAATTTCACATACTGTAGATACGGAAGGATCTTAAAGACAATGAACCAAAAACATGAAAACTTTTATTATTTTTTTTCCCCATGAACTGCTGTATGCTGGTCAATCTTGTGCCTTTCCTAAAAAAAACTGGATGCAAGATGGATGGGAATATACACCAAGCAATCACATGGAAACAGAGTATTACTACAGACCTTGGCACATTCCCAACCTGCAGTGACTCAAACTAGATTTTTTTATCCTAATGTGACCCAGATCTGATATTTACGACTTTCTGAATGCAAAAATCTGTTGTCTTTAAGATTAGATATGACTCACTTTCATTTGTGGAAGAACTTGACTGGACCGAACACAGAGCCCTGTGACCTCACGCCCATCGAGCATCTCTGGGATGAACTGGAACGAAGATTGCAAGCCAATGGGCACGAGTTCCCACAGAAACACTCCATTATAGCTGCAAAAGGGGGACCGCCTCCACATTGAAGTATATATATTTGGATACAATGTCATTGCAGATTCGGACAAATACTTTTGTCCTTATAGTGCAACACATATTTTATTAGGTAATTCGGAAATAACACCACCAATGACAGTCAGTTGTTACTTCAAGACATGAAGGTCAGCTGTTCTGTAACAGTTCTTGCAAGAACAGTATTGTATAGTGCACTTGTAGCACCTTGATGAAACTAGCTCTCATGAAGACCATCCAAGGAAAGCAAGGCCAAAACTTCCAAGAAGTTCATTTAGAGTTACCAGCCTCAGAAAGGCCAATTAACCTCAAAATCACCTTGGATTAGAGCCGTTATGAAGGATTTAAAGATCACGAGTAGCAGACTCATCTCAATATCAACTGTTCAAAGGAGATTAGTGTATATTTTGTATTATTGTAGAAAGAAATAAAAATCAGGACCATGGAATTAGAAGGTGTGACTGGTAGTGCACATGTGCAGGAGTCACTTGAAACATCCATGCAGTAGGTCAGCCACTAATCAATCTATGCATTCAGAAAAGAAAAGTTAATTGCAGCGGGTATTTTTTCCTCATCTGTGTTCTTACATATCCTGTACCTGCCAACACAATTATTCCTGCCTCCAGTGCTCGCCTGCTAGATAAGTGGCTGCTTGATAAACGCCATAAATTTATATGTACAATGTCGTTCTTACTCTTAAGCAGTCTGATGACACAAATGGACATAAATATCTAACAAAAGCGAACTCTCAGTGTGGGTGAGGAACAAGAACCGTCGTGTCTCTAAAGTGTCTCAGTGTGCCCATAATCTCGTCTGCCTCTTACTCTGGAGCTGAGGCAGCTTTCTGCCTGTCTGCTCGTCTGTCTTCTCTTTCTATGTCACATCCTACATTCGTTTTGTTCTCACTATTAAACCCGAACTATCATTAGAACAACCTGAAACAACTGTATCTAAATGGCGTGGGTGAAATGTAGGATGAGGAGAATGGCAAATTCATCATGAACCTACTGTATTAAACAGGCCAAAAGAATTATGCCACATTTACTGTACAGTAAAGTGCTGTGAAAAAAGTATTTGCCCCCTTTTTGATATATATATTTTTTAATTAGGACACACAAAATGCAATTTTTAAATGATGATTTCATTTATTAAGGGAAAAAAGCTCTCAAAACATACCTGGCCCTATGTGAAAACGTAATTGCTCCCTAAACTTAATAACTGGTTGTGCCACCCCTGGACAACAACTGCAACCAAGCGTTTACGATAACTGAGAATGAGTTTTTCACATCGCTGTGGAGGAATTTTGGCCCACTCTTCTATGCAGAATTGTTTTAAGTTAGCCACTGTACGTATGTCCTATAAGATAAAAAAAAATAACTTTTAAATGCACAAGTGGTAATTTAAGGTGCACTTAATTAATTACATGTGACTGATTTTTAATCTTGATTCGGAGAGAGAGAGTGAATGCATGAACTAGATGCTGTATTTAAAATGATGCCTGCAAGCTAGAGTAAAATAATGAATGATATTCTTATAAAGTGAAGTAATTATTAAATCATTAATAGCCATAAATGAAAACAAAAATAAATAAATAATTCAAACATTCTTAAACCACTTTTCATTTTAAAGTTAAATCATGTAGAAATGAAATGGGTACACATGTTTTACTGACAGGCTACAAAGTGCTTAAAATACAATTTTAAAAAATGCTTATTTATATAAAAACCTCAGCAGCAACCTCATTTCCCCTCTCATCTGTTCCAATCACTCAGCATTCAGCATCACCAGTATACTCTCTCTCTCTCTCTCTCTCTCTATGTGTGTATATTGTGGCGTGGGCGGGGCGGTGGCTGACGACCATCATGCCTTGCGGGGGTTCTCTATGTGTCCACCCTGTTGGGGAAAGGTGTTTGGGTGTGTTGTGT
>JAQMYG010000006.1:4151691-4179695 GCA_030014215.1 Clariallabes teugelsi | reverse complement strand
TCGGTATCGGCCGATACCCTGAGCCCAAGTATCGGAATCGGTATCGGGAGGGGAAAAATGGTATCGGAACATCTCTAGTATGAAGTATATAATATTATCTTAATAGATACATGTCCATGTTTATTCCTTAGCTAATTACAAAATGGATTGGTCCTGTCTTGCTGATAGATCTTATCCTCTGGATTTTCAACTATTTGTTTTTTAGGCTGCTTTTACACTAGGCACTGCATTATTAATATCGTTCTGTACCTGAGTACTGTACACTCTCCAGTCCAGCAGGTGGCAGTAGGCGTCTAGTTGGTTTGCCAATCACCAATAAACAAAGCAAAGAAGAGTACAAGGAAGTCAATCTCTGTGCTATGGCTAATATTAATAACATTTACAAGACCCTCTCGCTTGCCTTTCTACTTTATCTATAACTAAGTACACTGTACGTATATAAAAATTATTTGAATTCAGAATCAGAAAATTGCATTCACCATAGACATCACAACAAACAACACAACACAACTACCATTCTATGAGGGGTGGTCAAGGCGAATCAGAAATTTCCTGTGAATGAAGGCATAAAATGGATTGACATTTACAGAAAACTGTCATTTACAGTACTATGATGAGAATCTTTCTCAGATGGGAGTTCCTTTCTCAGGAACTCAGATGGGAGTTATTGCCACATGTTTGGGGGAGTTTCTGGGAGGCCAGCGTTTCTGGTTACTGAGAAAACACCGAAACACTGGGATGAAGTCCCGCTTTCCACCATATTCTTGAGACAGATGCACAAGTAAGCAATTTGAGCCAAATTCCACAACCCTTATTCCATCCATCCATCCATCCATCTTCAACCGCTTATCCAAAATCAAGTCATGGGGGTAGCAGTTCCAGCAGGAAACCCCAAACTTCCCTTTACCCAGCCACCTCAGCTAACTCCCAGCTGGCTGCGGGATCTCGGTCTAATAATTAATTCCAAAGTTCAGCTGAGACTCATGTGAAGCGTCTGCAGTCCCACTGTGTTAACTCGAATTCCAAGCTTATAATGGTATAGACTATTTGCTTTCATACGACCTAGGAATCTTCTATACCTTCTTATCCTGTATACAGGGTCACGGGTGGCCTGGGTCCACCCTGGACTGGGTGCCAATCCATCGCAGGGCACACACGCACTCACACACTCATTCACCTACAATTTGGGCTTTGGACTGTGGGAAGAAACTGGAATACCTGAAGGAAACCCACCAAGCATGAGGAGAACATGCAAACTCCATGCACACGGGTGGGAATTGAACCTACGGGTGCAAGGCAACAGTGCTAACCACTACCGCCACCATGCTGCCAAACTAATAATTATTATTTATAAATATTTCTCCACATATTTTCAACTTTCAATGATCATTGTTAAAAGCACTACAGTATATACTCTCTCAGCCGGAGGTCTAGAGAGAGCTGATTGGCCGAGCTCTCTCTCAGAGGGAAGGGATGAGAGGTACTCAGTGCTCCCACATTAATCATGGCTCAGCAGCCAATCAGGGGCGTCTGTGAGCTCACGCAAACGGAAGGAGTGGATAGCGCTGTCCTGCGAGTGTGTTATGCCGCCCCAACGGTGCGTGAGCGAGCAGTTCAGAAAAAAAACTGTCAGTGACGTCACGTGGTTCGGAGGAAACCACGTGACCATTCGGCCCTCCGGACTGAGGGGTAGTAGCTTAATGTGGGAGCTCCTAGTGACGGGGAGGAATTGGACATGACTAAAAAATAGGGAGAAAATTTGGGGGGAAAATCCCCCCCAATAAATACCAAAAAAAAAAATGCTATATACTGTACAGTAAATAAAAATGTAATTCAATTGAATGATAAAGTGTTAGTGTGTTATACGTTAATATATGTATTATTTAATCATTATGGAATCAGTACTAAAATAAATCAGTTGCTAAAACACGCTTGCTCGTGAAAGCTGATTTTGACTAACAAAAGAAAACCGCATTGTGATCAGGCTACAACAGACTTTGAGCTCGACTAAACCAGGGCAAGGAAAGTTGATTTGACTTTCCAGTACGCAGGCTACTTATATACCTGCTGACATTTCATACGCACATAAGGACTTTAGCAAAGAGTCAAACAAACCCTACAGGCTCCATATATTTTTAATGCGAAACCTTGAGTTATTCGTATTTTCTCCGACAGGAATTTCAGTGTGTGTCCAGGACATCAGCCCAAGAGGTTTACAGTGCAGTAGACTTGCAACACACTGATTTGCAAGGCAAATGATGATGAAATGAGCTCTGCTTGCCTGAAGCCATTTTCACAAGCCACAGCGGCATTACAACTTATGAATGTATTCTTTATACTCCATGTGGGGGGAAAAAAGACCGAGCTGAAGAGTATGAAGGAATGTCTCAGTCGCACAAAGACACACTTCAAAACTCGACCCAAAGCTTAAATGTTGAAGAAGCAAGCATTAAGCCTACTCAGTAGTGTCTGAACACACACACACACACACACACACACACATCATTTATTGTGCTCTTTTATGATGAGCTTCCAGTGGGACTTTCCCAGAGAGCCTTTTGTCTTGATAGTTGAGACAAGTTTATTGTCTGGCTATCCCCTAGTCGGTGACTTCATATAAGTTAGCACCAAATTTATTAGCCTGTCTCGTTCTTATGTGTGTGTGGAAACTGTATTAATTAAATTGTAACTCTAAGTTGTGGTACAAAGTTAAGTCCTTAACTCAGTGTACAGAAGCTTGTCGCTACATAACCACCATGAGAAATATGTGGAAAATTGTGTTCTTCCCTTTATTTTAATGAATTTCCCTTTTCCTGGTACAAACTGAAATGCATGAGTTCATGAGTCAAAAATTCAGTCATAGTGTGTCACCACTTCCATTCTTTCAAATCCATTTAGTTTTACATGTTACCAATCTGTCATGATAGGATGGGGCAAAGTAAAATATGGAAATTTAGTTTAATTTCCATATTTTACTTTGCCTCATCCTATCATGACAGATTGGCATGATAATCTATGGAGAATGCACTGATGAGCTGATGAACACCGAAATGATTTAAAGACTATGAAAAAGACAACTGTAATGAATGACAAAAATTTTTTCTCTGTTGAAAAAAATCCCCTTCACAACAGTTGGCCACTGTTCCAGGGTGCATCCGTATCAAAGTCAGCAATCAAACGAATACTTCACACTTCACAGTAAATATAGAGGTTTACCACAAAATGTAAATCACTGGTACGCCTGAAAAACAGATTTCGGTTTGGAAAGTCAACAAAAAAAACTTATACCATAATGATGGGAAGTTAGACCTATGGAGAAAGAAAGGAACTTCTCATGACCCTAATCTTATGGCATGGGCATGTATGACTGCCAATGGAACCAGTTTCCTTAAAATGTATAGGGCTATACACTGATCAGCCATAACATTAAAACCATAAACATGAAAACCACCCAAGTTTTAGGTTCCCCTTCTGCCACCAAGGCAACTCTGGCCCCTAGAGGCATGATTTCACATGTCCTCCATGGGTGCACCATGGCGGCTGGCACCAGGACATTGGCAATGGATCCTTTTGGTCCTAATGTTTGCAGGTTGTTTCTATGGATTGGGCTTGTTCACCTGGCACATTTCGTGGGCGCTCTGAGATCTGGGTTTGTCTGATAGGCCTTGTGCACAGTTGGCTGTGATGTAATGGGTGTTCTGGTGCCTTTCCATCATTGTCTTTTTTTGGCAACTTGGCTTCATTGGCTGTTCTATGGGATCAAATCAGACGGGCTGGCGTTTGGTCCCCGTGGGCATGGCTGACTCTTGTCATGACCCTATTACCAGTTTGCTGGTATTTAATTTGTGATCGAAGTTGTTTGGTTCACCTGGTGTTCGGGTTGATGTTATAGTTAATCGATGGATACTGTAATTAGATTATAACAAAATTCATAGTTCAGTTGCTGAAAAGATACAAAGTCAAAAAGCCACAACAACCAGCAGGAACAGAAGACAGCTTGGCAGAACATCACCATGGAAGAAACCCTGTTAGCTGGTGATGTCTATTGCTTCCAGACTTTTGGCAGTCATCACCTGAAAATGCTTTAAAACCAATTAATAATGAAAAATTAATTAGTTTTATGATTATTATCCATGTAGTTTACTATACTGTATGCTTTAAGTACAACTCCAAATCTCTTCATCCATCTGCTGAAACACTGCAGTAGGTGTTACATAGACTAGTCGACTATCTCACATTCTCATCTACTGCTGCCAATATGATAAGTGGTTAAAAAAAACTAAGACAGATGGTAAAAAATGCATAGATTTCTGAAAAAAAACAAACATTCCTGACTATTTAAAGAAGAACCCTATGCCGATGTGAGTTCGGAGGTTCGAGTGCAATAAAAAAAACAGCATGAATGGGACGCCATCATTTGCCACCATCCACACATTAGCACTCTTATTCAATCTACCTGTGAACATGTTTTTGAGATGTTAATGGAAAAATGGTGAACCCAGAGGAAACCCTCACAGCCGTAAGGAGAACATACTTCTGACTCGAACGTGCACAGCAACCCAAGCTCAAGATCAAACCAGGGACCCTGGAGCTGTTCTACTGCACCACAATGTCACCCTGAAGGATCTTCAAGTCACAATAAATAAACACTGATTATTTTCCAAATGTCATATTAGTCATTAAAATGGTTTATTACAGTCCCAGTGTACTGCAGGCAGAAATAATCGAAAACAGCATTCGCACTTAGAATGCAAGAACAAAAAAAATCATAATGATTGATTTATCTGTTTGTACAAATTTTCCATTTATATCTTTCCTTCTGGCACAAAAGCTGTTATGTATTACTGTTCGAAAGCTATATAGAGGAGAACGTTAAATGTGTATATGAACAGCTTTTCTTGTGATATTTTACACGATAAGAGAGGTGTAATACTCTACAGCTTGCTTATCATCGTGAATTGTGATCATTTTCCGTTCACTAAAGCTTGCCTAAACCCAAACACTTGTCTCACTTTCGTCATATATATATTACAAAAATAAAAAGCTTTTTTCTCTTAATAAATGAAATCATCATTTAACATCAAAACTGCATTTTGTATTTACTCAGTTAATCTTTGTGTAATAAAATTTGTTGGATGATGTAAATCATTTAAGTCTGAGAAATATGCAAAAATAAATAAATAAATAAATAGATAAAAAATCAGGAAGGGGCAATTACTTTTTCATGGCATTATATTTACTGTTACTGAACTGATAACCCAACCTCCAAAATCAATTTAAAATTAAATAAAAATAAAATTAAAATGTGTAGAGTGTGGCTTAGTAGTTAGCACCGTCACCTTGCACCACCAGGGTCTGGGTTCGATTCCCGCCCAGGTTCGATTCCCGCCTCTATTGTGCATGGATTTTGCATGTTTTCCCCGTACTTCTTGGGTTTCCTCCGGGTACTTTGGTTTCCTCCCACAGTCCAAAGACATGCATATTAGCATACTTGCCATTTCCCAAATTCCACAAATAGTGTGTGAATGAACATGTGAATGTGTGTGCCTTGCGATGGATTGCCACCCCGCCCAGGGTGTACACCACCTCGTGCCCTAAGTCTCCTGGGATAGGCTCCAGGCCCCCGCTATAAAGCAGTATAGACAGAGAGTGTGTGAGTGAGTGGGAGTGTGTGCAGTGAGTGAAAAGCTTAAAAACTAAAAAGTCTATTTGTCTGCAATGATTAGCCAATTATTAGTACTGTTAAAGCGCTACCAGGCTACAAAACCATTCCACCCTAATTAACCCATTGAGCTGTAATTAACTTGGCGATATTGGCAGGATGCTCACTGATCGAATACAAACGTGGATCTGGATCGCTTACTTACCTGCAGCAACATCGCAGTTCCAGTCTCGTTTGGAATTTAGCTTTTGCTATTTAATCTCATGAAGTCGAGATGCCATGAAAGTCGCCGTTAGTGCAAAATGGTCAAACATCAGCACAGATTTCAAACACATTGAAAACTATCTTAGTCACTGTTGCACATTAATTCTTCAGATGGTATTTGCTCTGTCACAGTGTTAGGGTTAGGGTTAGTGTGTTGTGTTGTTTAATTCAGGACAATTCACAATTCCCATCGGGGAAAAAAAGCTTTTTTTTTTAAAAAAACAAGATTTCGGTGTAGTTCTGGATAAAGCAGCTAATTTTATCCTAACGTCATCTCAACATACGTAAGTAGGACAAAGCTGAGTCTTGAGATCTTCTCGAGGTTCCTTTTCCCTTTTGGAACCCTAAAGGTTACTGCAGTAACACAACAAGCCATAAAAACACAGAGAAAAACGAGCCAATCTGACAAGCACTAAACTGCCCCTATTCTCAGTGGTTAATCTGGACAGAATACCCAGAACCTTTACAACATTTTATTGGAGAAAAATTCACAGATCCATTCATATTTCAGCTGCGATTCAGTGTACAGTAGGTAAAGGCTGTAACACTGTACAATATTAAATAAGGCTAGTAATAATTTTTCAAGCTTCTCTTCAGTTAGATCTTGTGCTATGTCTATGAGATCATTCTTTCATTGCAACAGAAACTATTTCACTCCTTCACCCCAAATTTTTTTGTTATGGATTTTAACTCTAAGGTTAAAATTCTAACAAAGTCTTCAAAGTCCAAAAACGGAACAATCAGGTTCCCTATTTCTTTCATATCAGAGACCACAAGGGTAATATATTCTCTTATTCTCTCTTTCTCTCTCTCTCTAACCTCCTATCACTCCCGCACGGAGAATTCAGTAGGAGATCAATTAGCAGCTCACGGGCCATTGCACTCCATATCCTCTAACCTTCCTCTATTGGCTGGCTGACACTTAACTTCAAGAGGAGATACTGTGCAACCCTAAAATAGACTGAAATGTGCAAACTAGAGATAAAAAACAATGGCGATGTTCAACGTAATGCGACGGTTCAACTGAAATTTGATCCAATTACACAAAATTCTTTGGTTACGAAGGTATAAGCAATAGACGCAGCTAACAAGATTCAGATTATTTATTGTTTAACCACTAATAGTATATACTGGAGCTATGAATAAATTATTATTATTATCATTTTCATTGTGTTGCATAGCAGTGCTTCATGTTAACACCATGGCCTTGGAAAAGACTAAGTTGTTCCATGAGGGTTGTTCAAGTCAAACCAGAATTTAAAATTTTTTGATGCAGAATAACTGAACACAGTCATGAGAGTAATAACTTTCTTTATTTCTCTATATAATCCGCTACTGCACTAATGCACTTATCCCAGTGTTTCACCAATGCTTGGATACCATCAAGGTAGAAAGTTTTCTCAGCCACGATCAGTCTGCCTACTTCATGTCTGAAACGTTGGCCTCCCAGGAACTCCTTTAATGGTCCAAACATGTGGAAATCATTTGAAGTGAGGTCAGGGGTGTACAGTATTGGATATGGGGCAATAACTCCCAGTCCGGTTCCTGTAGTGTGCAATTGTGTGTACAGTTCCCACATCTCTGGATAAAACAAACAAGCTGGTCCATCATGGTTCAAGCTGGTTCATTCTTAGAATATTTTCTTATGTTTATGAATTATGCTATTTAGTTTAAGTATTTATTTTAGTGTGTTGGGTTTAGACTGTGGTCTAGCATTAGACTCAATTTTGCTTCTCACTCTCTCTCTCTCTCTCTCTTTTAATACAAAAGAATACATCCTGCATTTCATAACTTATTTTCTCCTTATCATTCTGTCATTCTTTCAAGAAAAGCAGGTTGTTTCTTTAAGACAAGCAGTCATCCTCTTCCACCACTTTCTCACACGGGTAACAGCCTGAACCACTTGAATAGGTTCATTTTAACCTATGGGGAATATTCAACCCATCCTGACCAATAATAGGAAGGAGAACATCTCAGTTTAGTATTTAGATGACGACCACGAAATCGTAAGTGTGCAATCAGAAAAGTGCCTAAGGTTCACCGTATTAAATATTCATGTTAGTAATCTCTCATGTTAGTATTTCTGAAGCACACATTTTTGGTTGGCAAATATTAAATATCAGTTAAAATCAATTCAAGATAAGTTGACACTTTTAGGAGTTGGGAGAAACGCAATCTCTTTCCCATGCAGACATAAAGAGAACTGAACAGTACAGTAGGTAGACAGTAACCAAAGCTCAGTACTGAACCCAGGACCCACTGTGTAGTTTTATTTATCACTAAAGTAAGTACCTGTCATTAACGGGTTTTAAAAACGGTTAAAAAGTCAGAGTTTCAGAAATAGTTAAAAGGTTAAAGCTAAATATAATCTGCTGAGCTTTAATGTAATCAGTGATATTATTATTTCAGGTTGAAGCCCACGTACATGTTTCTCTGTCTTTCTGTGCGGCAGAACTCTCTGTCTAACTTATTAATAAAAAGAAGTACAATTTTGTAAGGTTGAGCCTCTTACGCTAAGTTATACTTCTTTCGTCATCAGCCAAATACGCTCCCTGTTCGGTAATCCGAGAGTGAATCACAGATGAGAACAGTGGCGGCTGGTGCCAAAAAAATTTTTGGGGGGCGCAAACAACATTAAAATGAAACTTTTAATAATCGTCTGTAAATAGCCATAAGAAGTGCTGGAAAAGCACCGAGTGTAAGCTCGGCCGCGATCACTTGACTGCTGCTTAATCAGAAGATCAGGTCGATCTGGTCCAAGCTCTTTAACTTTTTTCTTTCTTCGTCCGATCGCCTTGCGAAGGGGTATTTTAGCAAGGAAATTACAGAATTTCCTCTCATATTAAGCTGCTTCCACATCAATCACTATTCAATACATTAACTAACAATCTGTTGACCGTTAATAAGACTTGTTGAGAATGGTCCAATCGCATGATGATTTGAAAAAATCCAATTAGAGCTCAGCCGCAAATCACATGCTTTTCAAAAATGTACGTTCCCACATAGACACTCGTTTGTCCGGCGCCCCGCATACATGAACACAAATGAACATAATACAGTTTCGATTTTTTTTCTATTGTAAATAAATTATATTAAGAAATACTGCGGAATATTGTGACTAAATGACTTTATTTCATTATTAAAAGAAATAATTATTATGTTAAATAATTACATGTTAAAGTAGCATTCTTCTCTGCCTAACTTTAAGGGCGCGGTGCCCCAGTGCCCCTTATTGACCGGCCGCCACTGGATGGAAGAAATTCTGCAAAAGTTTTAATAAATTCTGTCCAGCCAGGTTTGTGTAATGCTGTCACATAATCTGGGACATGAGTGTTCATAACTTCACTTCTACTCAACATTTAGATTTCATTTATGGCGCAGGTTTAACTTAATTAAATACCTACAGTAAGTACTGCACAAGATTTATTAAAATCTGTCCAGCCAGTTTTTTCCGTGATGCTGTGACTAAATCTGGCTGGACACACATACAGACACAAACTATTTCTGACACTGGTTTCGGGTCCTTCAATGTATGAAACGTAAAGATTATTTATCACATATAGTTCTGACAAATGTACAGACTAAACCCTTCTTTTATTTATATACCGTAGATGTAATTTATCTCAAAACAACAACAGCAAAAAATCCACATACAAAGCTTTTAAGCATATTATGTAATAAAGAGAAAGTGCATTGTTTCAAGAGTGTGATCAACGGGTTCGGAGCAGTCAGTTGGAGTGACTCAGACCGTCTGAAAGCAGTCGGGCTCTGTGGGCGGAGGAGAACGCTAACCTGAAAGGGTTTGTTTTACCTGCAGAAGCCGTTCTATTTGACTTCACGTCAACTCTTCGGCACTTTTCTGTTCACACGGTGGATTGACACCATGGGACTAAAAGCTAAAAGCAAATCAACCTCTTTTTGGAAAAACGAGGATTATTATACCGAGCAGCATCATGGCTGAGACTCTGTAAAGCAGATAAATGCAAGAGATAAATGCGAGCCTGATGTAACATAGTGTAAATATCTGGGTTGTAGTTGTTACCCCCGCATGCACACATCAGATTAGGGGTGAGCAACTGCACTTTGGATAATTTCGAGTTATTTTTTTAATTGAGTGTTAGTGAAATGGAAGACTTGCAATCTTACTTTTTAACCCTTACCTTTTTTAGACCTTTTCTGTCATATAACTACACATTAATTGAACAGGCTCACACGCTATAACCTTCCCTTGATATTCACTGCTCTAGTGTTGAACTTGTGAATGAGCTCCCTTGGCCCTATTTCTGTAAAAAGTTTCGGTATGATGGAGTTAGCAAATACTCCATGTGAGGTGTCTTTTTTGACCTCCTTAGAAATCAATTCCATCTACATTGTGCTAATGTGCTGAAAGTTAGCATGTTTTCCTTGCTAACACCAGGGTCGACTAGCATTTTCAACAAACCTCTAGAGTTTCAAAAGATAATGTTTAACGGTCTGCATTTTGGTCATTGGTACATTGAATAAAAGGTATTTTATTTATGATTAATTCAACAGTAAACTATTTAACACTAGTTTTGTTTCAGACAAAAACAAACAAATGCAGCTTAATTATATAAGTTAAACTAAGCCGTTACTTGTCACATATACATTACTGTACAGTGAAATTTTTTCTTCACGTATCCCAGCACAACTGTGGTCAGAGGACAGGGTCCATGAAACAGCACCCCTGGAGCAGACAGGGTTAAGGGCCCAATAATGGCAACCTGGTGGAGCTCACACCTCTACAGAGGCTGAAGCCTAAATCCAGTACCTTAGACCGCTTGGCCACACTACCTTAATAGTCGGTTCTAATGGGGCTTGAACCCAGGAACTTCTGCATGTAAAGCAAACATGATGGCCAATACACTATTAGTTGCAACCTAGCAGTCACCCTAATGTTGGATGAATATTGTAATTTGGATTTAACAACATTGCTATGACGCTGAACGTCGTGACAACGTTGGAACAACTTTGTTTTTTGCAAAAACAACGTTGCAAATGCAACCTCAAAACAACTGAACTTGAACCTTTCTTTGGAGCTTTTATGCCGAATAACATCCATCAACACAATAGCCAACCACATTCATGGTCCCTTAAGTTCCTAACATGGTTTAGGTGCATACAGCATAACAGCTTTAGGTGCATTTCATGTCACAAAACCCTTAGTGATGTAATGTAACCTCTCTGTTTCATTGTCTTTCAGAAATATTACAGTGAGGTGCGTCTTAGCTTCAAATTACTCTACTCTGATATGGTGTTTCTTTCAGGGTTCTCATTATTATGCCTGCGCAGCTATGAGTTTTAACAGTGTGAGTTTCCTTATGGTCCAGCACGCAGCGCTGCCCCAGGAGGAACCGGAGTTTGAATTCTGCCATCAGGTTATCATTTTGGTATTAATTTATTCTAGAAGTGAGGAGAATTCATTCAACATTATCATGTCTTCCTTTTTTTTTTTCCTGACAGTGTTTCGTCAAAGTGATTCTAATTTTTTTTAAAAACCTCATACCAACGTTGTCCCAACATTCATAAGGTTGCCATATTAACATCACCACAACGTTTTAAGAAAGCCTTTTCTGTCTTAAAAAGAACATGACTGAGGTTCGCAAAACTGCATCTGAACAAATGACAAGGCTTCTGGAACAATGTCCTATGGACAGATGAGACCAAAGTGGAGATGCTTGGAAACAAACAAATAGCATTTCAGCAGAAACACCTCATACACACTGTCAGGTACGTCAGTGGAGGGGTGATGATTTGGGCTTGTTCTTGCAGCCACAAGACCTGGGAACTTTTCAGTCATTGAGTCGACCATGAACTCCTGTGTCTACCAGAGACAAATGTGGGGCCCGCTGTCCAACAGCTAAAACCTGGTCGAGGGACAATGATCTGAAGCACACACCAGTAAATCTACATCAGAATGGCTAAAAAAAATAAAAGAATCAAGGTTTTGGAGTTGTCTAGTCAAAGTCCAGACTTCAACCCAATAGAAATGCTGTGGCAGGACCTTAAGAGAACTCTGCATAAGCGAATGTCCAAAAACGTCAATAAACTGGAGTAATGTTGTAAAGAAGAATGGACCAAAATTCCTCCACAATGATGTGAGAGACTGATAAAGTCATACAGGAAATGATTACTTCAAGTTATTGCTGCTAAAAGTGGATCTACAGGCTATTGAGTCATGGGGGTACTTCGTATTGGCCACATGTTTTTTCCTTTTTATCTTCATTTTTGTTAAATAAATAATGGCGGAAAAAATGATATGTTGTTGTTTCTCTGAGGTTTTTTTTATATTTGCCTTAAACTAAGACTTGCTACGATCTGATGGTTTTTATTCAGTTTTGACACAAAAACACATAGAGTTAAGTGAGGGAGTGCTAACATTTACACATTACTGTACACAGCAGGGCGGTACAAGGGATAAATGAAATAATGACTGACTAAAATAATAATGACTTAAGAAAACAAAAAAATATGAAGGGCGTTCAAGTTAAACCGGGACTTCTTGTCTCATGAGCAAAAGAATGAAGACGTAAAACTTATTTCACAATCACAGAAGACAAGCACAGCAAAAGCTGCAGTAAAACACTAAATTGTGCAAACATTTTTAAAAAAGGCTGTATTTCTATGAATATGATTCTGGCCGAGGTGGCTAGAAGCTCACTGTAGTCGTTCCCGTGAACATTCAGCGAGTAGAACACCTGATCCTTGAAAACGGACGTATAGTTACGGAAGAGACGCCTCTGTCTGTGGGAACTGGACACACAATCATTCACCGATGCACCTTCCCGAAGGCATAGAAAACAGTGAGTTTAAGCAGCGGTTCCCAAACCTGGTCCCGGAGGACCCCCTGCACTGGACATTTCAGTGTTGTCCCAGCTCTATTACACCCACTTTCATTTAGAAAAGGCAGTTAATTAGGTGATTAGTTGCTGCGACAACACTTAAATTGTCTTTTAGAACCAGAGTTTAGAGCTTCTGAGTTAAAGGGACGTTTGGACACGGAAGGCCATGATATCCGATGGCGTACTGAGAAAACTTATATATCATATAGAGAAATAAAGGTATTTTTTACTCTCATAACTGTGTTCTGTTATTACGCACAACGAAAAAGTCCCGGTTTGACTTGAACACCTCTCATGTTTCTAATACTGTAGATCCCTTACATAGAGCAATATTCTCACATCTCTTTTTCTACCCCTCCGACAGTTCCTTCCCCCTAGGGGATATTCAGCAGGCGATTAATTAGTAGCTCATTAGGTATTGCATGTGTCCTCTATTTGCTATATAAAGCACCGAGAGACAGCAACCCTGGTTCCTACAAAAAATAGCAGCAAGTCAACACCAAAGCCAAAAGTAAAAGGGAATGTGTTCAGGACTGACCCTGATTTTATAAATCTGGTGAAATATACAGCGGAGTATAAAATGCAGGAACCGTTCCAGCTGCACCTCGAAACAGATCTCCAGGTAACAAGAAGCCAGATCACGAGGTCAAAATTAAATCACATTGATCCGATGCATTAAAACACACTCTCCACCTACCTGCAGAATAATGCTGACATACTGGCCTCTCTCATTTTAAGGGCACTTTAAGTGTGGCCTAAGGATAACCACAGGAGATTGTGGTTCTTCCTCACCGCATGACACCCACAAGCACCTACATCACATCAAATGAAACATTAAGAGCCCCTAAAAGCAAAACCCTGCAAACGGAATACCTGAAAAGGGCATACAGGCATTTTGCAGGAATATCAAAGAAGGCAATAACCGCTGTGATGAAGGAAATGGATTTTATATTGACTAGTAATTGAATTACATGAGAAGAACTTTTACTGAAGAGTCGGAACTAGAGAATGAACAAAAGCAGGACTTTAAAGGATAAGAAAATTGTGCTCATTGTGTGTTACATAAACTAAATGTCTTAAACATACAATATAGGCTGGGAAAAAGACATATGATTCCATTTCACTCTTCCACTTCTATAATGGAAGGTCATTAAATAAGAGACTGGTTTTGAAAGTTCTATATCTGATGCTATGGATAATGGGAGGCATAACTACTGACTGCATCACTGACAATGATTGTATACTGTACATCTACACATGCACTATACGCTATGTAGCAGTATATACTGTATACAACACTGTACAGCTGTACACTGTACACACAGCACAGCAATGTGGTGGTGAATCCATGTGTGAAAATGATTCCTCATGCTACCAGAACCATGCTTTCACAATCTGAGTCCCAAAGTTCATCAGGGAAGAAAAACTCCATAGATGTGAAAACATGGTCATTCAGTACAATCAGGTCGTCAGCTGACTTCATTTTATTGTCACAAAAAGGACACTGCTGAGTCTAGACCTAAGAACTGAAGCAACTCCAGTTTATAACCAATGTTGGGGAAGTTACTCAAAAAAAGTAATCTACTACAAATTACTAATTACTACTTTAAAATTGTAATTGCAACATCTGTTACTTTGAAAACATCTGTAACGGCATACGCCTGTAATGCGCTGCGCCTCAATCTGTTGACATTCCTCGCTCACTCCATAGGCTCCCTCAGTAGGCGTCCTCCCCTTTTGCAGGTGCATGAAGGGACGAGGCCGCCAGATCGGGCCGGCTGGCGATAATTAATGTTAATGAATATGGGTCTTTCTCCGCGTTAAAAATCCTCAGCTTTTTTCCCTTCCTCTCTCCTTTAACTCTTCTCCTTCCCTGTTTATTCTAAAAATAATTACCCCTTTTCCCGTAAGGCCGCGCCTCGTGTCCGTGTGTCCCATTACAACATCAAATGTAAAACTACAAAGCTCTCTGACGATTGATTAAAGCGTGTGCTCGTCACCTGATGCTGCCGTGCAAAACGTGATTTTTAAATGCATTTTGATTCATTTTTAAACACTACATTTATAACACTAGTAATGTAATGTTATTGACATTGGTAACTGTAATCAAATTACATGAGTTTAAAATGTAACGCGTTACTGCATTATCAGGAAAAGTAATTAGATTACAGTAACGTTATACCCAATTCTGATCATAACCCCGCCTCCAGAGACTTGTACAGTGGACACTATGCATGATGGGTGCATCACTTCATGCACTTCCCTTCTTACCCTGACACGCCCATCGCTCTGGCATAGGGTCAGTCTGGACTCATCAGACCACATGACCTTTTTCAATAAAATTGCTCCGAAGTCTAATCTTTACGCTCCCTAGCAAAGTCAAGCCTTTTCTGTTTCTGATGAGTCTCACTAACAAGTGGTTTTCTTTTGGCTACACAACTGCTCAGGATTGGAATGCTCTCTTTGATGCAGTCCCTCCTGAAATAATGACTTTTATTTTTAGGCCAGGCAGTGTATAATAACTGTCATCCTAATGTTGAAAACATACAGTATAAAGGTAGGGGGGTGACATGGTTAAAAGTATCATGAGACAAGAATTAAAGTCATTAAAGTTCATTACATGTTCTACAAGTATTTTTTAATAAAATATAAAAGAAAAATGTGTATTATTAGGCTTTTTAGATTTTATTTATATAATTATAGATTTGGATTTATATGTTGAAATAAAACATACATGCAACATAATAATAATAATACGAAGGAATGTTGGTGTTCTGCAGCTTAATAGCATTCTGGGGTCACAATGTCACTAAATCCACAATTAATAACCACCCGGATGCCACGTCTACTATGAAGACTGCTAGAGCTTTTTGGCAACAAACACTCAGATTAGGTTTGGCATGAAAAGGATGATGCACAGTGCTTACAGTAGGTATGGTGGAGGACGGGATTTTGCAGAGCATTTGTTTTTGTCCTTTAATGGCCCTGTGACCTTTCATCTCATTATGGACTCCATGAAGTAACAAGGTTTCAATTGAAATCCTGCCTGACCCTACTGAAGAGGTTATGACTTAATCATGTTTGGATCTAAAACATGCGTTAAGCTCCATACAAAATTGTTCCATGAGCTCAGAATCAAGCTTTGGCTATGGGCCTCCCAGACGCCTGGCATGAACCAGAGTAAACATGTATGAGCTGAAGGAGGCCAGACAATTGAGGACCCTGAAGGATCTGGAGAGATTGAAGATCTCAAGATACCAAAGAGCAATTTAAGCCCTCTTTCTCACTCTGTATTGTCCAATCTCATCAGCCATTACATCGGCTGTACTAAATAATCGGTTGTCATAAATTTACTTCATTTAAAAGTTTTGTTCATATTTTCAGCACAGACTTAAGCTGCTTAACCAGAAATTCTTATCATACTGTAGTTGCAAAACTTTGGAGCAGCCTGTAGCTGAAAATATACGAGGGACGTTCAAGTCAAACTGGGACTTGTGATGACATTTCTGGGAATGAAGGTTGACAAGTAAAGAGGACTTCAAGCACTTAATGGTAATGAGATGCTCATCCACAGCCGTACATCCGTGAATGACGATCCTGTCCGAGGTGCAGCCCACTGCAGTTGTTTCAGTGAACATTCAGCAAGTGGAACGCCTGATCCTTGAAAATCGACAAATAACTGATCCGTCTGTGGGAACTGCACACACATTCATTACAGGCACTTGACCGGTTGTTATTGCCACATGTTCCGTACAGTCCTGACCTCGCTTCAAGCCATTTCCACATGTTTGGGAGTTCCTGGGAGGCCAGCGTTTCAGATATGAAGCAGACAGCCTGATCATGGCGCCGCCGTACTGAGAAAACTTTCTACCCTGATGGTTTCCGAGCACTAGTTAAACACTGGGATAAGTGCAGTAGTGTAGCAGGGGATTATATAGAGAAATAATGGGAGCTTTTACTCTCATAACGGTGTTTTGTTACTCTGAACGATCAAAAGTTCCGGTTTGACTTGAACGCCCCTTTGTACATTAAAAGTCGTGAACTATTCAGTACTAGATTTTCATATGAATTAACATTTTTGCAACGTTAACGTTCGACTTTTTGTTAAAAATACATTAATAAAAAATCCACCAGCATCCAATATTTTCTTTGTAATAAAATTTTTGTCCTTTTTTTTACTCCACATCTTTAACTTTGTCAAACGGTTTTCTATATTACCCACAATGCTGTTTATCTAGCCTCTGATAGTGATGCAGTGCACTTTAACACTTTAATGTCATTTCTACCTGAAGTTAGCAATGAAGCGGTGCTTTACTGCTTTAGTCTGGACTTGCTAATCTGGTGAAATAGCCTTCTAATATTTCCCAGATCATTACCTAATCAAATAAATGCATGAGAAACCAATATACATTTCTCACAGAAATAATAACGAAAATTCAAATAACACATTAGCACCAGAAACCTTTAAAACAAACTCTTATGAATTTGCAAGCGATCGAATCTTTCTGAACATACTGTACAGGGTGTAAACACCTAGTAAACCAATGAGCAAATAAAAAAGATATATGGGGCAACGTGGAATAAAAAAGGAACTCACTCACTCACTGTCTATTCTGCTTTATCTTGTATATACAGGGTTGTGGGGGTCTGGAGCTTATCCCGGGAGACTTAAGGCACGAGGCGGGGTACGCCCTGGACGGGGTGCCAAACCATCGCATGGCACATACACGCACACTCGTTCACACTATGTGCAATTCGGGAACACCAATTAGCCTAACCTGCATGTCTTCAGACTGTGGGAGGAAACCCACCAAGGACAGGGAGAACATCCACGCACACAGACCCATGGATGTGGTGGGAATTGAACCCAGACCCTGGTGGTGCAAGGCGACGGTGCTAAACACGATGCCACCGTGCCGCCTTAAAAAGAGGAACGTAAGGAAAAAAAACTCATGACCCAGAGTAAATCACGTATGCACAATTTTGCATGCGAGAGAAACAAACAGGACGCCAGGAAAAGAAATGTCCTTATCAGGTTTTTACTAATAACCAGCAAACAGGCGGAAATCTAAACTCCCCAAACATCACGCACTATAGGCATTAAAAGCCTGACAGAGCTCAAATCTGCCTCGTCTGTCAGCTGGAGCCTTCAGGGACCAATTAACTGCGAAGAACATTTACATATTATTATTAAATAACAACAAACAGATTCAAATTATTTTTAAGGACAAAAAGACAAAGCAGGATAAAAAACATAAACTACATGAATTCAATCCGACATTACGTACTTCTCTATAGTTTATTTCCAATCTTAATGTTCTGCGTAAATTGGAAACAGCAAAACTCATTTCACTATCCAAATACTTACCAGCTGCATTTTTTTATCTATCTTTACAAAAAAAAATAATAATAAAACACACACACACACACACACACACACACACTTTACTATTTTAATTAAAATATAATTGAAAACTGGGCACATTTATATTCATTCTGACACCCTGATAAAATAACTTATTCTAAAAATGATTTCCAAATAAGATTCAAGTTTGTTGAAAAGCAACTCCTAAAAGTCTTGTGGATCAGAAGCAGCTGGAGGACTTCATCAAACCCGAGGTCATGGCAATCAACACCGGCTCTAGTGGGACCAGTACTGAGAGTCAGAGTTCACGTAGGACTGCTGACAATCTATAACGGCAGAGCTTTGTCATTGAACGGTTCGCAATAATCCTGCTACAGCCATGAGGAAAGAGGACATGATTTCTATTTTTATGAAGCATTATGTAATATCCAGGATCTGCCACCAGTTTCTCAATTATCCAAACGCTGGCTCAGTCACGAGTTGCATCAGAATCTATATTTATTCGTTCATATTTTGGGACTGATTTATTTAATGCCAATCCAAAGATTATCCTAAGAACTGTGGGAATGAAGCTGGATTAAATCAGCCGTAATTGGACGCCAGTTCAATGCAAAGATCGATGCGCGCGCGTTCACGTGCCAATAAGCCTCCAGCCACTCCTACTGCCACTACTACAATCCAGCTCTGTCAGATTCCTCTGTCCTTTTACAGCTTCTATACTACCTTATCTTATACAGGGTGAATCGTGTCTAGTGACATGGTGTGAAATTCAGGAAAATGTTCTCGTCACTCCGCTGCACAGCTTCGTCTCTAAAACGCCGAGTCATCCAGTCACACTTCTCCTCCAAACATTGTTACGCTTTTTACACCAATCCTACACCCACTCTACTGCTTATGGAGCTTCATCACAAGGAGTTAGACCGAGGTAAAGACCAAAACACGTCCACTCTCTGTGCTGCTACCAGTAACCATGAGGTTATCGTGCGTAGGACCGTTAGCGCTGCGCGAATTACTGTAAGTTGAATCGCTCCTTTGTTGGTCACAGTTACAAACCAAAACCGCTGATTTCTTGATATCTTTCCTACCAAACTGATCATTTTGAGATTAGATTAGATCAGATCAAAAAACATTCGCTTCCTCCGCAGTAGCTCTTTGAGCGCTCGCGATGCAACGGCGTGGGCGTCAAAATAAAGCGCAGCGGGTTTAACTTCATGCAAATTAGAAGCAAAGAGTAGCCGCAGCAGTAACCTTACAAAAAAGGTGACTGAACTCTGTTTCATGTCTAAATAAGCAGACAAACCAAGTCTACACTCCACCACATCCGAACGTTCATCACTATGCTAAATAACTTCAACGAGGCTACACATGGAGTTTATTAGCGTTCGCCAAACTTCAATTCAATTTTATTTGTTTAGCGCTTTTAACAACAGTCACTGTCACAAAGCAGTTTTACACAATCAAAAGCAAAATGCAGGTATTTATATGGACCACAATATTTACTTTTATAATCAGAATAAAAGTGCATCATGTAACCATCTCAATCAGAACCCTCTGACTCGATCTATATTAAATCATAGCCCTTAAAACTCCAAGCATTTTAGCCATTTTTTGTTTTGCTGTTTATTTTTCCAATAAACATATATATATATATATATATATATATATATATATATATACACATATATATATATATATACACTTCACAATATTAAAAATATTGTCATATTATTGTCATGAAATTAGCACTCACCGTCTATACCGCTTAATCCTGTATACAGGGTCGCAGGGCGATTGGAGCCTATGCCACGAAACTTAGGGCACAAGACGGCACATAAACACTCATTCTCACACGGGAATCGAACCCAGACCCTGGAGGTGCAAGGTGACAGTGCTAACCACCAAGCCAGCATGTCGCCCATAATCTTGTCATACTGTATACTGTATGTCAATATATAACGTATAGCGATAAATAAGTTTTTCTTTTCCAGTAGAATACATTGTATACATTTCTTGCTGACACTGTATATATAGACCTCAGGATTGGGCAGAATAGAGCGACATATCCGTTTTTTTTCACACAGCCTGTAGGCAGTATATGTTTAACTGAATTTTATTTCATTTTAGCCAACCAAACAAACATGACTGAGCAAAAAACGTAAAAAAAATAATAATAAATGGGTCACATAGGCAAAGAAATAGCACAGATACAGTATGATCATGTGTGTTTTTCTGGTTGTCGGTTGTCTCTATGAGCAAAAAAAATAATAATATGCTAATTTTTAAAAGTACTAAATTTTTACGATGCTATTCCCATATTCTGGTAGTGGTAATATGTAAGCTTTGTAAAAGTAATGCGAACATTTGTTCTACCTGCCATATCCGAAAACCCAAATGTACAGTTTGAAGTCTGAAGCCTCTCCCCATCAACACACACCGGCAAGGCTTCTATACTGTACAAGCATATATATATATATATATATATGGCTGGAGCAGTATGTGCTTGCTGGTTGCTGTTTAATTAAAAAGAACAGAAGAACCACAAATATTGTATTCCACTGACAGGATGTGGGCCGACCATGGTCATTCTCTTCTATTAAATAAATTGAATGTTAGAACAAAGAAGTTAGGAAAAAAAATCTTCTTTTTCTACTACATTTCCATTAGATTTCGAACCAATCGTTAAAAAAATTATATTCTGATTAAATGTGTAAACATACACCTTATCAGATCAGCGTGCCTGTAAATAGTTAAGTCAGAATCTCTTACCGGAAGAAATAATATCCATGTAATGTAATTTACGTTACTATAATGGAGCTTTATTTATTACGCTGGATACAAAATCTAATTTATTTGTGAGTTATATGCAGGAGCATCTACACAAGAAATCTTACATTCATTAATAATGTATGATGTCTGGCCAAAATAAATAAATAAATCACCACCTGGATTTAATTAAACAAATAGGTTAGACCCTTCCATTGGATAATTACTGCAGTGATTAATATGGTCCAGCTGGCAACAAGTTATTTAACCCTAACTGATGCAGTAAGGAGTTTCTCACTTCTTAAACAATCATGTCAGAAGACTTAACCTGTGGTCATGGCAAAGATGTTACTCTGTTTCGGACGGGTAAACAACTAAGGAGATTGTTGAAATTACTAAGATTGAGTTAAGAAGTGTAAAACGCATCATTAAAACCTGGAAGAGTAGTGGTGACCCATCATCCACGAGGAAGAAATGTTAAGGGGTCACCACTGCGGACCATCCAATCCGCACACAAGTTGGCACAGGTTTTACACCAGGTTGATTACAACTCTCCGTTTTTTTTTTTGTTTTTTTTGTATCTGGGCTCGGGACCAGCACTGCATCCAATGTCTGAGGTTTGGGAATTGAATCTGGGCCTTCCACATGGCAGGCAAGCAACCTACTGTACCATTGAGCCACCCAAGTCCATATCTTTGAGCACAGGATATGGATGGAGAAGTACAACTCATGGCTACAGTTGGTTTAATGTAAGAGCATTTCCACACTTACTCAAGGGATTGGGACTAAACAGATATCTAGCCTGAATAGCCTGAATCTAGTCCAGATTTACCCTGTTTCAAAATGATGGGTTCATCAGAGAGGCAGTGCTTAGCGTACAAATCTGTGGAGTCAGTGTTATGATTTGGGGTTACTTCAGTTGGTCAGGTCAAGGCTCAGCAACCTTATGTGCCCAACAAATGAGGTCAGCTGACAACCTGAATATACTGAATGACCAGGTTTTTCCATCAATGGATTTTTTTTTCCATGATGGCATCGGAATATTCCAAGATGCCAGGATTCATTAGGCTCAAATTGTTAAAGAGTGGTTCAGGGTCCATAAGAAATAATTTTCACACATGAATTGGCAGAGAGTAAAGACCTTAACTCCGCGGAGAATCTTTGGAATTGTGCTGAAGACGGTTTTACACATACAGTAGGTCCGACTCTCCCATCATCAATATAAGATCTTGTAGGGGAATTAATGCGACTCTGGACGTTGCATAAGTTTATTGAAATAATGCCATGCCGAATGCATGCTGTAATAGGCAGGGCGATCATGGCTGTAAAAATTTTGCAACCTTTATGGTATCTAAGCACTAGTGAAACACTGGGATAAGTGCAATAGTATACCAGGGGATTATATAGAGAAGTACACTGAGTTTTTATTCTGCACAATCAAGAGTAGGTATAAGAATTAGTATGCGATGAGGGTCAGAAAGAGCTCCTCGATCTCACCTGTAACCCTGGAGTGATATCAGCCCTGCACTTCTCCCTCTGAGGACTGATAAAGGTTACATAGCCGGCAGGCCAGATTCAGACAGACTGCTTTAATTGCCACTTAAAACAAGAAAAGTCAATATTCACAATTTCATACTCCATTTGGTTCTGTGTTTTTTCCTACATTTCATTATGTGACTGCTTGATGGCGCGTGAACGCAATGGCAATTTAATTTCGCTTGAGAATATACGTTAGAGACATTTGCCAGGAAACCTGGGTCAAATTCACAGTGGATCCCAAGTGACCACCAAAGAGAGGACTGCAAAAAACTGTTTTACTGGGTTGCATTTCAGGACAGGAGAGAATTGTGTCTTTCACTTACGCAGTCTAGGATATGGAAATATGGATGTTTGGTTTGCAACAAAATACAAGGCGGTGGCAACTGCAAGGTCTTAGGGCTGCAAGACAAGCCCAAGTCAACACCCCTCCACCAACATGCTGCATTTGTATTTTTTTTTATACCAGGTTTGCCTTTCACTAAAGGCGGTGTTATGCAATTTAACCTTGGACTGAATTTGCCGGGACACTCAACACCCACTCCCGGGACGATTGCCTTGAAGGCTCTTCATTTGTAAACAGTCCTTCTCAGTATAAAACGGTGAATTCCACATTGTTTGTTCCCAGTGTGATGAGCAGCAACAACTGCTTCTGAGGTCATGGCTGATATCCTTTCTTCCTGGCATGACACAGACATACACCTGAGTGCTCCAGAACACCAAATACCAAGTTTCAAAGAGGCAGTCCAATGTCTTGACAAGTAACTAATCCTGTGAACTGGGTGTTCTGGTGCCTTTCCCTTGTGACTAGTATTGACCTTTTTTGGCATGTTGTGCTGCATTGGCTTTTCTGTAGGATCTGACTGGCTAAGTTGGCTTTTGGTCCCCGGGATGCATAGATGAGCCTTGGATGCCCATGATCCTGTCACCAGTCTACTGGTATATAATTTATAATCAATGCTGTTGAATTCTCCTGGTGGTGGTGGTGTTGGCTGATCGGTGTAATTGTTTTTTTTACCATAGAATTCGGGATGTACATGGCATTGGTGGCTTATTGGTAGGTTTCTTGCTTGCCTTGAGGAAGGCCTGGATTCAAACCCCAGCCACTGGATCCAGTGCCAGTACAAAGACTGTAGGGTTGCGTCAGGAAGGGCATCCGGTGGAAAACCTCTGCCATGTTGTGTGCAGATCTGATGGTCCGCTGTGGCGACCTCTTGACAGGGAGCAGCCGAAAGACCAAAAACAACAATTGGAATTGTAGGACGAATTACTTTCTTCAAGACAATGACTTAATATTACTATGGTAAATTATTATTTTTTATATTATTATATAATTTTATATTATAATATTTATATTATTATATAATAATAATTATATAATTATTATTATATACTATACTATCAATTATTATTATAGTAAATGATTGAGTTGCTGTATTCAGAATATCAAGCAGCACAATCCTGAAAATGCTTTGTTTGTTTTTTTTGTTGATCAAACATGTATTGTTAGATTTATTCCTTCATATAATTATGTAAACGATGTTTTGTTTTGAAATAGATTTTTTTTTTTATTGCCTTGAAAATGTTTGGGGGCAGAAAAGTATTGTCGCCTGTAATGTAACAAAATGACAAGAATTGTAATGGTCTGAATGTTTTCTAAATGCGCTGTATAGAAATCTGGCACGGAAAGCGCTTCTAAAGATCCAGAGTGATTTTTTGGGGGGAAATAACTATTCAAGTAGAAGTTCGATTAAAAAGAAAACATGACACACACTGTGACAATGCAATTTGTGCTTTGTAAACAGATCGCTCTCTCTCCATCACACTCTCTCTAAAAGCAATCTAAAAACACATCAAAACACATTTGCACTCTGACTTTCAAAATCAGTTCATAACCAAGCGTATAAAAAGCCTAAGAGCCCCCGGAGTGTGGCCCCTGATTGGCAGTTTATTTCAGCTTCCATTTCCAATATATCTGAAAAGTATGAGTTGGCATCTGGGCACCTCTGCCTCTGCTTCTGCCATTTTCTGACCTTTTTTTCCCTTTTGATAACATTCAATTTGAGGTAGATGAAGGTAGTGGGAGGGAAAAGACTAAAATATGATGCAGAGGCAGGAAAAATAAAACAGCGAGAAACAGGAAACATGCATTTCTCAGAACAGCAAAGAGAAGCGAGGCGACCGAGGCTGCCACATCAAAGCTGGTCCAAACAGTGTTCGCCAAAACACGCACAGAAGCCTGTAGGGCTACAGGCAAAATCATCATTTTAACTACTTACAGAAACAAAGGCCTAAAAGCATTTAAACGACCAGTGATTGTGAAAAAGAAAAATCTCTAAACATGCATTCATCAAGCGTCCGGTATTACCTAATGCCAAAATGACAGTATCAAAAAGCGCCTGTCATTGGCTTTGCCTCGTCCAAAATAAGTGTGTGTTATCACCTTGCACCAGTTCCTGTGCAGTTCCTGTTTGCTTAATGGAATGAGCATGGAAACTATTCCCAGCTTAGCTTGTGTTAATAGATAAAAGCTTAAAAGACAACATTCACAGCTGGACTATGTATTCTACCTATACACTATGGAACAACATGGGTGTGCAGCTTATAGTTTAAAGAAAGAAAGCTTTTAAAAGTTTGAATTGTCATTAATGACCTGTGATTGAAGGTGTGTGATAACTGTGATGTGTCAGTGGACGTATAAGGAGAAGGAGGATGAGAAGGGTAAAAGAAGAGCCCTAAATTATTATTATAATAATAATAATAATTATTATTATTATTATTCAAGTATTAAACAGTTCACTGTTACAGATTCCACAATACCTACTGTACAGTATGTAGCAATGCCAATAATTTTCTTCTCTAATGATATCAGTACTAAAAACTTTGACTGACAGCTGATAGACAAGACATACACAAAACCGCAGCTCATTTCATTAACAAACTCCTTCACTTAGATTACACGTATAACCTCAATCAAATCTAATCTGACAAATATGTCTTTTTAATAAAGTAAACTTTCCACTTCCAAAAAAAATTTAATAAATAAAAATCCTTTCCAAATCCAATTCCAAGCTTGAATGTTATTGTTGTTTTCTGTCTCTCTTATCTCTGTCCCTCTCTCCAATAGTATCTGATGCACCATTATTTGCTGTCGGCCCAGTAACGATCCCGAGTATCAGATTGGCGAGATCTCTTCGTACTTTTCGGTACGCGGTGGGGGGGAGAAGAAGAAACAAGATAACGTTGGCACATTTACATCACTACTTTCATACAGTACACAGCAGCCTAATCACCTCAAGCAATCAAATCTACTTGTTTTAGTAGTCATGAAAATCAATCTGATATTCTTTTTTTTTTTTATAATATGCATACTTTTTACTGCTTCGGACATAAGCGTCGGAAGTTGGTTTGAATTGATCTTGGTGATCTAAGGATGCTCTACACAAATTTTGTTGAGCCATTTCCTTTAACAGGATACTGATGACCACATTTGCAGTTTGGGTAGAAGAAGAAGAAGAAGAAGAAAGCTAGGGAGGGAAAGGGATGTCTGTACCAGCAGTCCATCATTCACCTGGTTATCTGATAAAGACACACACACACACACACACACACCAGAAGCAGTATATTGCAATGCAACAGTACAGTACAGTATGCTCCAGGCAGAGCTCTCCATGCAAACTCAGGATCAGGCACTGCACGTCTCCAGGTTGATCCTCGATAGCAGCTGAACCCAGACTCGATGTTAAGATGATCCTCGGATCCACTGCACAATCTCAGCTCACATCGGCTTCCACATTCAGCGCGCTGGTTTTCATCACACCTTTGACGCGCGCTGGTTTCAGAGCTGTGCGTTTGGATATGGATATGTACTGTATGGATATGTGTCAGTGTGTGTGTGTGTGTGTGTGTGTGCGCGCGCGCGCTTGCGGAATTCTTGCCCATATCTACCTACCTTTCTCCGTGTGTTATCGTTACTTCCTTTATTCGCACCGGTTCCTCTGCCCTGCTGTTCATGTACAGTATCTCAGCTTCAACTCGGATCAGCACGAGCCTCACATCGAGCCGCAGTCAGTCCGCCGGATCTCTGCTCTCTCTCTCTCTCTCTCTCTCACTCACTCATTCACTCCGTCGAGCTGTGCGGCGCTTTAACGTCATCCACATATGATCCATTAATACAACTCGAGAACGCTGCCGCACGCGCACACACACGCACGCGCGCGGACACCTAAAGCTCTGCCCGGACCGACTCATGTATTATTGATCAGAGATGGGCGGGGCCAGCGCGTTCCAGGAGGAGGAGGAGGAGGAGGCGGGGTTCAAGGTCGATCTCAATCAGCAGTTTGTTCTGAAGGATTTCGGTGATACAGTTAGTGTGAATTTATACATTTATACGGTGGTGAGATTAAAGGGCTAAAGAGGGCTCTGTTACAGGACTTAAATCGTGTAACTTTCAATAAAACATTACTAATAAACCATTAAACGGTTATGTCATACTACTACTAATACATGAAACATTGTACCAGGAATAATCATTGATGTCCCATTGATAACATATATACTAATACAGTATATATTAATATATTAATATACTACTACTACTACTACTACTAAGAATAATAATAATAATAATAATAATAATAGTAATCATGTAACAATTAATGTTAACAAATAATGTCACAATGTATCACTGATGTCTCATTAATAACAGTACTACTACTACTAGTAATAATAATAGTAATAATGTTACAGTGTATTATGTAATACAATAACATGATACACTATCAATGTCCCATTGATAACATCACCACCACCACCACCACCACCACCACTACTACTATAATATTAATAACAATAATAATAATAATAATAATATTCATGTTACAATTTATCATGTCATACATTAACATATGTTGTCTCATTGATGACAGTACTACTACCACCACTAATAATAATAATAATAATAATAATAATAATAATAGTAATAATAATAAAAGTAATAATGTTACAATGTATTAGGTAATGCAATAACATGATACACTGTATCAGTGATAATCATTGATGCTCCATTGGTAACATATATACTAATATATAATAATAATATACTACTACTACTACTACTAATAATAATAATAATAATAATAATAATAATGTTACAATGTATTATGTAATACAATAACATGATACACTGTATCACTTATAATCATTGACGTTCCATTGATAACATATATACTAATATATAATAACATACTACTGTATACAACTACTACTATTAATAATAACATTAATAATATTAATAATAATAATAATAATAATAGCGATCATGTTACAATGTATTGTGTCATACATTAACATGATATATTATATCCTTGATAATCATTAATGTCTCATTGATAACACCACCACTACTACTACTAATAATAATAATAATAGTAATAATGTTATATAGTGTCATACATTAACATGATACATTGTATCAGTGATAATCATTAATGTCTCATTGATAACACCACCACTACTACTACTAATAATAATAATAATAGTAATAATGTTATAT
>JAQMYG010000006.1:4124542-4139517 GCA_030014215.1 Clariallabes teugelsi | reverse complement strand
TGTTCTTGCAAGAACTATTACAGAAAGGCTGACCTCTGTGTCTTAAAATAACAACTAACTGTTGTTTTGTTGTTGTTGTTACTGTACATAATTACCTAATTCCATATGTGTTATTTTATAGTTTTGAAATCCCCAGTATTGTTGTAGAATTTAGAAAATAAATCACTAAACAAAAACAAAGAAATTTGCAAGTGACCCCAAACTTTTGGCCTGTTCTGTATATAAAAAAAGAATGTGTTATTGAGAAACACCAAAGCCCTTGAAGACTGCAGAAGCCAACTAAAGTCGATGACCATAGAATTCTATCACTGGAGATTAAAAAAAAAAAAAACTTTCATGATTCTACAGTGAGAAAGTGGAAAGCATTTAAGACATGTTCGCAGGACTGGACGTCCAGGCACTTTCACCCCAAGATCAGAATGGTCAATGCTCAGAGAAATGCAAAAAACCCAAGAGCTACATGTCAGACCCTACAGGCCTCACTGAGCATGTTAAAGTCCATGGCAGCATAATGAAAAGAAGACTGAAGAAGTACGGTTTGTTAGGAAGGGTTGCCAGGAGACCGCTTCTTTTGTCTTAAAAGAATACAACTGAGGTTCGCAAAACTGCATCTGAACAAACCACAAAACTTCTGAAACAATGTCCTACAGTATAGACAGATGAGATAAAAAAAAATAAAAGAATCAATGTTTTGGAATGGCCTAGTCAAAGTCCAGACTTCAAAACAATTGAAATTATTAAATTGTTCTCCTCATTAGGAGAGCTGTGCATAAGCGAATGCCCAAAAACCTCAATGAACTGAAGCATTGATGTAAAGAAGAATAGACCAAAACAAAATGAGAGACGAAGGCGATTACTTCAAGTTATTGCTTCTAAAGGTGAATCTACAAGCTGTTGAATCAGGGAGTTCTTAGTATTGCCCATTTCATTTTCTTTGTAAGCCTGTAAGGTGAAAAAAAGGTTATATGTTATCGTTCGGCTGAGGTTGTATGTAGACCGGCTACAGTTTAACACAGTGAACTATAATACACAATATCATCAAATTTCTTTTGGGAAATAGGATGTTCTTAAATAACCGAGTCAGTCACTTGACCTCAGCCTAATCTGAGCATGCTTTTCACATACTGAAGACAAAACTGAAGGCAGAAAGACACTCAAACACCTGAAGATGGCTGAAATAAGGAAGCGAGGAAGGAGGGAGGAGGCAAGGGAGGAACATCCAAGAATTAACTAAATAAACCTTGTATTTGTAACTCTGCTGGTTTGTCCAATTACTTTGGAGCATGCAGGGGCCTTTTTAATAAATCTGACTTGTTAAATAAATGTTTGTAATTCCTAATGGTATCTTTGTTAAACCACTTACATTAAAGCTGAAAGTCCTATTCATATCCTGTGTGGTGTTGTACAGAGCCAAAAATAAAAAGTCTTAATGTCCAAATATGTTTGAACCTGACAGTACAGTAAGAGGAATGCTATTAGCCACCTTGTGAATGCATCTGTATCACATGACCATCCATGTGACTTCACCCCATCCGGTTGAGCAGCATTTCAAACCAATACATAATCACAAAAATAACACTGTGACAAATGATAGCCTTGTTTCTTTGGCAACCATTGGTTTTTCTTTCTTGTTAATTTTCATGACTTACCCTGAAATTACAGTTTAAATCACAATCATTGTGGGTTCCTTAGTGAACTCCTAATCACTTGTTTATGATGTGGGTAGATCTAAGGGTCTATGGACCAGTTCTACTTTTAAGTAGAACATGGAAGACCCACCGTTCCTTGAAAAGAACACTTTTCAGACCCACCCAGCCATGATTAATTAAAAGAAAATCTAAAGCAAAGCATGTTTTATTCGAAGGGGAAAAACACACTCATAAACAATTAATTATAAAAGTCTATTACAAAGGGTGTTCAAGTCAAACCGGTTGACTTGTGATGAAATTTCTCATGAATGAAGGCGTAGAACTGAGATTCCTAGCTGCAGTAAAATGTTTGAATGGTGCAAACGGTGCGTCCATTAATGACAATCGCGGCCGAGGTGGCTCGGAGCCCACTGCAACCGTTCCCTTGAACATTCAACATTTAGCTCCAAGCCATTTCCACATGTTTGGGCCATTAAGGGGGTTCCTAGGGGTCCAGCATTTCAGATGTGAAGCTGGTAGGCTTCTCACCCTCACAAGACTTTTCTACCTGGATGGCACCCAAGCACTAGTGAAACGCAGGGATAAATAAGTGCATTAGTGTAGCAGGGGATTATATAGAGAAATAAAGGAAGTAATCAATCAGTCGATCTACATTTATTTATATAGCACCTTACAGCAACCTAAGTTGAACCAAAGTGCTTCACAGCATAAAAAATGACAATAAAATGGCAATAAGATAGCAGTAAAAAAAAAATTTAATAAATACCCAAAATATTCAAAACAATACAAAACAAAGTAAAACACATGACATTATAAAATTATAAAAAAAACACATGAAATTCAAAATATCAAAAGCTATTCTAAGTAAGAAAAATAAGTTTTTACTGTCATAACTGTGTCCTGTGATTCTGCACAAGCGAAAGTCCCAGTTTGACTTGAACACCACTCGTGCTAATAACATAATAAGAGGCTTACAACAGGAAAATATGAGCTGCAATGCCAAAAACGACATCTTTGAATAGAATTTGTGTTTTTTTTTTTTTTACTTTGATATTAATTAATTAATTTATTTATTTATTTATTTATTTCATAAAATGGCAAATATAGAGAAAATACCAAATGTCCTGTTTACCTGCAGATCAACAGAACATAGTCTAATTGTAATGGTCTGGTCCTGACTTACCTGCTCCCAAGTAGATGTTTGGTAAATGAAAGCAGCCACTGCAATCACTCCGACCCCTAACAGCATGCAGTCTTCAGTCACAGACAAAAACTTGGCCCTGTTATACACACAAGAAACAACCAATGAGAAGCCAATGAATGCAAAGAGCATTCAGTGTGTGTCAATCAGTGGAACCTTGCTGAAGTGATGAGACCAAAATATTCTGAACATGTGAACGAACAGACAAACAACAGCTACAGGAGTGTTTTGATCACTCAGCATTTGTAAATGTAATGTAAATGCAGGTGTAATCTGAGGGGTGTTCAAGTCAAACCAGGTATTTGTGATGAAATTTCTGGTGAATAAAGACATAAAGCTGATGGACATTCATAGAAGACAAGTACGGTACAGTGATAAGAGTCTTAGCTGCAGTAAAACATTTAAATGGTGCAAACGTTTTAAAGATACGCTGGATTATCGTTACTATGATAATCCAGCGTGTGGAACGCCTGATCCTTGAAAACGGACAGATAACTTGTCACCAAATGGTGAAAGAGACGCATCTGTCTGTGGGAACTGTACACAAAATGAACACCACTTGCATATTACAGGAACTCGGCTGGGTAGTTATTACCACATCCTTTGTACGGTCCTGGCTTTGTATCAAGAAACTTTCACATGTTTGGGCTATTAAAGGAGTTCCTGAGAGGCCAGAGTTTCAGACTTTCAACCTTGATGTTATCCAAGCAGTAGTGAAAGACTGGGATAAGTGCATTAGTGTATCAGAGGATTATATAGAGAAATAAAAGGAGTTTTTAACTCTCATAATTGTGTTCTGTTATTCTACACAATCAAAAGTCCAGGTTTGACTTGAACCTCGTAATAAGGGTGATTAAAAAGAACAAAGAGCTTTTCTTGTTGTAATTACCGTTGATCTGAAGTGGGGTTAAGACGTCCAGTTACAGCCATAAGTAAGGACCTGTAGATTGACTTCCTCTGCAGGTAAACAAACTGAAGGACATACGTGCACAGGTGATGCAGGTGTGCAACAGGTGTAGTCGGGTCATTGTGGCCTATAGAAAAGACACAAGAAAATGTTATTTGTTATCTGAACACTGTGGTGACACTTAAAAGAAAATCCAGCATACTAGACAGCACTAAAGAACTTTACCAAGAACTTCTAGCAGAGTCTCTGTGTATACCAGAGGATTTGGTACATTCACTCTGAAGTCCAAAGTTTTCAAGATGAGAAGCTCTGATTCTAATATTTTCTCTTTGGGACAGTCAGTACCAACCGACTGAAGGTATTTCAATGCAGAACTGTTGTCAATCACCTATATTCAAAAAGCACAGACACACACACACCCTCATTATAACATATAAACATTATATTAAGTGATCAGCTCCAACTTCTGTTTATGCTCTTACTTTAGTGTGTAGGGTTACTTTACTGGCGATTCGCACACTTGAAATAATAAAGAGCAAGAATTTGTCTCTCAGGCTCTGAAAGACCAGGTCTTCATAGTTTCCTTCGAACCCACACACACTACTGTTACACATCTCCCTCTTCTGCTGAGATAATAAATTCTCAATGTGCTTCAGCATGAATCTGAGGGAAGAAAATCAAGGTGGGTAAGATGTATTTTTAGATGACTGAGAAGTAAAATACAGGCGCTTTTGTGACCCGTTCGGTGACTTACCTCTCTAGTATTTCAATGGCATGATAAGCCACCAAAGGATCGAGTCTAAACTCCTCACAAATAAGAAAAGCATGTGCTGTATACAAGTATAGTACAGATAGTTAGATTTGGGCAGGAATGAAAACCACTGTGACAAAACAGTTAAAAGAAAGCAATGGTATCGAGGTGGTATCAAAACGTTTCAAGATTAGCTCTGTTTACAAACTCTGATTTTGTTCACCGTACATCCTCCCTCAGACGCCTTAAAACCTGGCAGTAGAATTCGCTATTAACTGTCTCGGTGGAGCTGTGGACCTGCCTCGCCTTGTAGATGATGGACTCTTCCAATGTAAAGTCTGTTGCTTCGTCTCAGGGTCGTTCCCATACACCCAGGTTTCGTCACCGGTAATCGTCTCCGACATAACGGACCGGTATCGCTGAGTTCTTGGGCAGACTTCGAAGCGATGATCCTTCTGCTCCTGGGTCAGCAGACTGGGGATGAACTTGGCAGCCACATGACGCATATTCAAATCACACGTGAGGATTGCCTTGACTGTTCGATATGACAAAAACGACAATGGCGGCAATGGTGTGGATCGTTCTCTGAGGATCATCATGCACAGGTTGACGAGGGTCGAGCTTGTTGACTCGTTGCAGCATTGCTGTAATTTTGCCGAATCATGTCAGACGTCTCAGTTTCACACATTCTTTGTTCTAACTTCATGGTGAAATTACAGACGTGGTAACGCACGTGGTCAGAATAGCACCAGTTGCACAGCTCCAGATGTACACAGGACGATGTCTTTTGGCACACTGACTTATGAAGATGGGTGCTCCCTATGACTGTGTGTGTGCAGGTTTTGCTGCCATCTTTTGGCTTGTTTTCAAAACTAGTCTCGAAACTATTTGATACCACCTTGTGCAGTTTTGACTCAAGCGAAATAACTACAGAACATCCTAAAACATCACAACAGGGGTGAAGTTGACCCACCAACTACTCTTTTGTCTTTAAAATTCCCACACACACTTGAAACGTTCTCCAGGTTTGACTTGTTTTGGGTGTTAAGGGTGCTCAGGAAGTCTGATAAAAGCTCAAAAGAAGCTTGACCAAAACGATTCAGTGCAGATGTCAGCCTTTTGCCCCCTGTAGGGTTGAGTTTCAGGTTGCTCATTCCTATAGATATGATATTTCTTCTAATTGTTATACAGCCTAACTGACGCCGCCTCTACAACAAGCTAGATGGCGACATTTCTTAACCGCTTTAACCGGATTCTTCCGGTTTTCCGACAGGCGGGAACGTCAAAGTAACGTGTATGCGCGTTACACAATAATAATAAAAACAAACATTTAAATAATATGCATATTTCCGTACTAATCGGTATATTATAATAACATAATATATTTTTCATAAATATCTAAACATATTTAAAGTATATTTAAAGCGAGCCCGACTGCGCATATGTGACGCGGCTTTGACCGCTCAAACGCAACCAGACACCGAAAACATCATGGCCGACCAGAAAGGTACAGCCTGTCTGCGCATATGTGACGCGGTTTTGACCGCACAAGCCCACCCAGAAACCTAAAGCATCATGGCCGACCAGAAAGGTAAAGCTAGCTCTGAAGGAGAATATGCCAAGAGGATAGATCCTGCCAAGGAGAATCTAACACGAGAGCAGCTGCAGTTCATCCGGCAAGCCGAGCTTGCTCAGTGGAGGAAGAAAAGCCAAAAACTCCGCTCACGGAATGTAATAACCGGCCTCACCATTGGAGCCCTGGTGCTGGGCATATGTATCCTCATGTAGCATTATCATTAGCATCACACAAGGTTATTGAGGCTAATCTGCTAACTGACTTGCTTTCATGCTGTATTTATTGATAAGAGCATAAAGAATGAATGTTTCTGGTGCTATAACTTGAAATATAGTTTTTAGTGTGCTGTCTAGAGATCTCATAAAGATTATAAGCAGCACTGTTGCTAAGGTTTTCATGTTAAAGTAAGGCTAAGCTCATGTGCATACACACACACACACATATATAATCACAACAACATCACTGATTTGAAAAGTTTGATCATGGTTGAAAACCAGTAACTCATTTCTGTGGTTCTTATATCCACTAAAGTCCAATCTAACCACTTTAAGACATTTGTTAACTGTAAATATTCTGAAAATAAAATTAACGTAACGCTTATTTTTAATCTTTGAAAGACTAGATGATCCGAATATTAGACATGGAAACCTACCAGGGATCACCCGATACAGTGTTATTGCGATACCTCGGTGTCGATGTGTTTAAAATTGCGATTCTATGAGTATCATCGTTTTATGAATCTGCTTGTTCAATATTACAGTTTCCCCTGATTTTGTTGCAATTGTAAACCCTTTTAAATTTTCATGAGTATTTAAATGTATCCCGTTTCTTATAACATTAGCTTTCTCACTTAAAAACCAAGCGCAGCATTTAAACAATACTAACTAACTTCAAATACAAGAGTTTAACATTTAACTGAGTAGCACGTATCTCTGTCCTCTATCATAATTATTATTTCTAAACAAACTTGGCAAATAATTTATTCTCTACCACAGTGGATGAAAATGTGTTAATAGTTCAAAGTGCGCCACCTGTAGGATTATAAAGGAACAGTGATGTTTTACCTCCTCAAATGCTTCCAAATTCTCAAAACTGAACTTGACAGTAAGCGCATGTGTCGAGTGTCTGCGAGCACAAGGGCATGTACTGCTTCTCACACACATGATTTTCGATTCATTTGCGCTCACGCTGTTTTGAGTAAGCATGTGTAACGAGTAGGTGTTAATATTATGATTAATTCGCTCACAGACTTTGGAGAAATGGGCAGTTCAGAGACTAATTTTAACACAGCTGTAACTGTAACAGCATAAAAATGTGTTTCTGTTGTGCCACTCGGAAGCTTCTGCGCTCGTTTATATCGGAGGATGATTGGCCAAGCAAACTGAAAACCAGCCTGGTCACTGGTTGAAAATTCTGGCCACTGGCTGATCGGTTCATCCCAATTATAAATGTAAAAAAAATTTTTTATTTAAAACAACCTGCTCTGATATTTATTACAGTCCATAACGTTAGACCTCTGGTGCCATGAAAACAGGATTAAAACAGGATTCTCAGACCTGTTCAACCTTATTTCTTCTTTATCATGAAAAAATAAACATACCTGTTTTCTGAAATATACACAAGAAAAGTCCAAGCTAGGAAAAACAAAAGACAATTCTTGATTAAAATGTTATGAATGATTTGTGCAACACATTTATCAATTATCAAAAAATATAATAAGTATAATACTTATTATTATATGAGCCGGGTTTATTATATAGATTTACTTTCAGACGGATTAAATCAACCTTTTTTTATCCCTCAGTCTACACACAATAAAGTTTAATGACAACTCTCAACAAGTTTTTTTCGGAAATGTTTGCAAATGTATTAAAAATCATTTCTAATCGTAAAATCTAATTTAGCTGAGCAGCAGTTATTCAAGTCTTCACGTGTAAGCCTGTGACCCAAGATCCTCAGCTCTGTCGATAATCATTCGAAGGTCATTCAGAGACTCGTATTGTGTTGGCTGGTTACTGACTGGTTTATTGGCCTTACTTATAAGGACCAGCCGATATATCATCACGATACCCTGGTGCTAATTAAATTTGTGTCACGGTTTTATAAATATCCTGAGGTAAAATAAAATTTTTACAATTATAGAACAAACAAGTTACAATTCTAAGCAAACTTGACAAAAAAACACTCGCTCTACCACTCGCATAGGATGCTATGCCACTTTCAGATGTATAAATACAGAGTGGAGCATGAGTTTCTGTACATATGAGAAATTAATATTTAATAATTTTATAAGAAACTATTTATTTATATAATATAATATGCTCTACATTTTGAAAACACATTGTAATATGTTTCACCCACTGTTGATGAACACCTTCAAATGATTTGTCTTATCTTTTCCTGATGCATCATGACTTCAAGTGCACCACCTGCAGGATTATAGAGGAACTGCAACATTTACCTACTAAACTGCTAACATAAAAATAAAACACAAATTTTATTTTAAAAAAATCATATGGATAAATTGTAATTTATTTATTTTTAATAATAACTAAAATTTAATGCCATTTTAATTTAAACTGGAGTAGGTTCTAGAGACGTATCCGGATGTTTTCATCTTTAAATATTCAAAGCGAACAGGATATAAAGTGTTGGCCAAAAGTATGGAGATAAAAGTCAAATTATGTTTTTATGACTTTCTTAAAATTCTCACAAACAGGACATAGCGATTAGCACTGTGGCCTCGCACCTCCAGGCTCCCGGTTCGATTTTTGCCTCGGGGTCTCTGAAGATGAATGAATAATGACAATCAATATAATACGAATAATTTGTTACTTTATGCAATGAAATTTCTATTCAACAACAGTATTTAGTATGAAGTCCTTTCTTCTTCAAAGCACACTGGATCCGGCTGGGCGTAGTGTCTGTTGGGTTTGGATCTGGAGTCGACACAGACAGTCTTTCAGCAGTAGTTCAGTTAATTAGCACGACTCTTCATCCGGTTAGGAGAGAACTAATTATAGTGACATCACCGGCGGTGTCCACGGGGAGAACTATAATGTGTGGCATATGTTTAGTTAATCCTTTTTAAGTTTGTACACAAACTTAATAGAGCAGTTAATTTGTAGCCAGATATTTCAGTTAATAACTTTGCTCGAACATTTCTAAATTTTTTTTTTTTTTATTGGTCTAAAATGTAATTAAAGTTTAATAGAACATCAAATCGATAACATACTGTTGATTAGTTTTTGTATGTCCAGGTCATGTGGTGTTACTGTTTTTTGCACTTCATGTATTGCAACATGGAGCCTTAGACTTAGATTTATTTCCTCGAGCTCTTGAAGCTTTTCTAGACCCACTGTAAAAATGCAGAGGTTTTGAAATGAAAGTCTTTCTCTATAGTGTTAATGTGACCAGCCTTAACCGAGTCTCGCCAGATGGATATACGTTCTACTCAGTGTCTCAAGAGAGGATCATGGATGAAATCGACGAAGAGGCGAAGATGCGAGCCCCAAAGACTGGAGCGAACTAAATAAAAGTAGCCTTGGATGCCAAAAGATGTTCTGCACTGTACTTTCTATTAATGAAAGGCCACCGTGTTTTTCTTTTTTTGGGGGGGCCTTTCTGCCTTGTCTTGAAATGTGTAATATTCAGATGTCACATAAAGAGCTGAATATTTGATGTTCTTTTATATTAAAATGTACACTAGTATCCGAAACTAATGCTTGTACCATTCCTGCATCATGGGTCTTTAGTCGCATCCACAAAAGGTTTATTTTTACGTATTTATTTGAGGGAGCCATTTGAAACTCAGCAATTAATTCTTCAAGAGTGCTCTTCTGTTCATTCGTGGAGTTTTTCTCTTTTTTTTCCAGGCCACAAACCAATGAGTAAGATCAATGTCATCAATAACTGTGAGGAATTACATCAATGTACCACTAGAGGGCACTGCTAAACCTTATGCTCCATGGACAGTGACCTCAGACACATTACTGAGACCTTTGGCCAAATAACAGGAAATAAATGTGGATTAAATGTTTACATGGTGAATAATATTAAGCTGTAAAGTTTTTTTTTTTCCCTCCAGTGTAAATAAATGTCTTAGGATTTACAAACACATCTTCCAAAAGCACATATATATTTTTATTAATGCTTTATTGTACAAATAATATTACATTTTATTTTTCAGCATGAAGGATATTCATTTTTATATTGGATATAAAAACAAGAGGGAAAAAAGTACAGACATTGCATGGCAGTATAGCAGCTTTGCAAACAAGCATCACATTCTGTAAAACAATACGTTTTTCGCACATTTATTTTTTAAATTTGCTGCTTATTTAAAGGCAACATGTTTTTTTTCACAGTTTGTAATTGATTATTAATATAATTTCTTATTAACGTAATGATAAGGTAAGGTAAACTACTAACCTTCTCTTCAATCAAAAACAAAACCCTCATACGATTTTTGCCACTTTAAAATGATTTAAGTCAGCATAGACCTTTAAGTAAGAAATAGATTATAAGATATTTATTCATGACACAATATATAGATCTATAGATCTGGCTTCGACTCCCCAAGTAATACAGAAAAATCTCTAAACCAAAAAGTGCATCAAAGCAAAAGGAGTTAAAACATCATCGGACACCTAATGTTCACCCGAGACGCGACTCTACTACCTGCGATCGAAATCAGAACTTCTGAAGTGCTGTGTGCATTTTGGTCGATTAGTAGCCTCTGTGTGTGTATGTGTATATATATATTTTTATCAGTGAATATACGAGGAGCGTTCAAGTCAAACCTGGACTTTTGATCATGCAGAATAACAGAAGACGGTTATGAGAGTTATAAAAAAAAAACTCCCTTTATGTCCCTATATAATCCTCTGCTACACTAATGCACTTATCCCAGTGTTTCACTAGAGCTTGGACACCATCAGGGTAGAAAGTTATCTCAGTACGCCTCCTTATTTTTTGTATGTGCACTTGTTTTCTCTTTGTATAGGACTTGGATAGTTTTCTGTTCATTTAAAAATGTCAATCTGTCTTGTCTCAGCTAGTGAGCTAATTAGGTTTCTTAGTCAGCTAGTTAGTTTTGTTAATTTATGTTGTTAATTTATGTTTCGTATTGTAGCACCCTGGTCCTGGAGGAACGTTGTTTCGGTTCACTGTGTACAGAAATGTATATGGTTGAAATGACAATAAAAGCCTACTTGACTTGACTTGATCGGACTGCAGGCTTCAGGTGTGAAACTCTGGCCTCCCAGGAATTCCTTCAATGGCCCTTTCTTTTGATGGGGGAAAATGCACCACTTGCACACTACAGGAACTCAGCTAGGAGTTATCGGCCCATCCCCCATTTGCACATGTTAAAGGAGTTCCTGGGAGGCCAGAGTTTCAAACATAAAGCTGGCAGTGCGTTCATGGCTCCGGCATTCTGAGAAAACATTCTACGCTGATTTTATCCAAGCGCTAGTGAAACACTGGCGCATTAGTGTAGTAGAGAGAAACAAAGAGAGTTTTTATATCTCTAATAACTTTGTTCTATTATTCTAGACAGTCGCAAGTCCCTGTGTGACTTGAACGCTCCTTAAAAAAAAAAAAGTACACCATCAAGAGTAGAAATGAACTAAACTGCTTGGGGGAAAAAAAATCTTTAAAATATCTCTTGCATAATTCCTAACAATAACCACAATTGCATCCACAATGTACAAGAATCAAACAATTCTGTCCAGGTTTAGATTCACATTAATATTAATAACAATAATAATAATAATAATAATAATCATAATAATAAGTGAAATAAAATAAAAAAAAAGACATGTAGCAGAAAATGTACCCCAGAAACTAAAATACACATTTACTGTACATAAGGTTTACAGTATATCAAGCAGCAGTTAAATGCTATGGTAATTTTTTTTTTCTTTTTAAAAAAAATCACAACTATTGAGTAATGTCACATTTACTACAGCACAATGTCAGAAAACGTTCAAGAGAGAGACACACACACAAACGAACACACTCACAGTCCGGTGGACTTTGTTATTCTCGGTCTCTCCGGAGGAATCACATGCCTGTTCAGCAGGTCTGACAGCTGCATCTACAGGCAGTTTATTTTAGAAAAGTGCAAAGGACACGGGCCAGGCCTGAGTCACTATTGAGCCGCTGGTGAGCTATCAGAAATATGCGCGTTATTCTTGTGTCACCGAGCTCACCGCGGAATCGGCAGCGACGACGGCATCCTTACAGCAGCACGATTTTTGAATGGCAGTAGTGGAGTAGTTTTATTTTAGTCTCTGTTAAAGCGTGAGTTTTTTTTTTTTTTTTTTTTTTTTTTTTTTTTTTTTTTAACAGTAGCACTGCGTACATGTCTGAAGGCATGGTCGCGTATATATTTCGGTATGCAAGAACACAGTGTGGAGAACATTACGCTCCATGGGTTGCAGAGGAAACACAATCCGGAGTCGCATAATCCGGGACAGTGACATAAAAAAAAAAACTACGTATGAACTGTGTGAACAGGAAGCGCTGCTGAGCCGCACTCGTCCGCTAGCAGCGAATATCCATATGTGTGTGTAAAGTCCTTCTTTCCTCAGTAGGATGAGTAAGAAAACGGCGGGCAGCATGTGCCGGATGAGGTAGACTAATCTAGTTCCGCCAACAGGCTTCGTTATGGACGTTTACTGTGAAAGAAAGAAGACAAAGCATACATAAGTTCACCTAACAGTACAGTACCTCCTGGAACTAGTGCTGGTGTGAACGCATTAAGCTGCACAGATCTGAAGTCACCCTTTCAGGAAAAAGATACTAAAGTGAAACCTTGGATTGTCTGCGAGTGTTTTGCAATTTTAACTTGTTAAACGAGCGGGGTCTGGATATACAGTATACGAGTACTGTAGTACACATGCGCTGTGTCTGCCGAGCATCACATGATTACGACTGAGCCAATGGTTCTTCTTTCTCGCGCGCACGCTGTGGGATTGTGGGTAATCGTCTCCCATGCTCGGTCTCAGTGCGCGTGCGCCACTCGTATAGTCAACATCCGTGCACACGTGTACTGTTTACTATAACATTGCGACCACGCGTGCGCGTGTGTGTGTGTGTGTGCGTGTGTCAAGCATTTTTTTTATGTTTTGTCCAAATGTAGTGACTGTTCTTTAGTAACTGTACTACAACAACGGCCCACGTGAAGAAGAAAAAGGTTAAAAACGTTTAATCTGTTTAACGACAATGCGAAGTCACATTTACGCGAAATCCTCAAAAGGAGGCAAAAGCAAGTGAGGTTCCTCGTTAAAGTCATGCAAAAAGAAGATACCAGTAACCATCAAGTCGCGATTATTTTCAAAGGTAAAGTGTAGGTTAATTTCTTTTATTTTTACTTTATAATTTGTATCAATTATTTTTAGATGAATATTTCCAGGTTGTGGAATGAATCAATAGAGTTTCCATCATTTCCTATGGGGAAATTCGCTTTGATATACGAGTGCTTTGATGTACAAGCATGCTTCCGGAATGAATTATGTTCGCAGTCCAAGGTTTAACTGTAGGTTTAATTGGAGCATACCATTCTGGCAAGGTCAGGCGTGAAGGTCACCTCTTTAGGTCGGTCCTGTGAACTGCTGCTGGTACTGCTGCTGCTGGTGCTGCTGCTTCCGCTTACAGAGTTCTTCCTGATCATCCCTGTGAAGCCACCAGAGCAACAGCTTTATATTCAGTAGTATTGTGTTCAATCTGACATGCTCTTTATTTCCCGTATAACTCTGCGATCAAGATTTCAACATGGGACTAATTTACAGCACTTCGACCGCAGACTCTACCTGTTAAAGGAAGAATATCGAGTCTCTGAAGGCTGTTGCGACGGGATAAAGGAAAGCCTCCTGATTTAGACAGCCGACGCTGCCGACTGGACAACATGGTCGCCGGGGAGAAGATGCACGGAGGAGGAACTTTCCCCATCCGCTCGTAGAGCTCCTCTATCTCTCTCTTCTGGACCGCCTGCAGAGTCTGCACCTCGAACAGATGCCTAAAGCAGAACGGCCATCATTAGCAATACTGGAAAACACACTCGTGAGTAATTAAAAGTGTTAAACGCTTTAAAACCACTCACTTCTCCCTCAGCTCCTGCAGCTCATCCCACATCTCCTCCTCCTCGCTTTCAGATTCGTCGCTGCTCATGTAGGAATTGGTGCGAGTGTAGCTCATCCACATGTTGTGGTGAGGGACAGGACATTGAGGGCTGTCCATAATCCCGTCCCCTAGAGGCCCCTCTGGATCCATGAAGACGCAAAGCCCGCTGTCCACCGACGTCCCGGTCAGAGACTGTACAGAACCGAGGCGCCTCGCTTTCTTCTTCCCTTGCTGCTGCTGCTCCTGCTGCTGATGTTCCTCCTGGACTTTGTCATCTTTGCCTGGTTCCTCGTCGCCACTCTGCTGTGCCTCTTCTTTCTCCTCGTCAGTCCGGGTCTTTTTACTATCTTGTTGGGATTGTTCATGGAGACGGTAATCATCACGAGGAACCTCAGAGAGCAAGTTCTGCTCAAGGCCCAATGATTGGCTTTGATCATGATTGGCATTCAAGGAAAAGTGCTGAGCTTGAGGAACTTCTATATGGAGGTGCTGAGAGAAGGTGGTGTTGTTAAGAGGGGAGATTTCATTTCTTTCTAACGGTGTTTGTTCCTCAGTTTGATTATCATGGGAAATGTCTGGTGAGACGGCGGGTGTCAGGGCTGGAGTAGTGTTAGGGCTTTGGTCAGGAAGTAAAGAAGGAGCTGGGATCACCTTGGTGGGCGAAACCTGGAAGCGCCCAACTGTAACTATAGGTTTTGGCTCTACAGGAGAATACAAAATAAAGTTGTTGAATCATCAAAGCAAAAAAAAAAAAAAAAAAAAAA
>JAQMYG010000006.1:4098140-4108336 GCA_030014215.1 Clariallabes teugelsi | reverse complement strand
ATCTGCAAGCCTACAAGAAGTTTGACGTTTCCCTACAGGCTGTCACTCATCAGAAGTTCATAAAGCGATAAATGTTTATCATGTTTTAAAAAAGTGAGGCTTCTCTATTAACCCAGGAAATATAGTTTGCAAAAAAAATATATGATGCTGATTATTGTATAATTTTATACATATAAAAAAATGGATAGTAGAAATAGGATAATAGAAATGACTTTACTGAAACATGGTGGTTTGTAGCAGTGAAGGTCTGCGAGTATACAAAGCTGTTCTGAAAGCTAATTGTGTCTTATATGTCTTTTGGCACACTGGACACTGCCAAGTCCTCGCCCTCCTGCCATGCTTCGAAGCATTTTACGAGCGGCCTACTGCTTGGCACACTCTGTGCTTTCGAAAGTCTCGGCCCACTGAGGGACGCGGCTGGGAGAGCGGAGGTACGTCTTTTTTCGAGCGTAGTGTTTACTGAATTTAACCAGCGGCGAGAAGCACATGAGTGGAATGTGCTCTGTTTTGAAAGATGAAGCCCAGAGGACAATATGAGAAGTCTTTGCCCAGCCCACTAACTCCTACAAGCACACACACACACACACACACACACACACACTTTTACATGCATATACACAAATCACACATCTCAGTGCTTTCAGTATGTCTAAACACAAACTGCAAAACTGTATACACAGAGACTTTGATATAAGTGTTTCAAGTATTCCAGATTTGCGTGTGTGTGTGTGTGTGTGTGTGTGCAGACAGCTTAGCCGAAGGACGCATAAAGCAGGTTTTTACCTGTCCACAGATGAGGAGAAAGGACTGGGAGGCCCTGATACGTTTTTCTCGATATTATTACATACAGCAATGCTCTGGCAAGAGAGGATTAGAAAAATTATTTTAGACATCAAAACCTTCCATCCATCGCAATCATGGTATAAAGGAACTAGAATTTGTAACATCATGTCAATAAAAGCCTGGCATGTTCACATGTCCATACATTGTGATGGAATTCGAAGCGAGCTCTTTTCTCCTGAGCACTCACCGAGGGAAAGCGGAGAAGAGGCTTCGGTGGAGTTGAGGTGGGTGTGATTGGGGGTGTGGCCAAATGAGAAGGTGGGGTAGAAGGGATGCAGATGTTGCGTCCAGCAGCATCGAGCCCGTCCTGAAAGCCAGAGGGACTGAGATACCCGTCTGTCTCACAGTCAGCTGGACAAAACAAAAACAACAAAAAACAGACATACATTACTAAGGAAAAAACCCTGATTAATCAATACTGCAATGTTTTTAATATAAATATAAATTACATATTAAAATACCTACTTAATTCTTATATCAAGTTAAATATAAACTAATTTATTTATTCAGAATCTGCTCGCAGAAATTTGGTAAGTATTAAAATCCAGTTCGATCAGAAAATCGTTTTGGAGCATTTATGCCAAATAACATCCATTCGCACAGCGTCCGACTATATCCATCATTCTTTAAGTTCGTAACAGGGTGCAGAATTGGGACGGACACAACAGCCTTCCGAAGACCACGAGTGTATCTCATGTCACGCATCTCCTGTTCTAATCTCTGTCCTCTCTGTTTTTGATGCGTCTTAGCTCCCCAATTACGGTCCAGTGGTAAGCACCTGGTGTCGTTACCACGGCAACAGGAGTTTGAGTCATGGTCAGGGCATGAGTTTTGTATTACTTTGACTTTGAAGTCGTTTCTGCGGTACTGTGTTAGGACCGTTTGTTTTAACGTTGTCCTATCAACATGTAGTCAATGTTGTTCCAACATCATTTCGTCAAAGTAGAAAAATGCCGACGTCCTGATGTCTGTATTGTTGCCGAATTGACATCACCACAACGTTTTGATGACCAGAAAATTCCTTCTGGATTATTAACATACGCACATGAGAATAAAGTGTGAAGTATAAGTAGAACTGATAGATTAGGTTAACTGTTTGCGACTGTATTGCTCAACCCCACTGTTAATATCTTGAAACTTGAAACCAACGTTTAACAGTCTAAAAAAAAAAAACTAAGTATAAAAAATACTTGGTAAGTCGTAGATCCAGTATTAATTCTGTCTCATTTATCATAACCATAAAGACTACTGTCACTTTGTCACATGTCAGAATCTGCTAAATAACTATTCTTCAAGCTTACTGAATGAAATGTTTGAACAAGATATTGGGTTTGGTCTGGGATCGTTTGATTGTTTGCTCATTCACACAAAGCTGTCTTACTCGCTCTCTAAGCGATTTGAGAAGACGTGCACGCAAGACATGCGCGCACAATCGGCGCTGAAAAGCACATGACGCAAGGCCGTGTGGGAGTGAATAATCGAGCTAACCTCTCCGTTCAGGTTTCCCTTTGCTCCTACGTGACCCAGTAACTCAAAGCCCTGTCCGGCAGTGCATACGTGCGGATGATTAAATTTAGTTTATGAGGTGAGGGCAGTCGACCACGGCATACCTTCCTCGGCATTCAAGCTGTCGGACTTAACGCTCCATGAAGGACAAGTGGAGAAATTTTACACTTTTAGGCTTACTGTGCTACTGGGGCATAAAGATGTGACTCATGTACTGTATATGAGATCACTTTAAACATTTATTTAACAAGCATTACTAATAATGTCCCTTATTAGGTCATTCAAAATGTACTTCTCCGCTGCTCTGGACTGTTTACCAGCCAGTATCTGATCGTCAACTATGTCCATTTGACCATATGACACATACCTTCCAACAACGTAATCATAGTGTGACATTTACTGTGGGAGGAAACCCCACTTAACTAGTTAGGTTTAAGATATCTTTAGGCAGGCTGATGGTTTTATTGCTGCATGTGACAAACTGGCTTCTTACAAAACAGCATATTTGCCAAAAAAGGGCATACAGTGGACAACATTAAAACAAGTCAGATCCGATTTGCTCACATGCAACTGAGGAATAGCTGGTGTGGCGGATGTGGAAATGCTGGTCAGCCTCCGGTTCTTCCGGCTCTTGTAAAAAGCCCCCGTTGATCGCATAATCTGGAGAGATGACCGGAGAGCCAGCAGGACGGTCATGAAGAGGCAGGATGGGCGGGATCAGGACAGGAGAAGAGACGGGGCTATCAAACGATTGCCCCGTGGGCTTAGGCAACAATGACTCTGGTTCTTCCTCGATGGTCTCCTCCTGCTTCTTCTTCTTCTCCTCCTCACGTATCCGACGCTGTCTCTCGCGTTGCCGCTTGATGGCCGTCACTCGGTCCCGCATTGCCTTGGCAACCAATTTGTAGTCGGCCTCACACACAAATCCCAGCACCACCTGAGAAAGAAGAAACACAATTAACCGGAGAAACGCACACACCTAATATTAAATATAAAATAAGGTACAGTAGTTTATGTTTCTCTGCTTTCAGCTGAAGCACTAAACAAGCCTCAAGCGAGAGTTTCTTAACAAAATCACTATTCAGAGCGCAGACATAACTTCAGACTTAAATGCTACTCGTTTACTTATGTGAGGTGGAGTTGTCATCTATGAGTAATTCTGAACTGAACTTAAATGCATTTTTCCTGTCTGTGTAAAGAGCTAGAGTCTGTGCTTAAAGGTGTGGTCGTGGCAGTGTTGAAGAGCCTCATCTACTCAAGAAAAATCTGTTAATGACAGGGGCGTATAATCAGGTTTGCAAAATCTAAATGATGCAGAAAGGCAAGCAGGTGTGTAACAGAAAAGCGCGCATCCTATCATCCGGAGATCACAAGTTCGATGAATTTACAGCTGTTCATAGACAGGGACCGGGAGGGCAGAGTGGCCATGCTGTCTCAGGGGAAAGGGGAAACATACTTGCAGTCCAACACTAATCAGGGTGACACTAGTTAATCATGGGCGTCACAACAAAAAAGATTATGCAAGCGGAAGAGGCGGATAGCGCTTTCCTCTGTGTGTGAGCAGGTCGCGGCTTCATGTCCCTCAGAACATACATACTGTTTTAGCCTGCGCCAACTCGCCAAATAAGATGAGTAGAAATTGGAGAGAAAAATCGGGGGGAAAAAATCTTCCCCTGACGGCAGAGTGGTACAGTGGTTAGCTCTGTCGCTTTGCACCTCCAGGGTCTGGGTTCGATTCCTGCCTCAGGTCTGTGTGCATGAAGTTTGCATGTTCTCTTCATGTTTTCTCACACAGACATGCAGATTAGGCTAATTGGCATTCCCAAAGTATGTGTGTGTTTTGGCACCCTGTCCAGGGTGTACCCCCTGATTGTGTCCTAAGTCTCGTGGTATGGGCTCTGGGCCCCCCATGACCCTGCATACAGGATAAAGTGGTATAGATGATGAGTGAGTGAGAAAGTCCTCCCCTAAAAAAAAATGCAAATTCTCCATGTAAATATTAATGGCACTTTTAGATTTCATATTGCCAACTCCGAATATGGACTAATATTGACACCTACAGAAATGAGTCATCATTTAAAATTATCTAATGCCTCAGACGAGCAACAAAAGCACAAAACCAGTGACTTGACTTATTAAATGCAGTCGAAGGACTAAAAAACATCATAAACCAATTCACAAATATTTACCAAGTACCATATTGTACAGTATATGTACATACATACTGTATAACCTGCCTGTTTGTATATATCAGTACGTAATCAGTGACTTAATTGAAATGACTTGAATTAGGTTAGGTTGTTTGGGGAATCGTTAAAACTTTCTCCAAGTACGTACAGAGTTTATCAGATTGTTTTGTTCGTGTATTCTACTCAGATTGCAGCATCTCTGGTTGCACTTGATCTAAACCACATGCTCTGGACTGTCTATCATCGTCTCAGCCAGCCAGATTAACCTGATAACCCAGAGCCGATCAGTAAATTTGCTCTTGATGAAAAGTACATGGTGAGAGAAAGGAAGGATTGTGGAAATCTGGCCTAATTAACAGAAGGTCCGGTCCTCTTAAATCCGCTGGATAAAAGAAACGCTGAGGGCGGTTGTTTTGCAATACACCTCTAAAGCCTGTCTGTCACGAAGCACGTGACCTCTCCTTCCGCCTGTGTCCTGCATCTCATATTACCGAAGTGATGAATAGGTTGCCGAGCCGTGTCCTTGAACGTTGTTGTGCAGCCAGGGGCACGGCTCGGCTCAAGGTGGCCCTTTGAATCCGATCCAAAAGTATTTGAAAAAGTACCCTACACTAAGGGAACATCTTACAGATTAACCTTAACATACGAACTTTAATAGCAAATGGTTTAAGAAGTGTCTCTCCATATGGAGCACAGTAAAAGTTGGAAAACTCAGTAAGGAGACAAACAGACCTACTGGGTCACTGACATAAGATTCCAGAGAGCAGTGAAAACAGAGCCTATAATTGTCCCAGTCTGAGCAAAAATTCTGAACCCTTATTAATAAGGTATAACAAAGCTGTCTTCCACAGTTACCCAGGCTAGCTCTCCATGATAGCTCTCTTGACAGAATATCATTGTAGCTTCTTCTGCTCCCACCATTATGAGTTGCATCATCATAGACTAGCTCCAGAAGCAGCCGTGCCACAACACTACCTCACCTTACATGATCATCAGTGCGCTTTGTATGCTTTGGATCATGAGCAGATCCTTTCTTTTTCCACACTTTGGTTTTTCCCGTCAGTTTATTACAGGTTCATCTTGCTGCCAGAACTTATGTGGCTCATCTCTGGCCTTGCTGCTCATGAGTGGTTTACATATACTGTAGTGCTGCGGTCTCTACATTTCTGCTTTTAACGTCTTTTTCAAATGATGGATTGTGAATCACCTCTGCCCTGTGGAAGTTGCTGCTGATTTATTGACTGCTGTTTTGGGTCTTGTTTTCACAGCTCTCACAATATTTCTGTCATCAGCTATGGCCATGTTTCTTGGCCAAACTGTCTGTTTGTTAGTACATCAGTGGTTTCCTTCTTTTTTCAGGACATTCCATTTCAGCACTGGCTATTCCCATTGCTCTGATAGATTTTCCAACTTTTTTTCAGCTTTACAATGATTTGCTTTTGGCTGTTATGAACCACTGGATGTTGGAAATAACGGTGTTGAGTGATTGATTGTTGGGGACATGAGTGATCACTGATTGGTCTTTGGGAAGAATGGTAAGCAAAGACTGGTTGTTGGGAACAATGTTAGCTGGGTAGCTCAGTGGTTAAGGCATTGGACTACGGTTCGGAAGATCACAGGTTCAAACCCCACAACCACCAAGTTCCCACTGTTGGGCACTTGAGCAAGGCCCTTAACCCTCAACTGCTCAGATGTGTAATGAGATAAAAATCGCTCTGGATAAGAGCGTCTGCCAAATGCCTAAATGTAAATGTAAATGTAACCCTGGTCAGTGATTAGCTGTTGGGGACAAATGAGGTCACTGATTGGTCATTGGAAACAATGGTGATTATGATTTGTGGTTAGGAACAATGGTGATCAGTCATTGGTCTTTAGCAAAGCTGTTGTTGGGACCAATGGTAATCACTAAAAAGTTGTTGGGGACAATGGTCTTCAATGAATGGTTGTTGGGATCAATGGTGATCATTGATTGGTTTTGGGGAACAATAGTGCCCCAATTGGTTTTGGGGAACAGTTTGGGGAACTGGTCAGTGATTAGCCGTTGGGGACAAATGTGGTCACTGATTGGTCGTTGGGAACAACGTTGATCAGTAATTGGTTTTTGGGAACAATGTTGATCAGTGATTGGTTTTTGGGAACAATGTTGATCAGTGATTGATTTTTGGGAAAAATTATGCTCAGTGATTGATTTTTGGGAAAAATTATGCTCAGTGATTGGTGTTTGGAAACAAAGGTGATCACTGATTGTCTTCAGAAACAATGGATTGGTCTTTGGGAACATCTCTGATCAATGATTACCTGTTGGGGACAAAGGTCGCCACTGACTGATGTTGGGATCAATGGTGATTAGTGATTACTTGTTGCCATTTTTCAGGCTGTTTGCTAGAATTCAGGCCCAACAAAACATCCAGTGTTTTTATTCAACACATAAATAATTGCCCAAATATTCTCCAAAGTCTTGTAAACAGGCCTGGTTTGCTATTTTATATTATGTTTGTACATTAAATAAAATTCTAAATGATCAAGTCTTGCATTCACTTACCATCTCCTGTGCCACCTCTTCAGGCACATCCTTGTAGAGCTCAAAGAGGAACTCGATAGCATTGTTGTCCTTGTACTTGCCATGAAGCTTCTTGGTACCATCCATTCGGAGCCAGAGCTTCAGACTGGACTTCTCCATGTCATCCTCTTCTGCCAGTTCAACGCGGACCCCATTGTGCTCCTGGAAGAATACATGCTCCAGTAGGTCCTGAATGGTGTATCTGCCCATGGAGATGAATGGGAATTGGTAGACGTTATTTAATTTCATTAGCAAGCTATTTGTCTGAGGCAGGATATTGTTCAACATTGGAGAATGAGCACTAGAGAGGCTTCAAAATAACAAGGATTTAATTCATGTGGAAAATTATATGACAAATTTAATTAAGGCTCTTTTGTTAGACACAAAGATTATTATCTTCAATGGGAAATGCTGGATGCAATGAGTCTAAGCAAATAAATCATGCTAATTAAAATGTACAATGACAATTCATGATTTAAAATAACCTCATTATTCAGTGATTAGTTGGAATAGATGGTGGAGATGTCCCAAATGTTACCAGGCAAACAGTATTATCATTTTCTCTCAGACTATGGAAAAAAACGCCACGGGAAATAACGTTTAGTTAGAACTTAAGGCAGGAAGAAAACACAAGTTACCTTTCATCTTTGTTCGTTCGTATACATCCTTCTATAATCTCTTTTAGCTCAGGCACTTTCACTTTGTAGAAGCTGTCTGGTTTCATGCCCTAAGACACAACAAAAGCATACATCAAATGTTTGAAAATAGATCAAATGATATAAGAGTTGACTTAATGTATTGGCGGACTTTAATATGATTTATAGTTCATATTTACAATAACCAGCAAAAACATGCAAAACTTTTCCTTTCTTTCTAAGAGTTGTCCAAAACGTGACGACAGTACATGTCGTAACACACTTATGTAATGCAGTTGTTATGGACCCAGAAGGTATGTATTGAGGGCGGGGTTTTTAGTAGCTTATAGAGCTGAAAGGGAGGTATGTGAATGACTAACCGCGCAGTAATTCACTGGTATTACAGCAACCTACGATCTTTTCTACCTCAGGGAACCATGACTCCCAAACAGATTGCACAACATATACATGAAACGCCACACAGAAGAATTGAACCAAATGAACCTCCCCCCACATCTCTAATATACACTATATAGAGATATTGACTGATTTATTTGGGGGGTCAAAGATCCAGTAGCTCAAAGCCATTTCCACACAGTATGTTTTGGCCATTAAAGGAGTTCCTGGGAGGCCAGCATTTCAGACGTGAAGCAGGAAGTCCAATCATAGCTCTGAGGTACTGAGAAAACATTCCACCTTGATGAAACAATGGGGTAAGTGCATTAGTGTACTGTAGCAGGGGATTATATACAGAAATAAAGGGAGGCTTTACTCTTATAACTCTCACTCACTCACTCATCTTCTACACCACTTTATCCTGTATTCAGGGTCACTGGGGACCTGGAGCCTATCCCAGGAGTCTTAGGGCACAAGGCAGGGTACACCCTGGACAGGGTGCCAATCCATCGCAGGGCACACACACACACATACACTCACTCACTCATTCTCACACTACAGGCAAATTGGGAACGCCAATCAGCCTAATCTGCAGGTTCTTGGACTGTGGGAGGAAACCGGAGTACCAGGAGGAAACACACCAAGCACAGGGAGAACAAGCAAACTGCATGTACACAGAGACGGGAATCGAGCCTGGCCGGGGATCGAACCCAGACCCTGGAGGTGCAAGGCGACACTCCTAAGCACTACACCTCTTATAACCTGTCACTCTTATAACCGTGTTCTGTTATTCTGCACAGTCAAAAGTCCCAGTTTGCTTTGAACACCCCTAATTACAATTTCAAATCATTATTTAACAGTTTAAAAGTTTTATTTTGTAACTATGAGTTTTATTTTGTAATAAAAGTTCAACACACTATTAAAATTACACACTGTGAATTATTGTATTCATCAAAATAATAGTATTTCGCCGCTGACTATGAAATGGCTTTGAGGACAATTGTCTTTGTATATCAATCAATTAATTTTTTTAAATAATAAATGTATTGCTTATGAGCAATTTATCTACTCATCAGTAAAGCAAAATTTAAATGTAATTCATGATGGTATTAATTAATTAGTTAAATAATTAACAACGGGGTGGTGTGATGTGCCTGATGCTAAATGAAGAGTTTAAAGTTATGGTTAATGTATATTAATTACCTACTGTACAAACATTCATAATTCTACACACGTACCATGTATGGGAACGCCAATTAGTCTAATCTACATGACAGTGGACTGTGGGAGGAGCCCAGAGGAAAACCACCAACACGGGGAGAACATGCAAACTCCATGCACACGGACCCGGGGTGGGAATTGAACCAGAACCCTGGAGGTGTGAGACGACAGCGCTAACCACTAAATCAAGTAGCAGTAGTATTGTTTCACCGGAATGGTACATTACTAAGCCAGAAACGTAAAATAATTACTTATTTAGTGTTTGTTTATTGAAGATCAAGAGTTCCCGAAACAAAAGGACATGATGCTAGACTAATTAAAGCCAAGGCTCACCCGTATGATCGGGTCATTGCATTCTTTTTTCAAAAGGGAAAATGGAAGGATTTAGCACATGAGCTCATTATATATTTAATTTGACTTTATTTTTGCTGGAACTTTGATAAAACTAGCATGTTGCTGTTTTGTCCTTGGGCATTTTAAATTATTTGGTGGTTTAGTAGGTCATGTTTTGGATGTCCTCTGAATGTAGTGCTAAGTGTTAGCAACTGAGTGGACCTATTACACACAAATATGTTCACATGCATGCTTATCGCAGGACTCGTAACCAAAGCTGCGCAAATGTAACTTTATCTTTTTAGCCTGTAAAAGGATGTTCTGCTGCCTTTTAATTTTATTAGTTAATTAGCTAGCTAGGAACACAGCTACTGTATATCCTCCGAGCTGCTAAGAGGCTGCCGTCAGCGTTTAAGGTGGAATGTTCTCTTCTGAGTTCTTCTTTGTCTTTCGGCTGTTCCCTTTCAGGGGTCGCCACAGCGAATCATCTGCCTCCATCTAACCCTATCCTCT
>JAQMYG010000006.1:4063001-4081234 GCA_030014215.1 Clariallabes teugelsi | reverse complement strand
ATATATATAGTATAGCGTGCATTCCTGAACTTCCCAACTTTTTGATTTGCTTAACACACAACACATGCACTCTACATTGTGCTTCCCGTAACTATTGTCCGTGCCACCTAAGAGGACCACTTACAGTTAGTTGCGCCTCTTATCTGAGTGTGTGTGTGCACATACTGTATGTGCCTGAAGGCCAGCTTTTTACAAAGAAGATCGAGTGTTTCATGAGCTGACTGGTTTGGATTGGATTTACTCATGGAAACATGCATGTACTTTCATGTCATATAAAGAATGAAAATGCACACGACCATGTAGGAGGATTGTGTGTGCATGATTCTTGCCTAAGTGAGCTTGGGGGAACATTGACTTTGTCTGGTTTTCCTTCCTAATGTTCTGTGTGACGGTAATCCTGGTATACTTTGATACATAGACAGCTGAAATTCCTCATGATTTGAACCTCTCCATGGTTACAAACAAAAACACACCGAGCCCGAAATAACATTGCGGGATTAGAACAACTCGAGCGACTGCAGCGTGGATACCAGCACTGATAATGGTGCTATTTTAATATCTAACACTGAAGGAACAAAGGCAGAGTAAAAGACAGGCTGGCTGTGTAGGTTGGATTGTGTAATAGACCGAGAAGACTGTGATACTAAAAACATGTTACAAGGAAGTACACGTTTGTAAGTGACAAAATGTAATTTTACAAGAAATGTTCTTTTATTCCCACAGTATTATGTAACTGTTTTATTCAGAGATCATCCAAGAAACTGGGTAGAAAGCAGGAGAATGTCCCACTAGGAAGGACACTGGTCCATGATAGAGCACAGAGACATATTCACACACTGATCCATACCAAGGGGAAATATTGTACAACAAATTTTTCAACTTTATTGGTTTATCCCTAATGAGCAAGCTGGAGGCAATGGTGGAAGAAACCATGACAGGAACCAGATTCATACCAGATAGTGTGACCATAAATAAATCCCTTCCAAAGGTTCAAAGTGCAGCTGTGGAACAGGAAACTTGACGTCCACTTTGTTGAAGTTATGAACTGTTCACTGATGGAGGGGAAGAAGGGGTCGGATCACTGTAGCTCAGGAGTGCCATATGCAACTCAACAAGAACGTTAAACGAGAAGTGGCATCCAGTCATACTTTCAATTAACACTTAAACTGAGGAACTTCCTAATTAATTTGTTAATTTGGGTTTGCAAGTATAAGTGTTTGTATCCTCTTGTGACCTACATTGTCTATATACAGTATATCTTTATATAGTATATATATGTAATAATATAATTCTTTTGCCAAAGTCCTTACTGGTTGAAGACATTGATTACGTTTATAGCTATCAGATATGAAGAAAAAGAAACGGTCACTAGAAGGTGTAATGACCAGTAGAGCTCGGGTCTCGTGTGTACTGGTCCATTGCCTCAACTTTCCATGGACTATTACTAATGTGTAATGCTACACAATTAATAACATAAAAATAACAATCTCAACAGGGACCGGTGCAAATTATTTAATCGCAATATTTAACAGCAAATTATTACAATTTAAATGTATTAAAATGTATTCATTTATTACAATATACACACAGTCAGGAATTTATGTAGATTTATGTAGTTTGTCAATAATTTAATTTACAGTACATTTAATAGTTACATATCATAGTTTATATCATATTTGCAATATGTCTCAAAGTAATCACTATATATATATATATATATATATATATATATATATTTATTTATTTTATTTTATTATTATTTTTTTTTTTATTAATTAATTAATTTATTTATTTATTTATATTTTTATTTTTTTTATCAAAACACGCAGCCCTACTACTGTGGTTACTAAAGTCATCTGACAGGAAAACAAATGCATGGCTAAATGGATAGAAAGGTTGAGGATGTTGAAAAAGAACATTAACAACAAGAGATCTACTGTACATATAGAACGAAATTCTAACAGAGGGGTCTTTTTGTAGTTTTTTAATTAATCAGATTCAGAGTACACTTTGCCGGAGGATAAATAAAACAATGAAAAGCATGCTCACTTTGCATGAGCCTGGGAGAGGTTTTGACAAGTAAAGATGGACGAAAATCTCAAATAGAGGAGGGGAAACTTTTCTGCCAAGGGTCTAATTCTGAACAAAAACTTGGCAGGGTGTTCACAAGAAATCTTTGTATTATTGATTAAAGAGAATGAGTTGTCATCCCCTGCCTACTAGCAGAATTTTTTCAGGCTTAAAGCTTATTACCATTTAAACCTGCATTCTATCTATTTTGTGCGTGTTTTCATTTCCCATGTGCCCACCATTTGTGCTGTTTTTATCACTACATCTGATTACGGTATTATGTGAATCATTTACAGAAAATAATGATATAACCCTGATAGGCGAACCAATAACTCCTGTTTCAATAACATGTTTGTTTCAAGTGCCTTTACAGCTACTGTAATAATAGCGAGGATATATTATCAAGAAGTTGTGAATGAGATTCGGACCTCGGGCCAGTTATCCATTATGTGGGATTTGCCAAAACAGAGTCGTGTCTCGTTTTTGTTGTTGTTGTTGATGTTGTTGTTCTGGGCTTGAATTTAAGCCCATTTTCTTGGGTGAAAAACAGTACTGTCCATACATCATTTCTGACATAATTTGATTTTGCAACCATAATATTTTGTGCTAAAATTTATCGTGGATTAAAGTGAGCTGTAAGTAGAGCAGATTAATGTTAAGTCAGTTCTCTTCCAGCTGGGCGCAATAATGTAATAAAAACATAAGTTTACATTGTATTAATTAGACTAATCAAAATCAAAGAATTGATTGCATGATAAAATAGTGCATTCGAGTTAATGGTGCAAATAATGTTAATTATCTTGTAATAGTGCAAACTGTTAACTATTAGTGTACAGTGTAGAAGGAAATGCAGAATAAAAGGATGTGCTTGATCAAGTGCTTTTTAATAAACTGCTAAATAATGAAGTAATAATTAAGATATAATTAAGTGTATTTATTTTGATAGCAAACTTGATAAACAGTTCCTTAAGGGAACAGTTCTTTGTGTTTCTTTTGTTTGCTTAAAGCTAGTTTTAACCTCAGCTAGTTCTTTTTGTTTTTTACAAACTAAACGAGGCACCTTGAAAATTAACCCAACTTTCACTAAGAGTAATGAGTATTGATGTAACTTATGAACTTGAGTCATTGACTTCATTTGCCAAGTAGTACAGAGGCAGACGATATTAAATATAATGCTATAAGTACATACAGTATATTGTACACCATAATGGAAACTGATTCTTTCTTTTCCTTCACACACATTTCTCTGAGACATAACCGGAGCAACAAGTCTGTGCTCTGCATTACTGGTCCTTCATGTGTTGCGTTAAACCCGGTTGCAACAACTGCATTTTCGGCAGAATACTGATGTTATTCAGGACACATCTGGCACTAATTACAGCCCACATATCACCCACTAACCGTATGACATAATAAGGCAAATATGATAACACAGAATGTGAAATAATATACTCCATCTCGAGCATTTAAAGTCAATTAGAGTAGGTTAGAGGAAAAAACAACTACAAGGTTGTACAAAGATGATAGCGTATGTAGTTTACATACACTGAGATGAAGAGCGGAATACTGGAGCCTGGTAAGACAGCTAAGACATCATCGAAAGGCGAAGCAGTGTGGTACGCTAAATGCCATGGTGCCACAAGGAACGAATAAAACGGAATTCCAAAGTACTTATCTCCATAACATACTGGCAGCTCACCAGTTTAAATCCCAGGGCTGCTCGCAAGCAAGTGCTGATCAAAGCCATTAATCTTAATCTTTGATTGGATTTGTCTCAGTTGTAAGTCAATTCAGACAAAAACACCGTCCAATAAATATACATACTGGTACTGATCAAGTGTTATACGTAACATAAAATGAATTACAAATAAGAGGGAGAAAACGTATTAAACCATATTTAAAATATATATATTAATGCCATTATTCATCTGAAAATTCTAACTTGGATTTATTTGATAGTTTGTGTCATAATGTTTTTAGTAAGCAATCAGAATGACTTAGTTCCCGTTTACAGCCAAGACAGCGGAGAGAGAGAGAAGTGCATGAAAGCACAATAGGCCAATGGTCAGGAGCTGGCAGCGCTTCATCTGACTCAAAAAGTTTGGAATCCAAATAGTCGAAATCTTTGTTCTCTGCGAGAAACTCCCTCAATGCTTCAGTGGCCCTCTGGCAATTTAGTGTACCTCCAGATTAGCTATTGATCCATTAGGACATGTTCTCCATTCAGTTACTTCCCCATCCAAGAAAACTCATTGTTGCCATAACATTTAAGAGGAAAAACATCCATCCATCCATTCCATCCATCCATCCATTTTTCTTAAAACTTATCCTGAAGGCTATCCCAGAAATCCCAGCGTTCAAGGTGGGGACACCCTGGATGGGTTGCCGACCTTTCATAGGCCACAAGCACACCCACTCACATTCACTCATTCTCACTCAACGTCTATACCGCTTTATCCTGTATACAGGGTCGTGGGTGGCCTGGAGCCTATCGTGCATAAGGCAGGGTACACCCCACACACATACACATAGTACACTCACATGCCTATTCACATACTATGTGCAATTTGGGAATGCCAATTAGCCTAATCTGCATGTTTTTGGACTGTGGGAGGAAACCGGAGTACAGGGAGGAAACCCACTAAGCACTGGAAGAACATGCAAACTCCGTGCACACAGAACCCAGAACATTGAGATGCAAGGCGACAGTACTAACCACTGAGCCACCAGGCCGCCCACTCACTCACACACACACACACACACACACACACACACACACACACACACACAGTACAAGTAATTCAGATCAGCCTACAACATGTGTTCGGATTGTGAGAGGAAAGTACACAGCAGCAAGATTCGAACCCCCAACCCTAACTAAGTACTAGGCAGTAATCCACCCCGCCAGGGAAATGATCAAATGATAATGTTCAATTATATGTCAGTTCAGTAAACTCTTTATCCCGTTCAAGGTCATATTTGATCACATCCTGTCCTAGGAACCCTGGCATGAGGTGAGAAACATGCTGAATTGCATTATAGTACGTAACAGATCACCATCCACATAAAGACACAGTCAATCATCACTAGTCTGTCTATCTGCCAGCAAGTTACTGGAAGATGTCCGGAAACTGGAGAAACTCAAAATGAGATCATGCTAAACACTATACAGACACTGCTATTACTACTACTATTCATTTAAATGTTTATTTCTACTACACTTTTAACAGTGCTCATTGTCGTGAAGCAGCTTTACAGAATTAAAACTAAGGGATGTCTTATTACTACTACGACTGATTTTCTGAAAATCATTTAAATGCATTCTTGATTTTTAAAAAAGTTAATTGGTTACGGCTGTTTAATCAGCAACCATCCTTCTGACATTTCCGCTTACGTTTTCTTACACAACCAAGTTGTAGGAAATCAAACAAACAGTGCAGTGTAACGTGACTGGGAGGTTTCAATGATTATGCTATAGAATTCTCAAACTAACCTCTCCTCTTCCACAGAAATGCATAGCCATGGCTTATCTAAAATAAGGCAGCTGCTGATAAAACACAATGGGTGTGGGAGGGCACGCAAGCTGTCAGGAAACATATGTGAAGTTTACATAATAGTGTGCATGTAACTAAAGGCAGTGCGATTGCTTAAAAATTGTCACGGTTCATTTTACCGACTATACAGTATAAGGGGTTCTAGGTGAATTCTGTACTGTTTATTAAAACAAGTTCAGCCAGGGTCAGCCATTATACTGCACCCCTGGAGCAGACAGGGTTAAGGGCCTCACTCAAGGGCCCAACAGCGGCAACCTGCTGGAGCTCGGGCTCGAACCGCCGACCTTCTGATGAGTAACTGAGAACCTTAAGGCACTGAGCCACCACCGCCTCTTTGTACATTAGAACTATAACTCCACATCTGTATTTCTGTAAAGTTGTTCTTCAGTTCTATTGTTTAAAGCAACAGAGAAACTAAATGATTCTGTTCAAGTTTATCATTATCATTTCATCATTATTAAGATCAGACAGACAGTGTTGATAGCGATGGTTGTTGTTGGTGTAAGTTCGCCCTAAAGAAAATGAATAAAACAATGCTGTCACATCGAATAACTACAGTACAGTCTCTCTGACCTGTTTAACCTGTTATTTGTATATATGGGATTTAGAGAACATTTATTTGTAGGATTTGGTTGGAGAAAGAACACTTGTCCCGGATGCAACCTGCTCTACCCGTACTTGTAAATCTACAACGATCACAAAACAACTGTAAAAAAATTTTTTTTTAATTTTATTTCTCAATCATCTGTGTTCCTTCCACGAGTGAATAAATGTCCAACTGTTCTGTAATTGTCACTAATAAGGCATAGGGAGACCCAGAGGTGATTTGGCAACGCCGGCTTTGAATGATTAGATTCATAACCAGCCAACTTTGCATTAGACCATGAACATTAATGACGTGTTCGGTGTTCCGACAACAGTGCCAAATACTGTTCGGCTAAACAGTGGGTATGTTCTACTTAATAAGGTATGACGCACCCAATATTGAAGTGACTGTTGGATTAATTGTAACTAGTATTGAATACGCTATGATCGTCATCAGACAGGAAACGATTCTGTGTGCACAATAATTAATTGTTTAACAATTGTTCGCATATTTTAATGTTTTTGATTTAAAAACATTTTTAAACACTTTAGTATTTCAAATCATTTTCATTTTCATTTACTCAAAACAATTTGTTCAAGTACAGTACAAGCCAAGGCTTTGCCCATGTTTAGTGACAAAACTACTACAGTACGTTTCTTTAGCAACAGCGTTCGGGAAAATTTATTTAGCAACAGTCACAAAATTTTTAAGAGGTCAAAATACAAAAAAAATTCTATAGAAATAAAATACAAAAGTGTACATTTCGAGGGCATGTACAGACCAGAAAGAAATACAACTGGAAAAGACAGATGTCCAGATCACAAAGTAACAAACCCAGACACCGTATAACGCTCTCATAAACTGATTAGTTTGCGACGTCGCAGCCAAAAACACAACATCGATGGTCAACCGTGGCGTTCGTTTGATTTTGAAAGTTAGATTTTGATAAAGTGACATTGCGACAAAGTTCAATGAATAAACGATTGAATGAGTGACTCCAGCACAATGTTGCAAATGCAACCTCAAAACAATCGTAGCGCCTGAAGTTTATATACAGAGTAACATACAGTAGAACCCCTTTGGAGAACTCGACGTGGCACGCAGCAGCGAACATGACAGCTTTCATGGCTGCATTTCAAAAACAGATCACCAATACTGTACTAGTGAACAAATGACAGTTTGTGTGGTTAAATGGTCGTATTTTCATGAGTGCTTATTATTGAACACAGCTTCATTTCTCTCGTACGCAAAGCAATCATTGTAGTGTAAAAATGACTCTCTCTGGTTGGTTTTCTTATGAAATAATATTACCTAAACTATAGACCACCGCTTTGTATCTACACTACCCTGATTCAGATTCAGCCAGGGTTCAAATCGGATCAGAAAGCCACCTTAGTTAAAACAAAAAAAAAGGAAAAAGCAAATCAAGAATGTGTTTCAGCTGAAAAATATTAATAAATAATGTTGTTTTAAAGTTGTATTTGCAACATTATCCGAATGTCATCTATGCACGTACCTATCTATCTATGTGTTTGAGAGGGTGTACGATCATGAGTAAACTCACAGAGGAACATAAGATAAGACCAGACCAGTTCTCAATTCATTGCCGTGATGATGTCATCACAGACAGGCTGAAGTCACAGTATCAGCAGCGGTCATCGTTAATCCTATTAGAGCTTATTAAGACTTTTAGCAGGACATGAGCCTCTTTTGAATCGAGACATTTTTGGCACGCTTCCTACTACTGCATCAGGAATGACATTGGCCTATTGCTCACTGACAATAAGGAGACAAGCTGAAAAAAAAAAAAGAAAAACGGGCATTGTGTGTTTGTCCTCTAGTCCGATGCCAAACAAAGTTGCATGTATATAATGCCACCACTGAATCTGAGCTTATATTTTTTTTAAAAAGTTTTCTTCTTATATCTACTGGCTTAAAAGACACGAACGTTTTATTTATATGCATGCAAGAAACCTGAATTAAAAATATATATATATAATTGTGGATGTATTGTCATAATCAAAACAGGGTCATTCTGATACAGAATATTAGAACAAAACTATTAGGGAAAAACAAACAAAATACACATTTTATTATTTTATATCAGTAACACTGTAGTGTAGTTCTAACCTGAACTAAGGAGCTGTAATCATCACTTTTTTATGATGAGTTTATGTCCAGCGTGCATTTTGTTAATGCATGTGATATCGAAATTAGGCAGAAAAATATGTGGCAAATTGCACAGGTTTGAAAATGTGTGCGAATTTAGTCGATTTTGGTATTACAGATTATCTTCTAATAGAAACAACTGTGGCAGACTCTCACCACTCTGTCTGCTTTAGAAAAGTGCAGTCATGCATGTGAAGAGAGATAACGTGACAAAGAGAGAGAGAGATGGGGAATTATTATTAGTATTATAATTAGTATTAACTTCAGCATTTACTTTGCAACCCAACTCTATTTAAGGTGTCATTGTGGTTATGGAGGGAATGAAGCTGATAAAGAAATCTGTCAAACATGATCCAGGAAAAATCACTGGTCAGGAATTAAGAAGGTAGTGTGTAACTTTATTCAAGATTTCCTGAATATGATTATTATTACTAATATACCGGTTTAAACAGTACAGTAAATAATGCATTATTGAAGCAGTAAAATAATGCAGCTGATATATGTTGGCTCCATCCATCCAGGAACCTCTGTAGTCCAACTAGGGACCGTGGAAACAGTGGTGATTACAACTGTATAATTTATTCACATTTTACGACCGTGGTAGGACCTCCGGTCAACATTCTCAAGCTACAGGCAATTTATGACCACCAAATAATAATCCTAACCTGCATGTCTTTGAACTGTGGGCGGAAACCGGAGTACCAGGAGGAAACCCACCAAACCCACCTTGTAGGTGCACGGCAACAATGCTAACCACTACGTCACCATATGTTAGATAAATTACATTTCTCTCTCTCTCTCTCTCTCTCTCTCTCTCTATATATATATATATATATATATATATATATATATATATATCCCCCTCGTGTACACACACACATACAGGTCTCTATACACACACACACACACAACATCCCAGACAAGTAAGCAAATACAAACCAAAATTTATGATTATTAATATACAACAATAATATTTAATGTCACTTGTAAATATAACTATGTATAATTTGTTAGTATTTACTCAGTCATTAGGTGAAATGAAGGAAAAAAATCTAGAGTATTGTATAATTTTTTTTCAAAAATCTATATATAGTCATCGTCTATGCCACTTATAGACTATCACAGGAAACTTAGGATACGAGGCGCCGTACACCCTTGATGGGGTGCCAATCCATCAAAAGGCACTCACACACACACACACACACACACACACATATGTTCATTCGCACACACTGGGCAATTTCCGAACGCCAATTAATAACCCCAATCTGCACATCTTTGGACTGTCGGAGGAAACCAGAGTACCCGGAGGAAACCCGCCAAGCACGGGTTGCACAAAACTTGCAGGAATCGAACCCGGACCCTGGAGGTGCAAGGCGACAGCGTGGACCACTGCTGCCTATATATTACTGATCTACAGTTACAGTATACTAATATAAAGTCTATACAGTATGTCAGATCCTCCTGATGGCAGGTGCACAAGTTTCATCACTGTACTTTCAGCTTAGACAGAGTATATTTTACCTGCAGCTCGCACCACGCCACCTCCACAGTGGTCTCCGTGTCCAAACCTTTGTAGACGGTCTTAAACGAGCCTCTGCCGATCTCCACGTTAAACTTGAGGTATCGTCCGTCGGGAGACGTGGCCACGGCTCTGGTCTCCACGTCCTCCTTCTCCTCGAGCTCCCAGCGGCTCTCGAGCCTTTTGATCAGCTTCGGGCTGCTCTTCGTGGCCTCGATGTCCGAATCCGAGCTCGGGTCGTGCGCCCTGGCCGTCGGAACCACCAGCACCACCGCGGCGGCGTCGGCGGCGTCCCATTGCGCAGAGGACGGAGGGGACGCGGGGGACACGGGGGACACGGGAGACCCGACAGCTTTGGACTCCTCCGTCTGTCTCTCGGGTAAGACGTTCTCCTCGGACCACGACTGCGCGCTGTAGAGCGGCTCGAGCTCGAGCTTGTGCAGCACGTACGAGTTCCTCCTGGCGCTCAGCGTGTGCGCGCGGAGCAGACAGTCCGCGTCCAGGTGATCGACGACAGGTAGGCTCGTGAAGCCGAGTCCGGACACCTCCAGGTCCGCGTGGGACATCCTGAGCAATACGTCGGACGAGCGAAGACTCTGTATACAAACAACCACTACTACTACTACTACTACTTGTTTTTTCTTTTTCTCTTTACATCCAGTTCATGATGATTATTCGCGAGGACACAAATGTCCTCATGTCCCTCTGGTGCAGAGTCCCGAACTTTACTTTACTCCGCGCATTCGGGAAGCGCGGCTTAATTAACACGAGTACAGCTTGTTCTGAACGCGCGAGCGCGAGTCGAGCAGTAGCCTCTGTGTGTCTGAGTGTGAGTGTGTGTGCACGAGTTCCCGCCTCCTTCTGTACCTGAAGTGCTGCTACACCAGACTCCCCCACGTGCCACGGCGCACTGAGATTAGACCACCACTGGTCCACTGAGCGCACGTGAGGAACTGCAGAACTGGACTCATTTAACTGTAATAAAGTTCATCCATCCATCTACTTTTTTTTTTTTTACTATGTGGTGATGAAGACCACACTTGGCAAACGCTCTCATCCAGAGCCACTTACAGTACATTTTATCTCATTGTATATCTGACTAGTTGAATGTTAAGGGCCTCGCTCAGGGGCCCCACAGTGGCACCTTGGTGGTGCTAGGGTTTGAACCTGTGACCTTCTGATCAGTATTCACACAGAGCTCGGTGGTTGTTCCTCAACCACTGAGCTCTGTAACGTCTGTAGAATTCTCTCCCTGAAAATATCCATAACACAGATTCTCTGAACAAATTCAAAACACAACTTAAGACGCATTTATCAAGAAACGCTAATTTTACATGATCTCCATTTAATCCTCCTTCTGAATTGTCATTTGTTTTTAAATGTTTTAAACTAAATGTTTTAAATTATGTTTTAAATCCCTTTATATTATTTTTTTTGTTTTTTATCTTGTCTTATTACTCAGTGTTGTCTCTGTTATGAATGTTATTTTGTTTTACTGTTTAATTTATGCTTGTTTGATCTGGAAGGCGACCAGAAAGGACCTCACTCACTCACTCACTCATCTTCTGTACCGCTTTATCCTGTATTTGGGGTCACGGGGACCTGGAGCCTACTCCAAGGGCACGAGGTAGGGTACACCCAGGACGGTGTGCCAATCCATCACAGGGCACACACACACATACATACACATACTCACACACTACAGGCAATTCAGGAACGCCAATTAGCCTAACCTGCATATCTTTGGACTGTGGGAGGAAACCGGAGTACCCGGAGGAAACTCACCAAGCATGCAAACCAAACTCCATGCACACAGAGGCGGGAATGGAGCCTGGCTGGGAATCAAACACGGACCCTGGAGGTGCAAGGCGACAGTGCTAACCACTACACCACCGTGCCGCCCCAGAAAGGACCTATATAAATTAAATGCATTATTATTTATTTCCATTTTTACCAGTGTGGTAGGACATCCAGTCAACATTCACACACTACGGGTAATTCAGGAACGCCAATTAGCCTTATCCGCATGTGTTTGGACTGTGGGAGGAAACCAGAGTACCTGGAGAAAACCCACCAAGCACGGGAAGGAACATGCAAACTCCATGCAAAAAAACCCAGAGGCGGGAATCAAACCCAGACCCTGGAGGTCCAAGGTCACAGTGCTAACCACTTTACCAAAGTGCTCATACCAAACACATCTCTAGGATGTCATCACAGATAGCATCTCATTTTCATTCAGATGACTTAAGGACGCCTTAAGGAATCTTGAGTTTTAAAGAGCTGCACCAGACGATCTCAGTGCTAGTCTGTGTTCCCCCTGGCACAGTTCATAACTGCCACATACACTGCCTCACCAAAACAAAAAAACAAAAATGAATCAAAAACAAATATTAAAATGATTAGAATTGGGTTAAGAACTGTCCAATGCATTATAAAAAACCTAGAAGAATAGTGCCTGAACCGTCACCATTTTTGAAACCAGAGCTATGTTTAACAGTGAAAACAAGAGTATTTCCATCCATACACAATGTGATAAGAACTTACAGGATTGGGACCAAACATAAGAAAAACATTTATTAGTGAGACGAATCAGAAAAAAAGGCTTGAATTTGCTAGGGAGCATAAAACATCAGTACAGAGCTCCTCTGGTGACAAAACATGTTCTGTTGCCACAACTTATTAAGGTGTGGGAACGAGATACTCTTTTATGGCCACAACTTACTAAGGTGTGAAAATAAGATAGTATCCCGTGGGCCTGACTTCTGGCTATGGTGTGTGAACAAGATAGCATAACACATGGCCACAAGATACTATGTTGTGGCCATGACTCAAGAACATGTGGCCAAACATTATACTATTTTGTTCCCACTCCATAGTAAATCATGGCCACAACGTAGTATCTTGTTCCCACACCTTAGTATTTTTTTCCCCAATGTCACCATAGGCTCCGTAGGATTGAACTTTGGAGCAATAGAAGAAAAAGTTATGTGGTCTGATAAGTCTATTGCAGAGTAATGGGCGTGTCAGGGTAAGAAGAGAAGCACATGAAGCGATGCACCCATCATGCATAGTGTCCACTGTACAGGTCTCTAGAGGCAGGGTTATGATCTGGGGTTTCTTCACTTGCTCAGATCTAGACTCACCAACGTTATGTGGCAATAAAATGAAGTCCGCTGATGACCTGAATGTACTGAATCACCAGGTTATCACATCTATGGAGTTTTTTTTCCCCCTGATGGCTCAAAACACAAACAAAAAAAGTGGTTATGGGAGCATACAGAATTATTGTCAAACATGAAATAGCCATAATTAAAGCAGTCTGCCATAATCAAAGCTAAATGAGGTCAACAAAATATTAGCACATGCTCATTTTTTTTTTCAACCAAGCAGGCTCCTGAGGTGCAGTTAAGGTTCTTTGCTAATGACTTGAATGTTGTTTGTTCAAATCACAGGAGTCCCTGGTGGAGACTTGAGCAAGACCTGTAAACTTCTCCTGTTTCTCATACTTGTAGATTATTCAGCCTAAAAAGTGGCCTGAGACAAATAAACAACAAAATCAATACAATTTGTCAGTTACAGCCCAAGATTAAAAATGTCAATGTAAATATTTCTCTACTGAAGCCTTTTAAGTGCTGATACATTTAAGAAAAAGAAAAAAAAAAAACCTCGAGCAATTATACACTATCGTGTAGCATTACAATATCTCTCGTGACTGGAACTAAGAGTCCAAAGCCTGTAGATTGACAGCAAAGAAAAGTACAATAAATCCATGAAAGCTATATGTAACACATGGGGAAAACTGAAGAATCTGAATCCTTTCCAAACCCACAAACTCAATTTCCTGTTGGGTTTCCCCATCACCTTTGTAAACAGCATTTCAGTACTTGCTCAAACACAGAGGGACAGATGAAACCTTAAAGGCCTGAAGGATCATTTGTCATTTAAAAATCTGTTCTCTGTGATTTCCTTTCCAGTCATGCTGCAAGAAATAAGTTGTGACATAATTGATGTGACTTCTATACAGTACCTTGGCAGAACAGTAGCTCGTTGCAGCGTGCCATGATGCATTCATGGCCATTTTGCAGTAGCCGCACTTCAGATTGTAACATTCATTAATACTTACAAACATTACAATAACTAATAATTTGCTCTGAATACCATTAATGTGCACGAAAAAAATAAATCCAATAAAATCTAAGTCGTGTTATGTAAAGCAAAGGTGAACATACAGTACAAGTTAAAGCAAATCTTTCGATTGCACAGAATAACAGAACAGTTATGAGAGTAAAACTAGTACATTAAAATCTAGTACAGTAAGTAGTAAGTAAACGAGAGTGCAACTAGTACCTTTACTTCTCTATATAATCCCCTGCTACACTAATGTACATATACCAGCATTTCACTAGTGCTTGGATACCATCAAGGTAGAAAGATTTCTCAGTACGTCGGAGACATGATTAGATTGCCTGCTTCATGTCTGAAACACCGGCCTCCCAGGAACTCCTTTAACGGCTCAAATGTGTGGAAATGGCTTGGAGCGAGGGGATGCAGTAATAACTACAAGTTTCAGAGTTCCTGTAATGTCCAAGTGGCATTGGTGAATTATTGTGTGTACAGTTCCCACAGACAGGTTGGCATCTATTTCCAAGGATCAGGTGTTCCACTCGCTGAATGTTCACTTCGACCGGGATCGTCATTCACAGACGTATGGCCTCCTTTAAAATATTTTACCGCGGGTAAGATTCTCATCACCGTACTGTGTTTGAAATCAATTCGGCGTATTACGTATTCAATCAGGATTACGCCATCAAATCATGTCATATCAGTAATATCCTGTTCAGAGTATTCTACAGGAATTTCGACAGAATTTAGATCTGAGATCTGTTTAGGCCATTCTAAAATGTTGATCTTCTTCCTCTGAAGCCAGTCTTTCGTTAACTTTTGAAAAATTCGTACTTCATTTTCAGCTGTCCAACAGATGCCTTAAGTTTTTGTGCAATACATCACTATTCGGAGCGATCCGTTATTCCCTCGATCCCGCTTCACCGTGAGTGGGGGAGTATGGCGTTCATTGGGTGACATCGTGTCCTGTTTTTGTGACAAATCTATCACCTTGGTTCCATCAGACCATGACACATTCGCCACATGGTTTGAGATAATTTAGACAGGCTTGGTTCCATAGAACCCAGACCTATTAAGAATACGAGAGATTGTTGTCTCATTCAGGAGATGCAAACTTGTGCAACTATGTTATTAAAATCAGTTTTTTTTTTCCCCTTTCAAACACTTTTTTCGGTTGAATTTGGTTGGAAATCACACCAAAGATGGACAATAATATCTGATATGATTTATTCTGCTTACTGTTTTTAACATCATTTCCACAGTTTGCTTTAGATCCTTTATGCCATTTTCTCTACGATATTTCATTCATTTCCATCTCTAATCTATCCATACAGACTCGATAATGCTGAGGTCATAAAGATTTTTTATAATAAAATTTGGTATTGAAAATGATTCGAGTGCTGTACATGTACCAAAAGAAAAGCAGATACTGAGATACAATTCCTTCCATGCACGTTTGCCTTCAAACCGTACACTCCCGGGTTTGGAAAGATGTGGATTATGAAACTTAAGTTCAGGTCGGTTAAAGAGTATGCACACATGAATATAAATCACTCGAACCAAAGCCTATGATTTACATAGCTAGTGAGTCACAACCTGTCTGTATGCACTCGCTGCTAGACAAAACTAGTTATTAGATTTTTAAAATAACCTTACGTCACTATACCTGCTGACACTTGTTCATTCTTTTTGCCGCAGGGCTTGTGACATTTACCAAAATGCTATCAATAATCTTCACTTTAAATGTCTTTGACATATAAAGCATGTTCAAGTCAAACTGGGACTTGAGAGTAAAAACTCCTTTTATTTTTCTATATAATCCCCTGCTGTATTAATGCACTTATCCCAGTGTTTCACTAGTGCTTGGACATCATCAGGGTAGAAAGTTTAATCAGTATGCTTGAGCCAACATACTGAGACTGGCTGTTTCAAATTAAAATGCTGGCCTGCCAGGAACTTCTTTAATGGCCCAAAACATGTGGAAATGGCTTGGAGTAAGATCAGGACTGTACAAGGGATGTGGCATTAACTCCCAGACGAGTTCCTGTAATGTGCAAGTGGTGTTGGTGAATGATTGTGTGTAGTTCCTACAGACAAATGCATATTTTTCACAAGTTGGTGACAAAATTATGCATAGATTTTTTATTTTCTCTAAATGTTCACAGAAACGATTGCTGAATGTCCTGTTTTTCTTCTTTAAAATGTTTGCAGCTTTCAGATGTTTTATTAAGAGTCTCATCACCGTACTGTGCTTGAAATCATCTATAAGTGTCAATAAATCGGTTTTACACCTTTATTCACTAAAACTTCCATCACAAGTCCTAGTTTGACTTGAACACCCCTTGTATTTCTAAACCACAATTTTAGTGGCTAATTTGAATTTATAGCTAAAACAACTGATCTATACTAGGATTCCAACTTGTGTCTTTGTAAATATAAAGAAATAAAGGCAAATGCAGAAGATTAATATCACAAAAAGAAGAAATGTAGAAAGAAACAAAAGATTTTGAACATTAAACACTGAAGAAAAATGCAAACAAAATGTGACTCTTGGTGATATTTATGGCCATCATTAATGTCTGTAATTAAAAAATAAATAAAACAACATGCACAGGAGAAAAGAAAACCCCTCGTATTTATTAGTACAGTATTATCATGATATAAAAGTGGTTTGAAACAGACATAGAAGACGAGAAGAATAGTGCTACGGGAAAGTTTCAGCAACCAAACAGCCAGAACTGACATAAAAACTACTGGTTTTCTATCATCATGTGTCTTGGAAAGGAAGCATCACGTGGCTCCTAGTAAGTATTTTAGGTTTGGTCGTAGCACACGCAGGAGACCTTCAAGTAGAATGAGAGTCGGACAGAATTAACAGCACTAAATGTTTTTTTCTCCTGATATGCCATAGCAGGTGACTAAAGTTGCAAGTGAACTCCTACGTCAAACCTATGGGACAGGCCTGAACGTTTGTCAGGTGTAAAATCACCAATTAAGAGAATAGTTCCAATGAGGAAATTCTTAACATTATTAACCAGGGCTGTATCCACACAATAATGACTTTTAATGCAACAATTAAGTATTAAGTGGTACCTCGGCATACGAATGCCATGCCTTCTGAAATTTCGCCTTAAGATGTAAAACTTGGCCAGAAATTTGCTAATTTTTTTCATATTTTACTTCATTTACATGTCTTTTCTAAATGTTTTGATTAGTAAATACACTTCACCTTAAGAACTCGCCTCCAGATCGAATTAAATTTGCATGCCGAGGAACCACTGTAATGGTGTGCTATATGATGCTTTGGGCCGGTTTTCCAGCCACAGCTTAAGACTGAAACTTTTTTCCTTACTTAATCTGTGTTAGGAAATCCACCAGAGATCTCAGCCCTATGGATCTAAAAAAAGATCAGCCTGGGCAACACTGTCCGGGGGGAAAAAAAGTGTGTGTGTTTGTGTTTTATTTCGTAATCAGAAGAATTTGACTCCTTTTCCGTCATCCATTGTGATGATCTCCGCTTTGCCATCAGCCTGCAGGGCCTGTAGTGCACGCAGCAGCATCCAATCCTCCAGCCCATGGAACTCTGGGAAATGAAGTGAAGTGCACCATCATTCACAGACTATTGTCCCTTAGTACATGATCATGAAACATTTATTGAACCTGAAAGAGCCCTGAAGAACTTAGACTTGGATTTCTAGTATGGTTAATTTCTTTGCACTTTGTAGAATAATTTACATTATTACAATTCCGAAATATTTTAGTTAAATACAGGAACGTCTTGTGGAATTCTAAATTCTGATTAATTCCTGAAAACAGAAGCTCTGATTTCAGACTCTACTGAAAGGCAAGTCACAGGTTTAGATTAATGTTTTTGTTCAAAAACCTTATTTCTAAAATAACAGCTTCCTCAGGTACTGTATCCTAATGCTCCAAATAAATAACGTAAAAACCACTAACTTTATGTTTTGCACCATGAGAAAGTCTTCAGCAAGGAGAGCTCTGCAGTTCTTTAGTAACATGACGAGCTGTGTTATACTGTCTATACAATCTTAGCAAGAAAGACAGGTTAGTAAGGAAAAAACTGGTAATATCTCACACACTGCCTGGTTGTGGAAGAAAAAAAAATGCGCACACAAATACAAACCGGATTCCAAAAAAGTTGGGACACTAAACAAATTGTGAATAAAAACTGAATGCAATGATGTGGAGA
>JAQMYG010000006.1:4022881-4044122 GCA_030014215.1 Clariallabes teugelsi | reverse complement strand
GATAGATAGATAGATAGATAGATAGATAGAATGATGGATGGATGGATAGATGGATAGAAGGATAGATGGATAGAAGGATGGATGGATAGATAGATAGATAGATAGATAGATAGATTGTCATTACATGGCAGATTAAACACCACACTGCATGCTCTCTATACCTTGTGTCATTTCCCTCCTGTATATTATTTATTTCATTACCATTAAAAAAAAACGAAAAGCAAGACAGCAGTTGCAAGCATTTCAGGTTTACTGTAGGGTCATATGTCCATAACTTTAATAATTTAGGTATTCAATACAGGCTATGAGGTTCAACATACATAGTCATAACCAGTATGATGACAAACATAAATCTTGGATTGAGTGGACAGAACACTAAACAACTAAATAAAAGTAAAAGTACATTTAAACAAAAGAACGAATAAATACATAGGAACATACAAGAAAACAAAATATATTCAAAGACTACGCATAAATAAAAACGTTAAGAGAATATTTTCCCCTTTGACTCGTCCACACTATATATTTTTTAAATTATTTTAATACTCTCCCGTAACCAAAAAAAAGCAAAGATCAACTAAAACAGAAAAATTTCCAAAAGGATAAGGCAGCGATATATTTGATCGTTCGTTTTTCACCTATAACTTCGTGGTTGTCTATTTTATCTTTGTATATACAAGTAGTATATATATTTAGAGAGAGATATATAGATAGATACAGTTGATAGTGCTGGTTAAGATCTACCTGAATGTTCTGCCTTAAAGTCAATACACAGGTCTCCATAAGGCCTTAGGACAGGACTTTTGAGTAGCATCTCACCTTTTCTTTTATGCTTCGGTTAGTAAGCTTAGCCAGGCGGTCTAAAAACAAGGAACTAGCATGTACAAAATAATACATTCCAGAAAGGTTTTTTTTTTTCTCTGTAGAGGTTTTAAAAAGCTCAGTAGTGTTTAATTAATGTGATTGCGGATCAGAATCAAAGATCAGATCAAATTATTCATTAAACCAATTAACGTTTTATTGACAGCTAAACTTTTATTTGTAAATAATTGCATTTTAATTTGGATTTTTTTTTTCACATGAAAATTTCAGTCACAGCTATTCATCTTTGAATGTATTATTTCTTGCACAAAACCAATACATGCTTATTTAATCAGTCATTATAACCCATTTAGTGTCATATAATGCATAATAATGACGCATATTGCCTCGGTTGTTCGTGTGCGTTTGACATAGGCTTGCCTATTGTGCAAACACAACAGCTCTCTCTCTCTCTTTTTTTTTTTTGAGCACAGCTCTTATATTTCTACTAAAAGCAGTCCTATATGCAGTACATGTGTCATGGAGCTAGAAATAGTTCTGTATAGTACTGTTATAGGACACCTATTCTCTTATGCTTCCTGTATCTCCAGATCCACTATTGCATCCTTTTCTCAGATTATTTTAATCTGCTTCTTCTTCACAGTTTATTCATACAGGCTCATTCTGTGACGCGTTTAGTCCCAAACTCATACACACACACACATTCACACATATATATTAGTTCTCTAGCTGAATGTCTTTCTTAGTGGATCGTGTTGGTGGACGGGTCTAGAGTCGCCACCCGACCGCTGTAGCCATTGGCCGGCTGAGAAGATGATGATGATGACGAGTGTCCATCATGCAGGTGTTTGGAGGGAGAGGCGGGGCTACGGGAACGCGAGGAACGGCCGGTGAACAGGCGCAGAGCACCGCGGCAGATGAGGCAGAACCAGTAAAGTTGCGGTGCCATGAGCAGCGCGGAACCCAAGTTACACTGCCACGGCACGGCAAGAGGGACCCGGTAGAAAGGGATAGATGCATACCTGAAAAGGAGAAGATGGAGAAAAAGACTTCACATTAACAGAAGGCTGTAAACTGGCACCAGTAAATGCAAAGCCAAGAAAGAGCTTATCGTTATGGGTTCTTGTTTTTTTTTTTTTCCATATGTATATACCTTTTACATTTTTATGAACTGAGTGAGCGAGAGCGAGCAGGAAATAGAGAGACAGAGGCAGAAGCAGGGAGATGAAGACCCATACCTGCCGTAAACATAGTAGAGGTAGGGGAAGAGAAGGACTCGACAGATGAAGAAAGTGACCAGCATGAGAGCCCCATTCACTTTGTGAAGTAGCGTGTGCTGCTGCTTGTACTGAGAGAAAGTGCAAGTGAAAGGGTAAAAATACAAATGTGCAATCTGGAAAGAAGTTTGAGTTAAACATATGAGGTGGGGGAAAATGAGGCAGAGAGAAAGAACAACGAAAGAAAAGAAACATTTCACTACGACCAAAATGCCTTAGAGTTATATGTTCGGTGAAATCCAGTGTCAATCCCACAATGCCTGGCAATGCGGAGATTACGAACACAGAACCCTAATGGGTGCAGGATACACAATACCACAATGCATTCAGACAAAACATGGTAGCGGTGCTGAAAAGTCTCTCACCTAGGTGAAAAAGTGAATTTTCAGATATGATCATATGACAATTTTTCATAATACTTGATGCTTCTTATCTCTCCATCCATGCTTTATTTATTTTTGTAAATATCCATACACATTTAGATTTTTATCAGATAAAAAGAAACACATATGGCTATATACAGTTTCACGCCCTTTCATGTAGCGTTCGGAACTTTTTTGAATTCAAATCTTTCAACGATCTTAACTGTCATTCAGATAAAACTTGTCCAATTTAGATTTACATGAAAAGACAAAAAAGTGTATATTATTCTAAAATGCATAATTGTTAAGATATTGCAACATGAACGTGACATGGTTACAGACAGATTTTTTTGCTTTTCTAAAAACAACAATTTTCAAGCATTAATTTTTACAGGTCATATGCTTCTAGAAGGTTACACCAATTTTAATATCAAAATGCATGAAGAAATATAAATAGTTTGCATTTTTTATTATTATTGTTTGAAGTGAGACAGTATAAAGCTTCGAACAATAATAAAATAAATAAAATAATCTCTCCAAAATGGCTGAAGTTAGCAACTTGAAATTTTGGGGGGAACACTTCCATGTTGCATAAACTTCAGAAGGAGCTTCTTTGATGCACACACATTTTATGTATTGTATGTATAACAAAAAAATGTAATTAAAATAAAAGCACCAATACTATGTTTTGGCCGATTGCAAGGTTTAGTAAAAATCATGCACACAGCGATGGATTCTGAGATGGATCAAACAAAGATGGATTTCTTCACATATTGCCATCTTTGAGGAGATTTCTCATCATTTTTAGTCACATACAGTATGTAAAAAAAAGTAAAAATTTTGTAATTAGTTTGTAATTAACCAAGTTTTAGGTTGTGATTTGACTGGTTGCATTTTTGTCCTTAGGTTTGATATACAATAGCACAAATATTGTGTTCAAATCCCACATGTGACTGTTGTAAGCAGAAACCAGCTACACTACTGTGTATGTTCTGGACATACCCAAAATTATATAACTTTTGGAGTTTTATTTTTGATACCTTGTTAAAAATATGTCAAATACTGTTAGTACCATCAGGCGCTCGCCTGAATGACGTCCAGGGCAATATGATAGTCTTTAGTTACCTTCTCGCTCGGAGAATGATCCTGTTTAAATGGAAAGAGACGTTGCCACCAGTGGGTGTTCACTGCATTATAGAGGTCTTGTATTACAGTATATACATCCAGAAAAGTTTTGCTATTCCACATAAAGGGATCCATTTAGGAATTTTAACATATCTGGCAACCCTTCTTAAGCAACTTTGAAAATCTGGATGTTGATAAATTGGATCTGTAGATAAATATTACGAAACAGTGATTAAGGGACTATTTAGTACACTACACAGCATGTACTGCCTGGAGAAGGCGCAGTAATTACAAAAAAACAACACAAGAATAAAAAGTGGAGTGAAGTAATGAGGCACAGATAGCAACAGAATTATATAAAGGGGAAAAAATAATAATCACATTGACTTTGACAGTGGCATGGTTATTATTGTCAGATGTGCTAGATACACAAGAGTGTATTCCTGACACTGAATGGTGTGAAAAACAAACAAAAAACAAAAAAAAGCAGAAGCAGTTCTGCAGGCAGAAGACCACACTCCAGTAACAGAAACCTGAAACTGGACGGCTGAATGAACTTCACATGAATTTCAACTTTCTTATCTGACATGCACGATTATAGGGTCAGAATCTGGCAAGAACATGAACCGATGGACTCAGGCTGGTGGAGGTGGTGTACCGATGTGGGGACTATTAAATGTGGCAGACATTGTGCCTCTTAATACTGTATAATTGAGCAGTGTTTAAATGTCACATTTACATTTAGGCATTTTTAAGACACCCTTGTCAAGAGTGACTTACATTTTTTAAATCTCATTATACACCTGAACAGTTGAGGGTTAAGGGCCTTGCTCAAGGGCCCAACAGGGACAACTTGGTGGTTGTGGGATTTGAACCTGGGACCTTCCGAACCATAGTCCAATGCCTTAACCACCAACAGTGTTGGGGGACGTTACTTTTTAAAGTAACTACAAAATTACTGTCATTAAAAAGTAATCAGTTACATTACAGCATTACTTTCTGATAAAAGTAACTAGTTAGAGAACTTTTCCATTGCGGAAAATGAAAACTCCTTTGTGATTCCTCATAGAAAGATTTTTAATAAATTTTGACTTGGAAAACGAATAAGTCTTGGTTTACAAGTACCGAGTATCATGTATCACGCATGCGCTTCTTGTTTTGACGCCGAGCCGTCACATGATCACAACTGAGCCGTATTGTGGGTAATCGTCTCCCCTGGTGGGTCTTAGTGCGCGTGCGTCTCTTACTGGTATCAACATCCGTGCGCGCGTGTAATGTTTACTATAACACTGTGACCACGTGTGTGTGTGTAAAACATATTTTATTTTGTGTCTGTATGCGTGTGTGTGTAAAGAAAAAGCAAGTCTCATTAGAGAGGTTAAAGATCCATTTTCTCTCTCCCTCTCTGTATCAGCCTGCTCTTCGTCATTGGACACCGTGCCCCTTCACACACACACACACACACACACACACACCTCCTCTCGCCTTCACGCACACACCCGTCCTCCCCGCCTCCCCTTGCTCTCTCTCTCTCTCTAATGGAAGAACTGCTCTGTTGCGATTCCTTTCAAAGGTAAAGTGCAGATTAATTTGTTTTATTTTTACTTTACAGCAGTGATTCCGTTATCGTGTGCTCACGCAAGAGTTGTTAGTGATGCTCCTTGCTAATTTTTCCGATAAAACAGTCTTTACATTATTTCTTATGGGAAAATCCGCTTTGATTTACAAGTGTTTTGAAATACGAGCCCGCTTCCGGAACGAATTATGCTCGTAATCCCGCCATATCTATCTAACACTGTGATAGATATTCAATTTAAGCAACAATTTTTACAGGTCACATGCTTCTAGATGCTTACACAAATTTAAGTATCAATACTCATAAAGAAATATGAATAATTTGCATTTTAAATGAGTAGACAGTATAACGCTGAGAAATGGCCATTTTTGGGCCCCAAATAAAATCATGTCTCCAAAACGACTAAAGCTAGTGACTTAAATTTTTTAAGGAAGCAAGATCGTCAGAAGTAGCTTCTTTGGCACAAACATTTTCTGCATTATATTTATAACATAAAAATAAAAAAAGATAAAAAAAATTTTAATCAGCACCAATACTGTGCTTTGGCCGAGTACAGTAAATGTAAATGTGTCCTTTCGCATGCACTATAGCTGGACTGTACCTTCAGAGTGCACTCGGCTTTTCAATACCGAATCAGGTCCTGATACTGATGTGCTTATTTTGCTTTTATCCAGGTGCCCGGTGAGGACTGCTGGTCTTCCGCACAGGTGTCTCTTATTGAGGTGTATAATTTATCTGTGTATTGTGTTGTATTTGTTTTATCTGTAACGACTCATTTGTGATGTTCAGCCGTTTTATCTGTTTCATTTCTATGCAAAACCCATCCACAACACACACACACACACACACACACACACACACACTCACTGACTCAGTGTGTATAAATGGGCAGGATCCGAAGTGACGTATCAAAAGCCTGCTGTCCAATGGATATTCATCTTCACTCTAAGTGAAACACAGTCTACATGAATCTGGCTTAGGAATCCACTGTCTGTCAGTGAAGTTCTCACAGCAGGTCATTTACACATGTTAAAGGAGATTTCCATGCTGTCCAGTGAAAACAGTTTGCATTAAATGAACAAACAAAAGTTTAATATTGCAATAATATTTTCCTCGTTCAGTCTAAAACCTGAATTTCATCCGCATGGAGAGCTTTTTGAGCATCACCTGCTATCCTACATGACCATGCTGTAAACTTCAAATACATTTTATTTCGATACGCATATACTTTTTTTTTTTTTTTACAGGAGATAAACAGTTGATATACAGTTGATATTGAGAGATATACCTATTGAGTAAGGCAGAGAAAAAAAAAACCTGTGCATTAATGTACAGTGTGATCACTGCATGCTAAATATTGCATGCACTGTTGTTTAAGACTGGGGGGTGGGGGTGGGGGTAGACTGATGAATAAGTATTAAAAAGGCCAGGGGGGATGGACAGGAAAACACTCATCAAATCAATAATGAATGTACCTGGATAAGGATTTTGCCTAGGCAGACGGACGGAGTGCTGAGCTCAGCTAGGAACATGACGCCCTGGATGTAATCACCCTTCCCCTGCCTCCAGAACTAAGAAAGGAAAAACATCATGTCGTTAACACACAGAATGAACCAGAAACAACATACACCAGACATAGGCACCGGGTTCTCCTGCAGAAAAAAAAAACCTTTCAAAAACGACTTCTATTCATTCATGTCTCTTCTGAATCCTTAGTTTTCTTATTTCTAATTGCTTTTCTGAAAGATCTAAGATGAGAAATGAGACGCTCTATGATTCCGACACTTACGACTGCATGTCTCACAGCTGGAGAACATCTAGACAGGAAATTTAAAAAAGAAAAAAAAAAAAAAGGAACTGTCTAAATGACTTCCTACCAGTCGGGGACCTCTTTTTATACTTACACAATATATTCTTATTTAAGCTGTAACTAGATTTCGAGCTGCCTTGATCAATGTGGATCAATCAGGACTGTATGCGAGATTTTATCTAGGTCACAAATGAGGCCCTAGATTTTCTTCTTCCAGATAACTACACAGGCAAAAAAAAAAAAAAAAAACATGCATGGTGACAGTTACCACGGAGATGGGGAAGCACACGGTGACCATGACGACATGATGTAAGACCATGAGGAACTCTCTGCGGAGGTAGCTGCTCAAGGCCACGGACTTGCTCTTTGGCCCGTTATCCACCTCGTGACCTTTGACCTGAAGCTTATGCCAGTAGCACAGGAACATGGCATATATATCGTACACGAAGTAGGGCACGGCGAACAGGATGTAGGAGGTGGTCAGCCAGTGCCTGAGAGATAATATTCTTTAAACCACATGGCACTCACATTTTCATTTTCAAAAACCCACTGCTGTGAACAGATGGTCCTTCGTTAAAGAAAAAGAAGGGTGCATTCTAGGATTAGAGAATTAAACAAATTGATCTGGAATTTTGAAAACACATCAAAAAACACTTTTAAACATGCTGTTAGCTGTTAAGCTGGTACTAGTCTCAGGTACTGGATTCCTCATACATTACGCCATAATTACTGGATTACTGCATGCAAATGATTCCGCAAACTAGCACTAACTGCTTGGGGACTTGCCTGGCATCAAATCACATGGCTTAGCTTCACATCTATCTCGTTATATACTCACTACTGTACATGAATACATGTACATGAAAAAAACATGAATTATATCGAAAATCTGTTTATCAAACTGAACTGAAATTTTGAAAGAAATTAGCCTCGGCATACAAAGCAGTAGACAATCATTAATTAATCAAACTAATTTTTATTTTTTTGCATTTCGTGTGCAAGATTAATGAAGACCAGGATGAAGACGAAAACGGAGCCGCTTTCAGTTTAGTTTTTTAAGCAGCCGGTGCCAAGAGGAATTATAAATTACGTAAGCTTAAGTGAGATTTATTGTCTATTTATTTCATATGTTACTTCATGTGTTTTATATATATTTTATATATGCAAAAAATATGATTATAGTGTTGTAATATTGGTAATATTGGTAATATTGGTAAGCTTTTTGGGTGGCTGGAACGGATCATCTGCATTTACATAGTTTTCTATGGGAAAATGCGTTTCGCAATACAAATTTTCGCCTTAAGAACTCTCCTCCGGAACGAATCTAATTTGTATGCCGAGGTACCGCAGTAATATGCAGAACTGCATCATGTGTAATTAGTAATTTATTGTTGAAAAGTGAATAAAGTGCTAAGTTTCCTTAATCCATTTGATAAAGATCAATTTGCAACTATGAAGTTATTAAACAACAACTTACTGATCCTCGATGATGTCATCACAGGAACTGGAGATGATGTAACCAGCTGAGGAGGCCATGACCGCTTGGACAGATGACACCAACCTGGTGTGTGTTTTGTATTTGTTAGAGTATTATACATATATCTTTTCCCAACCTGTACAATCCTGCATTACTCTATGAATGAAAAAACAATGCACTAGAATCATTGAACAAAAAAACCCCCAAAAGAACTGTATATTTTACCTGGCTGACACCATGACCGCATCCCCCTCGCTCCATCTCAGACCAGGCAGCCGTTTCAGACACTGCTTGGACAAGAGGAAAAGCCCCGGGAAAAAAACAGAGCCCGCAGCCAAGATGGAGAACATGATCGTTGGTGGGTGAGGTCAGCTGACGCAGCGTTCACAAAGCACTCGGACGGTTTTTGAGCGTCTGCAGTCCTTCCGTCCTGTCTGAAAGAGTAGATATTATTGAGTTGAAAACTGATCCTTTTTGGGTTTATTACTCTAGTACTCAGATACAAGTAATTGTACTTCTGAAATGAACTACAGTATGTACTGAATGTATGTACTGAATGTTCCAAAAAGAATTGTCCAAAAAATAATAAAAAATTCTTTGCAGTATTTATAATATTTAAATTTTGCAGTCGGCCAAAACATGGTATTGGTGCTAAAAAAGTGTCTTACCTAGATGTAGTGTCCGTAACATTTTTTTATTCAAATCTTTCAATTATCTTAATTGTCATGCAGATGAAACTTGGCTGATTTAAATTTTACATGAAAGAACATAAATCTAAAAAAGTGTATTATTCTAAAATCCAAAATTGTTAAGATATTGCAACATGACTTGGTTACGGACACTACAGATTTATTTTGTGGGGAAAAAAAATATATTTTGCAAGGAATGCTTTCATTTAAGCAACACTTTTTATATGCTTCTAGAAGCTTCCACCAATTTTGACACAATACTTGTAAAGAAATATGACTAATGTGCATTTTTAATGATTATTGTTTGAATCACGACAGCATAACGCTGAAAATGATCATTTTCGGGGCACATATAAAATCATTTCTTGAAAACGGCTGAAATTAGCAACTTAAAATTTATTTAGGGAAGCAAGATCGGTCATTTTCATGTTGCATAAACTTTAGAAGTAGCTTATTTGGCACACACATTTTATGTATTATATGTATAATATAAAAAATAAAATAAAATCAGCACCAATACTGTGTTTTGGCCGAGTGTCAGTAATACATAAGGCATACAAAACTGAGTCAGTATCATATATTCCGCTTTAAAACGATAAAAGGCTGTTTTAACTTTAACGAGGCTACATTATGATCTTAACTAAATGTATGGTGTCACAAAAAGTTCTATAAATATTCCAAACTGTATGTGGATCCACTATCAATTCAGTATCATACAAGCGGCTTTCAAGTCAAACGCTGACATATGATGAAATTTCTTGTGAGTGAAGGTGTGAAACCGACTCCCATATACAGAAGACGTGTGTATAATATCTGTGTTCTGTTATTCCGCACAATCAAAAGTCCCGGTTTGACTTGCACACTCTTTAAATTTTGGTAAATGATTACGTTCACACGGTCCTGGTAATGGATTGAGACTTCTTAGCTGCAGATTACTCCATGTAGAAATCTCTCCATGTGAAAAGCTGGGAGGCTCATACACTGCCATCTGTGACACTTTCACACATAAGCTAAGACTGCCACGTGTTGATTTTTTTTTTTTTTTTGCCAAGCTCTGCCATAATTTTAAATATAATTAAGCTAATTAATTGTGAATCTTATTTGTGCTAATATTTTTTTTAACATAAATATTCAAACCAATATGTTCTTTGCCTTAAAGAGTTTGTTATATAGACATTTGTACAAAATAAAAGCATATATGTTACTGTAGACTATACAATAAGTGCTTTCTACCATAAATGTAAATGCACTTGTCTTTTGGAGGTCATGCGTGAAAGACCCGAAGACTTCCATAAAAGCTTTCCAAATTTACCAAATTACCGCACAAATGTTCACAAAGTTGACAGATGCGTCCTCTATGCTTACAAACTACTGTACAATAAGCGAGACCTCCAATAAGCCTTGCTGGCATGAAAGAACAGCACACACGAGATTTAATAAAAAATACAGTAGATGCTTATTTGATCAAATTCTGTGTCAAAATCCTGCAGATATTGAACTTTATGGAATATAGGCCTTTCTACGAATTTCTGTAAATGACAGCAAATGAGGAAATAACCTCTTACCTTGTTAAACTAAAAAGTTTGTTGAGAAATTTTATACGTAAAGGTATTTTTGTTTGTTTGTTTGGTTTAAACCATAATTATAATGGCACTTTTCCCTTTACGATGATGAGAATGATAAAGATGATGAGGTCATCATAATTTCTGGTTCTAGTTCATATGTTTCATCAATGCTCATAACAAGCTCCAACAACAATATTAACAACCGAAGCATACAATCAATAATCAATCAGTCTCTTACTATTACTCATTCTCTATACGACCTGTCCTGTACAGGGTCACAGGAGACCTGGAACCTATTGCATGGAACTCGCAGGGGCACAAAACAGGGTACACACTGGATAGGGTGTGTCAATCCATCCATCATACACTGCAGGCTATTTGGGAGGATGCTCTGCATGTCTTTGGACTGTGGGATGAAACCCGGAGTACCTGGAGGAAACTCACCCAGCACAGGGAGAACATGCACACTCTATGCACACAGACCCGAAGACAGTTCTGAAACCTTGAGCCTGGAGTTGCGAGGTCACAGTGCTAACCACTAATCCACTATGCTGCATGGTAATCAATATAAATAAAAAAAATACAGCTTACACTTCAATCCTGAGTGTAGTTACTATGTTTGTGGAGTTTCTGTGCATGGCTCTGGTTTACTCTGGGGTTTTCTTGGTTTCCCAACATCATTAAAAAAAAAACGTCATTAAGTGAACTGGCTAATTAATTGTCAATTTTAAGTTGGCGCTAGGTCTGAACAAATGTGTGTGTGGATGTGTGCGTGGCACCATGTGATGGACTAGAGTCAGGTTCAAGGGTATAATCCTGGCTTGTTCCAAGCAGTCCTAAGATAGGATTTGTATTCACTGAATCACAAGAGGAATTAATACACTGGATGCAGTGCCAGTCCAAGCCCGGATAAAATGGGAGTGTTGCATCAGGAAGGGCATCTAGCATAAAACCTGTGCCAAGTTGTTGTGTGGATCGGGTGGTCCGCTGTGGGAGTAGCCGAAAGTCTGACAACATCTTGTTTTACCTGCCATGTGGAAGGTCTGGGTTTGATTCACACCCAATGCCCAGGATAAAATGACAGGGTTTGCATGAGGAAGGGCATTTGGTGTAAAACCTGGTTGTGTGTAGATCAGATGGTTCACTGCAGTGACCTCATCATACACTCATTATATGTATTTAGATACAATGTCATTACTGGTTTGGACAAATACTTTTAGTGTGTATCCAAATACATATACTTCAATATGGAATTGGTCCCATTTTGCAGCTTCCACTCTTCTTGGAAGGCTGTCCACAAGATTTCTGTGGGAATTCGTGCCCAATCATTCTATAGGTTATTTATGAGGTCAGGCATCCATTCCCGTTCCAGTTCATCCCGAAGGTACTCGATGGGGTTGAGGTCAGGGCTCTGTGTTCGGGCCAGTCAAGTTCTTCCACACCGATCTCATCAAACCATGTTTTTATAGTCCTCGCTATGTGCACTGGAGCAGGGTCGTGTTAGAATAGAAAAAGGCCTTCCGCTTGTCAGCTGTTGCCACAAAGTTGGAAGCATAGCATTGTCCAAGAAGTCTTGGTATGCTGAAGCATTAAGATTGCCCTTCACTGGGATAAGGGACCTGAATGTTTGAAACACCTGAATTCAATAATTAACAGGTTCGGCCAAATACTTTTGTCTATCTCACTCACTCACTCATCATCTATACAGCTTTATCCTCTATACAGGGTCACGGAGAGGGGGGGGGGGTGGTCTGGAGACTATCCCAGGAGACTTAGGAGGGCATGAGGCGGAGTACAGTACCCACAGGAAACCCAGCACGCACAGGGAGAACATGCAAACTCCATGCACACAGACCCTGAGGGAAGAATCAAACCCACACCCTGGAGGTGCAAGGTGACTAAACCACCGGGCCACATACTGTATATCAATCCTGTATATCAAAACACAGATGTCTGTCCCAATCATGATGCATTCATATTAACACATCTGGTGTTATGCATGCCTAATGATGCTCTTACGTATGGGGACTTTTGGGACTCCATGTGGAGTCCCTTTCTGATTTCCTCGAGAGAACCCGAATCAGCAGATTGAATCGTGCAAGTTCGCTAAGACAGACCTTACTGTTGTACAAAGAAAAAAAGAAAAACACACACACACACACACACACACACACGCCAGAATCTAACCTTCTAATAAAAGCGCACACTCAGCACTTCTGACCTCCAAAATGTATCCACATATCCTTACTGTAATCTGCATCGATGCAAGTGTTGTAATAAAATGCGCAGTGCGTAATCGCGCAGGTCTGGAGCGTGAAAACAAAAATCGAGGAAATAAGTCTAAGCTAAGTCGTCTCGTCTTCATGCGTCGGTGAGATGGTGATGATGATGATGATGATGATGCTCGTCTCCTCATATGACGCGTTAGTGATGCTCATTTGTTTACACCGCAAAGTCTAGTTTAAGCAGTGATCATTACCCGGTCGTAGATGAATGTTCAGGATGCACAAATAGATAAGCAAACAAACAAACAAACAAACAAGAATGTCAGCAAAGATCTCGTCCACCCTTGTACAGAACAACCAGCCTGGTGTAGCGCTCGAGATTTAAACGCAGCCTTTGATCTGAAAGATCTAAAGATCAAAGAATAAACAAAGCGCAGCCCTACGTTTGATGGTGTTTCAGTCAGCGGCCTGTAGAAACAATCCGCATCCCGGGGAAAGCCAACGGCGAAGTCCGGCCGAGACACACGGTGCAGTGTACCGACATGATGTCCCTCCCGTCGTTGCTGTGATGTGTCTCCGGCGCGTGAGACTGAGCACTGGCGCGAGACGCTTCAGCGGGATGCGAGCTGATGCTGCTCTTCTCTCTCTCTCTCTCTGTCTGTGTCTCTGTCTGTCTTTCTCTATATCTATCTCACGCACACACACACACTTCCTCTCCGGCTACCCCGGTTTGCCCCATCCGCACTCCTCCAGCACCGACCTTGCCCTTTAAAAATGCGCTTTATTCCCCGCCGCTGGCGCTCTCATTTCCGCAGAGGCTCGGACTCAGGCCTTTTTTTTTTTTTTTTTCCTTTTCTTTTTGCTGACTGCACCAGAGCCGGATGATGAGTAATAAAGATTAAACCCGCGGTCGTGTTGGTTATGATGATGCTACATTATTGATCAGGTTGCACAGGATGAGCTTAGCAGTCACCTCAGGTGGCGTCAGGCCTACTCGTTTTTCATACTGATTACTGATGGAGTTCACAAGACATTTTAAGTCCCCTCAAACCCTGCTGGGACAACCTTTAGAAAGAAAAAAAAAAGTTTTTGTCTGTACATTGGTCAGAGAAAAGATGATGATGATGATGATGATAATCTTTATGTTTTATACATTGGAGGACCTGAAACCAGTCTCAGAAAAAATTCTGTCTGGATGTCTGTCTGTCTGTCCAGACAGATTTTGTCACATCATCACGCTGCGAGACTGGCTGGACAGAATTTAACAGGACTTTGCCCATCCTTCGGTATTTCCCTGAAGTTAAATCTGCACCATAGATAAAATCAAAATGTCAAGTAGAAGTGAAGCAGTTATGTGCCAGATTATTTTTGACAACACATCACAAACGTCTTAAATCGCCCGCCGGACAGAATTTAATCAAACTCTTGCAGTACATAGATAGTTCCAACCAAGCAATCTGATTGGACAAGAGGCATTCCGCAAGGGGTGAAAATAGGCGGTAACAGCACAGCGATGTTTAATTATATGTATCAATCCGCGTCCCAGGTGATCTAATAACTGTTAACTTCACTAACTGTCAGTCGCAGCATGGGTGAAAGTAGGTCTGTACGAGTCTACAGTACTGAAGAAAGAGCACCTGCCTGCCAAAACCGGTCACAAACGCACATTCGGCAAGAAAACACATCTGATAAGGTTGTCATCTTGACTCCTAATTGCTTCCAAGTCATTCCAAAATGCATCTGAACCATCTGTGTTCTTTTATTTATGTCTAGCTAGCGTCTAACATAAGTCTGAACGCCAAATCCCTCTGTAACCCCCTGATTAACGGCACGACTTGTGTGTGGAACAAGGAATTGTGCAATAACACACTAGCTTTTCATTTAACGCTATTTGGGATTGAACACCGGAACCTTGACGTTAACATACAGTATACGTATAAGTGTAATAAGTGAAAATATAAAGAGAAACTTACTAGATTTACAGGACTGTCCACCACCTCCATGGTTTATTCTCCTTAACGTTTTGGCCGTATAGTACAGATGAGATTTTAAAAACTGCTTTTACCCCTGTAAATTACACTGTCAGTCGCCAGCTCTGCCAGACGCGGTTCTAGTTAGTTACGGCAGAGGTGGAAGGATATGTATCGACAATACAAAATAACTGGTTAAATATACAAACAAATCTGTTGATAATAAATGGTGTTTGTGGAACTGTTGCTTAAAAGCGATACTACACTTGAGGTTATGCTGTATTGCTGGATATACTGTACAGTAGCATGGCTGTGCTATCAGGCCTACAACCGCATCACAACTGTGTTTTTAATTTAATTTAATATATAGTAAATATGGAGAAAGAAATTAAAAAACTAATAAAGCAAACCAGTATAATTAATAAACATTGAGACTAGTCATTTAATTAGAATAAAAAAGTGACACTGTATAAATAGAGGCTGTATAAACAGTGTATAGGTCAGTGTCATTTGCATCTTCATTTAATGTTGTACAACATTTTTAAGAAAACAGTCTCAATCTGCAGTGCTATATGATCACCTGCTCACCACACATCTTTTTTTATTATTTTTTTTAATCCCTTGCTGTTTGAATTTAATTCACAGCAAAAATACCTTTGATGTCATTTGTCTCCTTAGGTGCTGTTACACATCTAAACAATAAAATTTTAGTGTAGAGACTGGAAATAAAAGTTTTATTATTGCCACTGTCCTGGTGGTCCCTGTTTCAGCTCTCTGTGAGTTTTCCTCAACATACACATAGGAATATGAAGAAAACCAGTATCAACCAAGTTTTTAATATAGTGGACATTTTTTTGTTCCATGGGATCTACAAATTTAAATAAATGGACAACATTTATTAAAAATGGTTGATACATTCCAGCATCATTTAGCCTAAAATCCAATCGCTTTCAGCTGAAGGTTAACACTTTGACAAGAAGAATATTGACTCTGGACATACTTCCAGATCAAAAGAAGAAAAGGTATTGGATATATGCCGTACAAGTGCTCACCAAGACTGTAAGACATTACCAGAAGTAGCGCGGTGTTGTTATTCTTTTCCAAATATTAAAACAAAGTTCCACAGGAAAAACCCCCACTAATTATTAAAACAGTTAGGCATTTACTTTCACTCACTTTAACAAAGCCAGTAATTCTGAGTGTCGTGACTGTGTTCTAAAAACCTCATCTGTTGCTGTATCAGGTCCTGGTGAGAGTTTGGGGAGTACCGATCCATCACTCATTATGAAAATGAGCATAAACCCATACAAGTCTAAACTAAACAATTTCTGGATTAAAATTTTAGAATCACTTTTTGAATGGAAGCAGTGGACAAGCAGTGGACAAGCCGTGTGAGGGACTACCTAGAGGTTGTCCAAAGTTCACAGTTAAAAGTCAGCATCGCTGTAGACCTCACAAGACACAAGGAATGTTATTTTAAAAACAGCAGAACTGATGGATAACGTCACTTAAAATGAAAAGAGGAGGAGCGTTCGAGTCAAACCGGGACTATTGGTAAAGTTTCTTATGACTGAGTATAAAACCGATTCAAGCCCAGTCGGGTGATGAGACTCTTAGCTGCAGTAAAGCATTTGAACGATGCAAACGTTTTTACAGAAGGCAGTACGTCCACGAATGATGATCATGAGTGAGTTGGCTTGAAGCCCACTGCAGTCTGTGAACATTCAGTGAGTGGAACGCTCTCTATAAACCAGTGAAGTCTTGGTTTGATTACCAGAGGTGTTCTTCTGTTTGCAGGATAATGATGCATGACCTCACAATAAGTAACTCAACTGGGAGTTCTAACCACTTTTGCATTACTTTTGGTGCAGCTTTCGTATTAACTGCTTAACCGGAATTGGTTCAAATTGTGAAATGAAGCATGCTCAAATACCACAATCCCACCAAAGAGCTGAAGTAAAAATGAATCAAAGTGGATTTAAACACGTCACTCATTCCCACGCATGCACCTGATACATCTGCCCGATTCAACGTTAACAAAGTAAAAGTGACACGTTTCACCCAGATCTTCCGTTACTTGCCTTTCTTTTTTTTTTTTTTTTTTAATAGTCAAAATTACAAAATAATAACATGATCTACATAATCTACAAAATAATGACATAATATTCATGATCATGGTAAGCATCAACATAATTCTTCTTTTTTTTTTGTTTGTTTTGCTCTAACAATCGCTAACAGGCATGCATACTGTTGAGAAATATAAAAATATAAATATAAATACATCCCATTAATATTTCATACTGAATCCAAGCCTACAATTTAAAATACCTTTAGAGTCTTATTAATTAAAACAGGGTAGAGTGATACAATAAGGCATTGAGATGCAGTGCCGGAACTCTACTGATTCCTATAGGAGAGAGGTATTCAGCTTAGTGCTAGATAAAGAACAACCTAAACATGATTCAGAGCTTAATAAACAATTACTGATCAAATGAAATTTCAAATTATAAAACAGCAAACAAAATAAAAAATAAAGTTAGTGAATGACAACAATCATGTACAGTACCAACATGAAACTGCTCAAACTAACCACTCCAGTACAAAAAAAATAAAAAGGTTTTTTTTTTTTGTATTTTTCTTCCTTTAACAATTTCAACAGATGAACTATATACTCATATCTGGCTACTAAATTCTGTTGTTTGATTTAAGCCCTTCCTTTAAACACTTGCTTCACACGATGAAAAACACAGCATTAATAACAATCATGGCCAAAATATAATTCTTCTTCAGTTCTCTGAAAAGCAATAAGTTGCATTCATTTTGTGGGAGCATTTATTATTTTTTCTTTTTTTGCTTGCAATATGAAAAAAAAATAAATCAAGCATCAGTTATTTCCTCATTATGCATTTTTTTTATTTGCTTGAAGATCATAATGATGTAGTGTCTTATTAAATGAAGTCAACCAAGCGTTCACTTTTTTTTTTTTTCTTTTTTCAATAACGAGGCTTTCTTTAGCCAGCACTTAAACAAATTCACTAAAGCAAAACAATCCTGGTTAACTTTTTTTTTTTTAAGGTGCACAATGATCCTGAATACAACTCTTGCTTGTTTTTTTTTTGACATTTTTACCAAACCATTAATGCTCTTATTCATTTTTAAACACCCCCCCACACACACAGACCCACAAACACACACACACACTTTCCCAAAGCATTGCCTTTTAAAGTTTAGTGTGAGGTGCTCCATCTCTGGAGTTTAAAAGTCTTCTGATTTTATTTCACTTAGATGACTTATTTTATTTATTTATTTATTTATTTTTAAATCTCTGCATGTTTTTTGATTTGTGTAAGTAGAAAGGTGTGGCAGAGAGAGAGAGAGAGAGAGAGAGAGAGAGAGAGAGAGAGAGATCGCAGAATATGAAATACAGTAGAAAGTCACAATCACAGTATCGTTTGTGTCCTGCAGCAATAAGAGTGAAACAGATTCTATGAACAAAAATATAAATGGAAAGAAATCCAGCCAGTGCAATCGTACATGGTACTGAAGTTTCTGATCGCCCGCGTGCCGCCTTGAAAGCCACCGTGGACTCCTCGGGCCGAACCTCCGATCGGGGTTGCAGTAATACACTCGAGATCTACAGCGTGCTGTGGAGACTGGTACAAGTAGTGTTCATGCGTATCGAGTTCCCTTTCTTATTTGCTACAGTGGCTGCGTAATTAGTGAGAGTGAGTGAGTGTGTGTGTGGAAACTGCTCAGCTAGCTGTGTAATAGCTCTTTTCACAGTATTTGCTCAACAATGTGAAGTGGTAGCCTAGAGAGAGATACAGAAAGAGAGAGAGCGCAAGAGAGAGAGAGAACGATAGTATATACCAGGGCTATTCATCATGAAGAGACACCACAAAAACTATATACATACTTTTATAATAATAAAACACGACACTATACATCTATTATTTCATCAACGTACATCAATCAATGTGATGCTGTGATGGAAAGCAAATGTGTTCGAGAGCCAAACACACGGCCTAAACGACTGATTAGGATTATTTCATAGATTTTGATTCTCTTCTTCTTTCTACTATTTATTCGTACTGATCTTTTAGGCAACAAGGCAGACGTGCTGAACCTTTAGATGAACCTTTCGATCAATCAGCTAACTTGTGACTAGACGATGAAAATACACAGTGATATCAAATCATGGCAAAGAGATTACAACTGATAAGACGTTGACGCCAGTGTGGTGTAACGAACAGGGAGCAGCAATGACGACTCAAACGTTCCTCAAGGAAGGAAATCCCTAAAATCCGGTCCAATCTTTTTTTATATATAGTTTTGCCAGACGTATCCACTTCACTTCTAAGGAAAGGGGCGGAGCTTTTGTCATGTTTGAGCTGTTACAATTTTTTTTAAACGGGCTAGAGAAGCTTAGCAATAAACACAATTAACGGTTTTTAATTTGTACTGCATTAACACAATGTGAAACTGTCTTAATTAGATTACAGTAAAAGCAGCTATATCAGTGTTTCTGTAAATAACACACACACTGAGACACGACAGGGCTGTGCTCTGTCTGCTTAACCAGGTTAACCTCACTATAAATGTCACCAAGTATTATAATCATTACACCATTTTTTTTCTTCCTCGCCTGCACGCTTTCATTTCTACTCTTCATTGGAACCAGAACGTTTTGCTTCTTCTTTCTTTCAATCGATTCTGTAGAAAATATAAATACTAATGGTGTTTTAAGTCAAACCGGGATTTTTGACTGCAGGGAATAATACAATGAGAGTTATAAATTTTTTTTTAAAAAACTCCCTTTATTTCTCTATATAATCCTCTGCTACACTAATGAACTTATCCCAGTGTTTCACTAGAGCTTGGACACCATCAAGGTAGAAAGTTTTCTCAGAACGCCAAAGACATGATCAGACTGCCTGCTTCATGCCGGCAGTCTGAGAGCCTCCCAGGAACTCTTTTAACGGCCTAAACGTGCGGAGTGAGGTCAGGACCGTACGGTGGATGTGGAAATGACCCCCAGCCGGGTTCCTGTACCCGTGCAAGTGGTGTTGGTGAATACTTGTGTGTACAGTTCACACAGACAGAACTGGCGACTGATTTTAATTTTTCCAAAGAACATGCGTTCAACTCGCCTCATCATCGTACTGTGACGTGAATGTCGATTAGTTTTACTTCTTTTCTTCTTAATAAAAGTCCCAGTTTGACATGAACACCCCTTGTACAAGTACAGTATGCGCCAAAATATACAGTACTGAAATGGAAATACGAACAATATCTTTGTTCCTTCTTGTCTTCTTGTTAAAACGACCCATTTAAGCTTGAACTTCCTTTCTTGCTGAACTTGTGTGCACGTGCAGAGAGGACTGACTCAGTTTTCTTGCTTAATATAAACAGGAGGTTCATTTTCAGTCGCTCACTCCGGAGCGGAGTGAATTTATTGATTCCTATCAGGTAGTTACATGATAATATCATTTAAAAAATCTGGATTAATTAAAAATAAAACCCGCTGATTGAATAGTCCTGGTATATACCATTCCTACATACCACAGGACATATCACAAAGGTCCAGTTTGCTAGCTGAGTGCGTGAGAGTGTGTGTGTGTGTGTGTGTGTGTGTGTGTGTGTGTGGATACAGATGTGTGTTACAGGCATGCAGTACTAGCTCTGGGGCTCCTGTGCGATGCAGGAACAGTCGGTGACCAGCAGGTCCACCATGGTGTTGGCGCTCACAAAGACAGCAGGGGCCGACGTCATGCCGCCAACGCCGCCGTCTGTGCTGCTCAGCACCACCGTGCCGTCAGGCGCGCCCTCTCCGCCGCTGCTGCTGCCTGGGGGGTTGTGGGTACCCATGTGGCCCTGCAACTGAGTGAGGGTCTTGCAGTGCACGCCGCACAAATGGCACACGAGAACAGAACCGCTGGAGCCGAAGCCGCTCTCCTTCCACTCCTGCCCGTGGTGCTTCTGAGCGTGGATGCGCAGGTACGTGAGCGTCGTGAAACCTACAAGACAGAGTGGGGTGGTTATATACTCTTAATCCACATAGTAAAATGTATATGAGAGAAAAAGCAAACAAACAACAAAAAAAACACATATATATTACAATAATAAAAACATTGACACCACACAAAGATAAAATAGTTGGTAGAGGGGAAAAATAAATAAATAAATAAATAAAAAAAATAAAAATACACACACTCAGCAAAAAAAGAAACGCCCCTTTTTCAGGACTGTGTATTTCAACAATAATATTGTAAAAATCCAAATAACTTTACAGATCTTCACTGTAAAGGGTTTAAACAATGTTTTCCATGCATGTTCAATTAAC
>JAQMYG010000006.1:3990704-4006021 GCA_030014215.1 Clariallabes teugelsi | reverse complement strand
TCGCCGATTCCGATGCCAGCTTTTTTTGTGGTATCGGCAGCATTTCCGATACCAGTATCGGAATCGGAACAACCCTACTTATGATATTACAACATGTCTGCCACACATGGATTTTCCAGCTAGTGCTGAAGCAGTCCTTCTGGATTGGACACACCCCAGTTCCAATTGTTTGCTCCTTCTGAGCCAGAGCTACACCAAAAACAAACAACAACTGCTGCTCTTTAAAACAAGGGCAAAAACATGACTTGGCGATGGTTGGATGACTCGAGAGAACCCAGAGTTCCTGCATAAGGGTATATCGGCAAAGTTTTTAAACCAGGCAACTGACCTTGCAGCGTTTTATGAAGATCAATCTGCAAAACATTCCCTGCAGTGTCCAGTAGGTAGGAGGCTTACAGGAGTTTTTCAACTGCATGGTGGCTAGAGATTTATCAGACCAGTTATTACTCTGTCTCGGCGCAAAAAGACTTGAGGCCAATTGTGTGACAGAGGTTATCCACCCTCTACCTCGTCCATGTTGACTGGCCATTACTTAGGGGGATACTGCTCAGACAGGTCCTATAAGGTCAAAACTGCCTCTCCTGACAGAACAAATGTGGTTATCTCTCAGCAATTCCCAGTCGGGGACAGAGGAGTTTATTCCTCATGGTCTTCTAACAGGGGGTATCTTAGGACTACAGTATATGATAATCTATGAATACCTGATATGAATGAATGAATGAAAGAATCATTCATTCTCTCTATTATTAATATTACAACTAACTGGTGAACCTTACATACAATTACTTACGTTCCCAAGTAACTGTACATACAATAATAATATACACAGAAGCAGTATATTCTTAATATCTTGCCTCATTAATCCAACTTAATGTGCAGTTTTTCAGATTCCCACCTGACTGCACTATTGTAAACTGTACATTCTTTCTTTTTTCTACATTTCAGCATATGGCAGACACTCTTATCCAGAGCAACTTACATTTTTATGTCATTATACATCTGAGCAGTTGAGGGTTAAGGGCCTTGCTCAAAGGCCCAACAAGGGCAACTTGGTGGTGGTGGGGTTTGATCCTGGGTCCTTCTGAACCATAACTTTACTCTTTTCCCATTGTGATTTAAACCTAGACTTAAGATTCTTCTACACCTTGTTGCTTGTAGGTTGTTATAATCTATGAACTGGCCGCTGTAATGTTACACTTTCCTTTTGAGATTAATAAAGTTATTTTTCTCTCTCTCTCTCCAACAGGATTCCATGTTATTCAGAACTGTGGCCTCCCGTGCAACTTTGCAAGAGAAATACTGACAGCAAATACTGCATTTTTATCATATTGTGAGATTATTATAAGAATATAAGAATGAATTTTAAGAATAAGTTTAAGGTACACCCTGGCAGTTAAAACATTTTCATAGAACTTGCAGTTAATCGATAATCATTTTCTTTTGTGTGAGAGTGTAACTTTACCACATTTTCTTTTCTTAATGTAAACTCGTCCAGAATCAGATCAGGTTTAATCAGGTTTCAAACTGGTGCTTTTGGTACAATCAAGGTTAATCCAGGGGGAAAAAGGACATCAGGATCAGCTGTTATGATGACATCATGATACTTGGGTGCCAATTTGATTAGATTCTGTTGGCTTCACGGTTTTATAAATATCATAATTCAATATAATTTTTTTTTCCAGATTTTGTCTCAATTCTGAACAAACTTAATTTTGTAAACACTTAAGAGAACACGACCTACAGATTTATAGAGGAATGGCAACATTTTTGTGTTCAAATACAAACATTAATAAATATTAAATTTATTAATGTTCAAGTCATTATTCACAATTTTTCCATTAAACTGAATAAACTTTTAACCATTGACTTTGATTAATATTCCAACCGATACCAAATTGTAATCTGGAATCACATTATATCCACCAATGAGGGCAAAGAATAAGGTAAAAAAGGTGGGTGGAAACTGGGATTGCCATTTTCTTGCCTTACTCACAGCCTGTGTGGACAGCATGTCGTTGATGGAGTGGTCATACTGCTCAGCGAGGATGGCTAACTTGCGTGTCTGCTCATCCTTCAGTCTCTTCAGCATGGCCTTATGATCGGATTTGGGGGTGTTTTCCAGCAGGTGGTTCCTTAGTGCCTTATACTGCCGTGTCTGAATCTTGCATGTTTCCTGGAATTGTCGCTTGATCTGCAGCTCCTTAGACTAAACATAGAATATTAGGAAGGGGGTAATGACAGCATAAATGTACAGTAGAATAGGGGGCAAAAAAACCTTTGTGTTGAACAAAATGTCATCTCCATCCATTTATATGTAGAAACCATGACACTGCGTTCTTTAAAAATAGATAAACAAGAATAAGAATATGCCAAGTATTCCACTTACCCATCGGACACTAAGATTATGATGTTCTAGAGATAGAAAAAAGGCTTGAATATACATGGGGTGTTCAAGTTAAACCGAGACTTTTGATTGCACAGAATATCAGAAAACAGTTATGAGAGTAAAAACTGCCATTATTTCCCTATATTATCTCCTGCTACACTAATGCACTTATCCCAGTGCTTGGATACCATCAAGATAGAAAGTTCTCAGTACGCCGGGCCATGGTCAGACTACCTCCTTCACGTCTGGTCTCCCAGGAACTCTTTTAATGGCTCAAACATGTGGAAATGAATTGGAGTGAGTTCAGGAGATCGGTACAGGGGATGTGGCAATAACTCCAAGTCCAGTTCCTGTAATGTGGCGTTGGAGAATGATTGTATGTACAGTTCACAAGTTATCTGTCGATTTTCAACGATCAGGCGTTCCACTTGCTGAGGTTTCACTGGAATGACTACAGTGGGCCCTGAGCCACCTCAGTCAGGATTGTCACTCACTGACATACGGCTTCTTTAAAACGTTTGCACTATTCAAAATTTTACCGCAGCTAAGGGTCTCATCAAGGTACTCTGCTTAAAGTATTCTATAAACGTCAATCTGTTTTACGCCTTCATTCACATGAAATTACAGGTCCTGGTTTGACTTGAATGCCCCTTGTACATCTACATCTATTCACTTTATTAACCTACACATTTGTACTAAACCTAATTATGAATTTTCACTCCAAGCTAAATATTGACATTGATATTCTAAATCAAATTATGCTGGAAGTCATCATCATTCACATCTCAGCCAAACAAGGAGGTGAGACAGAAATCATATCTTTTACCAGAAAAGGAAGTAAAGGAAAAAAGAAAAGCTGAAATAATGACAAATTATTATTAAAAACACAAATGAAATGAAAACAAACAGATGATTTCAACAAAAATTTATTCAACAAAAAGACATACGAAAATAACTTTATGTTTAAATACAGTGAACATCCATTCATTCACACAGTGAGGATGAAATGCACACAACATGGCCCTGAAACACAAGGTGCTTGACCAAAATACAAAAAAAGAAAGGCACAAATATATTAGTTAAATAAATGCTGATTCAAAGAACAGACACACAAAAAAAAAAGAACATGTAAACATAAAGGTGAAATGTTCACAAAACATTACATTCAAGAATAACTGCAAACAAAATAATGCTTCACATTTGGTCAAATTTGCTGCTGTGTACAGCTTTCATATGCCCAGTTCAAATTTATTTCTATAAAACAAAGACAAATCAACCGTCTTAATTTGTGTCTACTCTTGTCTTGTTTGTTGGGTCGTTGTTTTTCCCCCGAAAAAATATAAGTTCTTTATTTCAAGTTTTTAATCAATATTGAGACTAATTTAAAAGATTAGAACAGTGCAAGATATCTTTGCATAGTAATAAAGTCTCGGATCTTATGGCTTTAGAGATCTTTGGTACGATTCGGCATCATCAGCACACCCCGTAATGGCTAAGCCTAAGCAAAGTAGTCTTAGGAGCTACGAATACCACTAAACTAATTACGAAATAATTTAATATACGTTGAATATTTGCTGTTCAACAGTAAATTTTGTGTCTTCATATAAAAAGTTTTCTAAAATATTTACATGGAAAATCATTCATTCTGTCGTTCATCTTCAGTATCCCTTTGGTCTGGAATCTGGAGGTTATACTAACTGCGAGGTGGGAACAGACCCTGTACGGGCCACCAGTCCATCGCAATACATGGTAAGCTTATTACCATAAGGCACAATAACACTATAATTAAGATTGTCTTCACTATGTAGTCAAATTAACCGGAAAGCATTTTTTCATTAGGTTCGAGAATGTTTCTCTCAGATCTGAGCCGATCAGGCTTTCAAACAGGCTTGCTTCGGCGCAATTACACTTTGAAGCAAACTCACAACTTGAGCTGCATTCAAAACTCACTCGAACCTCTTACTAGTAACTTAGAGATATTGATACACGAAGGGGCAAATGACAAAAAAAATTATTTGTCTCAAGGCTGTTGTCATCACACTCAGGCCCAAAATGGGAAGCTCTCAAAAATAAACAATTAAAACTGATAGTGTTTTTTCTCCCTGGGGATGTGGTGGGGTGGGGATGAGTCGGTGTTCCATAGTGTAAAGTATTAAACAACAGTACAGTTTTTTTCACAGTGGGTGCTATGACGACATCTGCGTCTTAATAACTGTAGCTATGGCTTCTTGAACATCGTTCTCTGCCTGCTCTGTTGAAACTATCTGCAGCTTTTTCTGAAAAAACCTTCACAAGCTCACCAAAACAAACAATAGGAAGGGTGGAAAAAAAAATTGCACAAACATGGTCATGAAATAATAACCATAAGACATACTTCTTAGAAATAAAAAAAAATTATTCAATGATTTCAAATTAAGACAGTAAAACTTTTACAAAAAGCACAATCTCGATTAATACTTTATATTCACTGATTGATGGATAGTGAATATGGAAGTTGGACAGACAAGTGTGATTATCAAGCCAGTAAAAATAAGGCTCAACCTGAACGTGCAAAAACATATGAGGGGGAAAAAATAAAACAAGGCATAGAAATGCTCAGCACTTAGACAGACAGCAAATACTTTGGCGATACCTGTGGTCACTCCCCACATCTACCTCCATGGCACGACTTTTCCTTTCATGCTCCTTACTGAGGACGATCTCCTCAGCCCGGTCTCCCACCTCCCATCATCTCTGTGAATTATCTCGCGCTCCCTTCTTCGCCTCTCCTTCTCTCTCCTCTCCCTCATCCTGCGTTTCTGTTCCCTCACTTCGCGTGGAAGGAGTCGGGGCAACTTGCTCGGCTTCTCCTCCCTTAAAAGCCCTAAAGCCCTCAGTCTGCTCAGGTAATGTGGCGGAAGCTCTTTAAGTATTCGGTTTGCTAATCGAAGCACTAGCGAATTGGCCAGATCTGCTAAAACGCCCAAGGGACGCCGAGCGAAGCGCTTAACCCAAACGTAAAACCGAGATTTGCGCTTGGCCTGGAATTCCGTAGGTAGGCTCCGTGCTGGAACAGGTATCCGGGAGTGCCTGCCACCACAATTACGCCCAGCTTTGGGGAACATATCAAAGAGGCTGCGCTCAGCCATGCCACCCGTAAGGGACTGGCACAAAGTAAACAGTGGTTTTGGTAGACGGAAGAGCAGACGCACCCATAGTCGGGCGAGCTTTCGGGGCGCGTTCTGGAGGAAGGAGCGCGCCGGGCGCACCACAAGCACCAATACCAAGTAGAGGGAAAGGAAGAGTGAGGGCGAGCTGAGAAAGAAACCTGAGACCAGAGCCAAAGGAACGTAATAGAGACCGAGACTCAGTGCCAGGCCCATGTTGAACAGGCCCGACGCCCAGAGCACGAGTGAAAAGAATGTGGAAAGAGAGACTGACCAGAGCGAGCGAAGGAACAGGTAGGAGAAAAAGAGGGCCAGGAAGGCCAGCTCAGCTGAAAGAACCAGGGATGCAAGCGAGGGAAGAGGAGGAGAGCGGCGAAGGGAGAGAAGGAAGATGGAGAGAAAAATTAAAGTTGGGAAGGACGGTTTGGCTGCAGCAGAGAATGAGAGGACAAGACATATGGTGTGAGAAAAAAGTGAAGGGATAGAAGGTTGAGAAATGGAGGGGCTGGAAGGAGGACTGACAGGAGGAGGTTCCACTTCCTCGAGAGCGTCAGGGAAGTAAAACTCATCCAGCTCATCTCGTTGAGGGATTTCGAGAGGAGACGAAGGGATAAGCTCTGATGGACAGCCATCAGCCACACCTCTACCCTCTTCTCCTTCTTCTTCAGTCTCTATCTCCGTCTCACTGCTTTCATCCTCCTTTTCCCATTGCAGGCCTTCTACTAGTCTTTGGTCCCCTAAATCTTTGTCTGCTTTCTCTCCAACCTGCCAGTCTTTATTTTCTCCCCCTATATCTTCACACATCTCTGCGTTATCTTCTTCCTCTATCCTGTCTTCTGTATCTACGTCAGGCTTTTTCTCTGAGACGCGCTCATTTAAATGCTGCAAAGGGCTTCCATCGTCTCCGCTCCCTCCAACCAAACCCTCCCTTTCGTTATCCGTTACGCTAGACGCCTCCTGCGTACTTGTTTCAACCAACTGTCTACAGAACACGCTCCCATCCTCTCCCCTTTCTACTCCCTCGAAACCCTCCTCTGCCCTTTCCTGTAGCAGCCCGTCTGCATGGGGTTCAGGACCCTCCCCACTGCTTTCTGTGTTGTCAGGCTCACTCACTCTGAGACACTTTGGCTGCTGGCGGACCTCCACGGCATGTTTCTGGCGCAACTCCTGCTCACGCCGCTTGTTGTATTCAAGCTGGTTGGTGAGTTCGCTCTGGTGTTGTGTGCGGATCAGGTCTGCCCGCGTTCTTTGCACCAGGCCCAGCTGGCGCATCTCTAGCTCCTGTGTGGACTCGTGATGCCGTAGCAGCATCGCACACTCCAGGTCCTTCAGGGTCTGTTTCTTATTAAGTTCCTGTTGGGATAGAGAGAAATTTGTCGACAGAAATTTAACATCAGGTACTGATCTTATTTTATTATTATTATTTTGATCTGTGGCAAAATTTTTCTTTCCTTTATTTTGTTTTGATCAGCTCAGTAGCTCCACCTAGAGTTAAAACCAAGAAATGCAAAACCGGCAGGTTTCATGTGCGGGGCATATTCTGGTATATTTTTGGAATTTACTGCGGGCCAATTAAAAACGGATCGTGGGCCGCAGTTGGGATGCATTATGCCTAGCTTGCATAAATAGAGTGTTATATGTTCTTGAACATTAACTAGCTAGGTCCGTTACTCTGGAAACAAACTAAAACAAAATAAAAACTAAAAAAACTCCACTAATCTTATGTTGATGTTTTAAAATGCAATAAATGAGTTGACTGCATGACAGTTCCACTGGGGGCGCTGTATCTTAAATGAAGGCAAAAACAAAAGTAGCTTCTGTGTTGTGCTTTTCCGAAGCCAGCTGCTTTATCAAAGAGAATTCTGACTGTAGCTCAGCTACTTTAAATCTAATTTTAAATCATCTTTTGGATGCACAACTTACGAAAATGTCTGGTTGTGTATACTTAACACTTCACCCTGAGGTTGTGTGTGTGTGTGTGTGTGTGTGTGTGTGTGTTTGTGCACGTGTTCCCACACGTTACCTCTCTGAGCAGGTCCTGCTCTAGGTTGTGTCGGGCCAGCAGCATCTTCCTCTTGTACTGGCGGCTCTGCAGGTCGTAATACTGCCTCTGGCGTCGCAGCAAGCCTGCCTCTTCCTCAGCCTGGTGCTGCTGTAGACACTCCTTCTGCTGCACCAGCCACTCCTGCTTCTCCCGTTTTGGTGTGGATTGGTTCTCGTTTAGTTCCTTTTACCATGAAAAAAATAATACAGACTTTTTATTAGCAAATCTGCGAACCTTACCTGCAAGGGAGAATGATTCGAAGCAAAAAGAAATAAAAAAGGCATGCTTTTGCATTAAGTGTGGCACATCAACCCCTCGAACCAAAATGTTCCAACCAAAGTGTGAAAATGGTAATCGACAGTTTAAATAATACTACGGGAATGTAAAATGTCATACAATTGATGGTTCTAAGTCCAAAAATCCGGACATCTTACGCTATTAAATGTTATAGACATTAAACGCGGGGGTGAGTCAAAAATGAACCGCACTAACCGGTTATATTAAAGCTTCCGTTTGCCGCACTGTGGAGGTGCGAACGTGTTACCTCAGTTCATCTGTAACTGCGGTGCGAACGAAAACAGACGCCCCGCTTGTGATTTGCCCGAAGGAAGAGCAACGTGGATGGATTCATCACTACAAGCCTGAGAGTAAACGGCAGAGTATGGAACGGATACATCACTGACCAGGAAAAAGTCAACCACCATCTGGAAAATCCAACAATGCTCACAGTTTTCTGGGATTCTCAAAGCCCAGTACTGGAACATGATCAGGAACAATCAACAGTGCTCGTTACAGTGATGAGCTAAAGCCCAAACTCTTCAGATTAAACGCAAAGGACTACTGCTATCCAAGATCGTTGTGATCTTGCGTGATGATGCACATCCACCCAGTATGTTTTTGTCTTTTCTAAAAGTGAATTAAAATCAATTCTGCAGTCAGAGTGCAGAAATTTTCGACTCACCCTCGTATTATAAACTCGGTTCACCCGTACGTGCACTTTACCGTTTCTGAAAGCCCTGCCTTTACCTCTTTGAGCTGCTCTTTGCGTTGTCTGTACTGGCGTTTCTGAGACTCGAGCAGAGTAGTGAGCTCTTTCTTCTGCTGAGTCAGGATGTGCTGTTGGAACTTCTTTTCCTCTGTTGTAGAACTCTTACCCTGCAGTTAAAAAAAAAGATAATGAATGACAGGAAACCATGTTTTCATGCTCCAGTAGACCAAACTAATATGGATGTTGGCCGATCCTACTTAGTTTTCCAATCACAGCAGTGTTCTGATCCTCCTTTCTCACCTCTTTCTCCAGTAAGCCCTGGTGCTTCTTGCCGAACTTGTCCATCTCACTGCTGAAGTTGTTCCTCTGTGTCTCCAGCTCTTTGTCCAGCCGCAGTTGGTGCTCATCCATCTCGCCCTTTAGCTTGTTCTCCAGGGCCATCAGCTGCTTCTGGTGCTGGCGGCGCATACGCTTGTAGCCGGTCATTTGCTCTCTGAGCGCCGAACCCTGCTCGTGCTCCTGGATCTGACGCGTCACCAGTGATGCCGTGCGGATGGTGGCAAAGTGATCACGGCCTCGACGGCGCCTCCCCCCTCCTCCTCCTCCTCCTCCACCACCACTGCCTCCTCCTCCTCCTGGGGAGGGACCCTGCTGCTGAGACTCCACCTCAGGCTGGTAGGGCTCGTCGTAGATGTTATCATGGCTCTGGGGATCAGAACAGGAACCCATGTAGCCGTTTAACATGACAATCTAGATGCATAGCCCTGTTTTATGGCTGCTTTATAAACGTGTTTTATTAGTAAGTTGGCTGATGTGACAAGACATGATTGTACTTGTTTGTAGCCGAGCTAAGACAACATACAATACATAGACAAAAGTATTTGTCCAAACCTGTTAATTATTGAATTCAGGTGTTTCAATCAGGCCCCTTATGCCCAGTGAAGTGCAACCTCAATGTTTCAGCATACCAAGACAACTTGGACAATGCTATGCTTCCAACTTTGTGGCAACAGCCAACAAGGAGAAGGCCCTTTTCTATTCTAACATGACTCACAGTACACAAAGCAAGGACTACAAAGACATGGTTTGATGAGATCTGTGTAGAAGAACTTGACTGGCCCAAACACAGAGCCCTGACCTCAACCCCATCGAGCACCTTTATTATGAACTGGGCCAAAGATACTGCGAGACAGAAATACTTTTGTCCATATAGTGTGGGTGCTCCAGAATGTAATCCAAGCATCCCTTTAAACTGAATCAAATTAAAAAATATTAAAATTTTACATGAGGAGCCTACAGATTTCGCAAAACAGCATGTGGGAGTCTCCGGATGGTGCAGTCAGGTTTAGCTTTAGTATTAAAAAGTCTTTGCTACAGTCTCAGGTACGCGGCCAGGGAGGGGGAAAAAAAATCAGAAGGATCAAATCATTGGTTTGCATTTAGTAAAGAAATATGATCATGAACGACTATGATCTGAGATTACTTAAATGCTTGGTGAAGTTGCATTGTTAAAAAAAGAAAGAAACCACGTGTTAGTGAGACTCATCAGAAAAAAGGTTTCAGTTTGCTAGGGAACATAAAGATTGGACTTTGGAGCAATAGAAAAAAAAGTCATGTGGTGTGATGAGTCCAGATGGACCCCCAGACAGGTGGGCGCGTCAGGGTAAGACAGGAACTGCACAAAGCGATGCGCCCAACATGCACAGTGCTCACTGGAGGCAGTGTTATGAACTGGTTGCTTCAGTTGCTCAGGTCTAGACTCAGCAACGTTATGTGGCAATATGATGAAGTCAGCTGACGCCCCGAATGGACGAAATGACCAGGTTATCACAACAACAAAAAATTTTCCCCTGGGCATATCCCCGGACTGGAATTGTGAAAAGGTGGTTCTGGGAACATGAATCATTTTCAGACATAACCAAAAGCTGTAATCAAAGCTTAAAGGTGGTTGAACTAAATATTAGGGCTGTCAATATTATATTAATATAATATAATAATTATTATATACTATTTTTAATACTATTTTTGAATGCAAATGAATCATATGACTATATTAATGTCAAGTTTAACCCTAATGGCTTCCCATAATCACAGTGCGGCGGTTGTGTGCTCGAGCTACCTTCGAGGGGAACTATTTTTACAAGAAGAGATTAGTTCTATGGCAATGAAAAGCTTGTGATGGTGAGCCAGTTGGCAGAAGCTACTTTTATTGCACTTACTGGAGCACAGTTAATCGATGACATACGGCAACTGCACTCATTCGGTCTGGGCGTGTTTAAACCATTGCACTTTTATACCAATAATAGAAGTAAATTTCAGCATTTTAAAATTGTTATTAATCTCAGTCTATGGCTGTGATTACCTAGATGAAACTTTTCAATAGATTGACATCACTGCTAAACATTTTAATACTTTATTGACTTTTTTTTTGGCCAGGCAGTGTAAATCCGTGGTTTAGAAAATGTACATCTGTACGATGGCGCTGTACAGAGGAATGTAACGAGCTTTTCAGGAGAACCCGGAACACATGCACTGATTAAAATGGTGACTTCGTGTAAAAACATCATTTGCAGTAAAACATTCCCGATACAAATAAAATACCCCCACACACAAAACACATACCCCTACCAGCTGCGATATTAAAGCCAATGACTGGTACTGGGAAACACCCCATGAGACCTGCGCCCTTTTGGAGATGCTCTGACCCAGGTGTCTAGCCATCCCAATGTGGCTCTTGTCAAAAAAGTTCAGATCTTCACATGCTTCCTGATATATATCCCACCCATTGGCAGGTGCCATTTATTATATACAGTATTAAGACAAAATAAATTTTATTCGCTTCACCCGTCAGTGGTTTTAATATTAAGGCTTAATGGAAAACATACATGTTTGTATTGTAAAAACACACTTGAAGAGATACAGACCAGTGGTTTGTGCAATACGGAGCTGTTGGAGGTGACCGTGTGCTCTCCCTCCTGCATCATGGCCATCTCGCCGCTGTCGTCGGAGCCATCAGCGAGGCTGTTCACTGAAGAGCTCTGTGAGCTGGCGCTGATCGACATGGAGGGCAGTGAGTGCGAGCTCTCCATGCTGTTCACCGTGCCTGTGCGCAGCATGTACTGCTCCACATCCTGAACAAATATAGAAACGGATAAACCAACCACTAAGACCTAGCGTGCTTGGTTCAGATAATACGCCGTCGCGCGGCCAAAACCTCACTCATACAGAGAACGCGGTAAACAAAGTATAATCTGCTTACAGCGGGTTTGTACAGAATTCCTAAAATCCACATGGAGTCATCGAGTATGTTTACAAATCTATTATATTTACTTTTTCCCTTTTTTAATTTACCTACTAGAGATTAGGGATGGGAATCACCTCCCGATCACGATACCTTGGTGTTGATTAGATTAAAATAGCGATCCAGATTTTTTTTAAATATCCCACATCGATATTACATTTTTCCCAGTTTTAAACCTTTAAAAAGTTTAAAGAGTAATTCAATGTTGCCGGTTCCTTATAACATTAGTTTTCCCACTTAAAAAAACAAGCGGAGCATTTAAAACAATACAAACTAACTTTAAATACAAGAGTTTAACATTTCACTGAGCAGCACGCATCTCTGTCCTGCGACATAATTATTATTTCTAAACAAACTTAGCAAATGATTCAGTCCACAAATAATTCACTACCACATGGGATGAAAATGTGTGAATAGTTTAGAGTGCGCCACCTGTAGGATTATAAGAAACAGTGGCATTTTACCTCCCAAAGTGTCAAAACCCAACTTGACAGTGAGCACGCGAGCATGCAGGTGTGTGTGGCTTTAAACGCACAAAATTTTTGGGAGTTTGGAGAAAACGGCAGATCTGAGGCTCTCAACACCCATGATTTTTGATAATGTAACGCCATAAAAACGCTTTTCTGTTGCGGCACTTGGAAGCTTCTGCACTCGGTACAGAATCATTTATATCTGAGGTTGATCGACTGATCATCGGTCACGGCCAATCAAATTCGCGAGTTCGATTCTCGGGTGACGCTCTAACCTCTCGCAGCCGGAGGTCTGGAGCTGATTGGCCGAGCACTTTCAGAGGGGAGGGATGAGAGGTACTTAGTGCTCCCACATTAATCACAAATGAATGATGATATTCAGTTATTTACCATGATTCTTCTGTTTGAAAAATTCATGCATCACCACACTGACTTCAGAACAGATTTTTAAAAACAATTAATTTTTACTTAAAAATAAAATTTCGCATTTGAGGTGGCAAAATTACGCTATTCCCCATGTAATCCTGCAGGTGGCACACTCTCAACTATTCACATGTTGGCAAATTTCGAATCGTGACATTTATCAAACTAACAGAATTGCAATACAAATCAGGAAATCTGTATCGTAATAATATTGTATGATGGGCTGGTTTCCATATCTTATACCTACCACAATAACATCATTTATGTGGCTCTGTTTAAGCCACGAAATGCAGATAAATCCGCAATAAACCCAACAACGTAAAGCAACACTGATAGACCACAAAATGCTAACGCTGGTGAAATCATATATGCCTGTCAAACATACTTTACAATGTTTAATATGAAAGTCAAACGTTCAGAGATTAAATAGCTTAAGTGGCTTCCCCCACCTCCTCCTCCTCCGTGCCCTCCGCGGCCGGACCGTTGTGCGTTTCCTGAAAGAGTATCTTCTTCATTTTGCGGTACTGTAGGTTGTCCAGCTCTCGCACGGCATCTTTAGTGCGTGCGATCAAATCCATCACCACGGTCAGAGGACGCTCACGACACAGGAAATGATGCTGAGAGGGGGGAAAAAAAAACAGACACATAGCAAGCATTTAGGACAAAAAGTAATGCTTCAGTAAGCTGAGGTCATGAAGGATCTTTTCAACAGGAATACTGGGCATGAAGCAGGAATACAACCTCTAACACCGGGCACCATGCACGCACATTCACACATTGGTCAAACCGGGCTTGTGGAGACAGAGAATGACTTTAATGTAACCTGTGCTGAGGATCAAACTAAAGCTGTGAAGCAGCAACGCTGTGTGGAAGGTGGCACTACCCACTGCCACCATGCCACCCGTGCAGCAAACATGACATGCTGCCCTACAAAAACCCACCTTTAAATGTGGATTACACAAACACAAACAACAGCAGGAAACGCGAACACTTGAGTATTTTGCAGCACTTGTTTGATCCTCTAAGCCTTCCTTAACTTAATGCCTTGTGACAAATTTCTGCTCGGAGGAAGCTTTTCTAAAATAAAACAAAAGGGATTAGTTAGAATAATACTGCTGGTGACTCTGGGAAATTGCCAGTAGCCTCATTTACATTCCTGTTGCATCCGCTGTGCCTTTACACGTTCTCCACTGGTATATTTTCAGCACCCAGACATGCCACTTCTGAATGAAGTGCTGATGATGATGATTATACAACATCTAACAGGGAAACGGTGGAACAGGCTCGCTTTAGTGAGATGAAAAATAATGCGGTGGTTACGAAGAAAGAGAAGGCATTTTAAAACTGCGACAGTAATAGTGTTAATAACATTGCTGTAATAAGAACAATAATGTCAATAATATTAGCAATAATAACATCCCTGTTATAAGTGCTGGTCTAGAAAGGCCAGTTATTTTGCTATTGACTTATTATATACGAGTTTAAAGATGAATACAAGATAAAAAAAATTTCCAGCTTGTCCTTTCAACTTCTTGCACATTTTGCGGGTGATCAAAAATATTGGAACATGTGTCTGACAGGTGTTTCTTGTTGCTCAGGTGTTTCCTGTTAGAGAAATTACTCAGAAACCTAACATCTCTGAACGTCCACACTTGATTTAAGCCTGGAGTTTTGCCTGTAAAACGTTGTTTGCTGTTAAAATGGAAATGGAAAGGAAGCCGTCTAAGCGGGAAACAAAGCAAGCCGGAGGAAGAGAAAGGAAATTCATCAAATCCCTGTAGAAGCACTGGGCAGAGCCAGTACGACAATTTGTAATGTCCTAAAGAAAAGCAAACCCAATGGAGTACAAATAACCAGATATCAGACAGGTCGGCCAACAGCAGTTGGTCATCCACCGTCAGAGCTGTGACGAAAAAAATACATGAAAAAAAAAAAAAACAGTCACCAACATCAGCAGCAACAGCCACCGGGCATCGGTGAAGAAAATAGAGAAACGTAAAACAAGATGCCGACCATTCATCAGTAAAAATCATAAAGACAAGTGAGAATTTATAACGAAATTCACAGACAGATACAAAGGTTAGTTGGAAACCAAGATGAACCTCTAATTGGATTTGTGTGTGTGTTGTGTGTGAGATCTAAAACAACCGACCTCAAGGGTGAAGCACAGCAGAGGCAGCGTCACGGATGCTTCTGGAACAGTCTCACTAGTCTCTATTGTTGATGATACAACTCATGATGGTAGCAATAAACTCAGACGTGTACAGAAACATCAGGGCCCGTATTCACAAAGCTGTTCTGTATTTTTCTAGCCATCCCGAGACATCTGAAGATTGTGCCAGCTTCAGTAGACAAAGGCCAACCCTGCGAGGTTCCTGAGGCATCCAGAGAAGGACTAGCTCCAGCTGGATTCTGCTTTATGATGGTTGGAGCTACACATGCTGCTCCTGTGCTTCCAATGATCCAGACATCATCTGCCCTTTGCACCTACTGACTCATCCCTGTGCTGAACTGGACTTCATGTTAATTTAAATAACTTCTGTTATATTGAACTTTCAG
>JAQMYG010000006.1:3961323-3971444 GCA_030014215.1 Clariallabes teugelsi | reverse complement strand
TCTTTGAAGGTTCAGTAGTCTACGTTCCTTTTCTTGGAGTAAGCTGTGCTGTGTGCATGCTGTGCTTTTGTTTCTGCACACTCTGTGCGCTAGGTTTCTGGTATGTTAATTATTCTTATTTACCAGAAAAGCATCAGGGTCCAGATTGAACTCTCATTCGGTCCGGATCCTGACTGCAGTCTGCCATTTAGTGACGCCTGATATATTGTTTTTACTACGGCATTTTCGTTGTCATTTCTGGTCTTGTACGTCAGTCTGCTTGTTAAGAAGTTGAATTAAATAGGGCTGTTAATCAAATGTATCCTTGCATCTATAGGGTTGGGGGGTTCGATTCCCACCTCGGGGTCTGTGTGCATGGAGTTTGCATGCTTGCATTCTCCCTATGATTTGGAGATTTCCTCCGGGTACTCCGTTTTCCTTTGACAATTAGTTTGACTTGGCATTTGCAAATTGGCCGTAGTGTGTGTGTGTGTGTGTGTGTATCGGGGTTCGATTCCTGCCTCGTAGTACTCTTACTCCTCTTCACACCTTCTTTTCCATGTCATGGATTATCATCGTTACTACAACAGCACTGATCTTAACTAGTTTATTGCTTATTTATCAAATAAAGCTCTGACGCTGAATGACACACATGCATTTTACCATTTATTATCATTTTTCTTTCCTTTGCCCTCCCATACTCCTCCTGTTCTCTCTCTCTCTCACACACACACACACACACACACATGTCCCGCCTCCTGCACTGCTGTTTCCTTGGTTCTGGTTCACATCCACACCCATCCCTAATCTGCAGGAACGACTTGTCAATCTAAAACAACAACAATCTGCAGCAATCAATCAATTCATCAATCAATCAATCAATCAGGCCTGTAAATAACCTGGGAATGAAAATTGAAATGTCAGGGTGAAAAAGAAAAAAAAAAACAAGACTGAGTAGAATATGTGCAGAGGAGAAACACAGATATGCTGATGCAGTAGAAGGAGATGATGATGATGATGATGATGATATAGCAGTGATGAGAGGGTTTTTAAGGAGAAGCCCCTTACCGTGGTGTCTCCGCTGTAGCTAGCTAAAGCTAAAGCTAGCTCAGTGTCCGGCCTGACTTGGAGTAAAAAATAAATAAATAAAAAACCTTCGCTCCCGTCTTTAAAACCAGACAATCTTCATCTGGACATCAGGCCACAGAGTTATTATCGCTCAATGCGCGGGTAAAAAAACAACTGGCGCGTTGGACCGTTAAAACCGTTAAAGGCACGCGAGTCGGGCTGCATCAGCTGATTGTCAGAGTAAAAACGCCTGATCCGCGGATCGCTACAGCCCGGCTCTCCGCCGCTCTCACCGCCTCCATCCTAATTCATCACTCCCCCCGGGGTCACTGGTTCACTCCGAGCGAGCTGTCACACAGCGCCGCTCCCATAACTCTTTATTTCTTTATCCTCGGTATTGTTCAGGACGGGATGATGGCGGAGCGGGGCGGGAGCCGAGCGGAAGCTCATACACACACACACGCGCTCGCGCATACACTCACACACGCTCACATTCACAGGGCCACCGTTTTCCTCTACGGCTCTGTTGGATAAAACTCATCACAGCTGTCGCCCCCTACAGGCCAAACACGACTCAAGCAAAAAAAAAAAAAAAAAACCCATCAACAATTTTTACCATCTTAGCAAGTTAAATGTTCTTCAGTCTAGCCAAACATACAGTAGTTATCTTGGTCACATTTTTACCTTACAAAAACCTGGCATTTTAACATGGGGTGTGTAGACTTTTTATATCCATGGTAGATATCATTTCAATCACCTGTGCCACCACCACCACAGAAAGAAAGACAGTGGGCACATAGATTTTTAAAGGTGACACACCGATTCCCATTATGACACCATTTTAAATAGAGTAGGGGGGAATTTTATGTTAAGACCTCCAAAATGATCCTTAATGCTGGAAAAAAAAAACTTCACACTATGATTTCACTGAATGTTATGTCACTCGATATGATTTCACTTTTCAGCATAAGTTTAATGCATCGTCATAGCTGAACCATTTGAGATATCAAAAATCCCTTCACAGTTTTGCATCGTTAATGTCTTGAGATTATACTGGCCCGGTTTGATGGTGATTGTATAAACAGCCCATGAGAATATCAATATTGCATTGTGTTGTTTTGCAAACAAACCAAAATAACTGACTTCCTGTTGAAGACATGATGTGCAGAGCGAAACCTGTTCAGCTCAATGAGATTTAAATGTGTACCGGGTTTCACATGCATACGTGCAAGTGTGTATGAACTAAGCAGGAAAATCTCGTGTGGTGACCCCGTGCCTCGCCCAGGGCCCAGCCGCTCAGGCATCCTAATGAAAGCAGAATCCTAATGTTCCTTAGAAGAACAAGAGGGCCCTTCATGCATCATGACATCTTCACACACTATGATGTAATAGTACTGATGTCATGGTTCCTGGGCCCCATAATATTAATATATTAAGCTTATTTCACATGTTATGCTAAAATCGCAATCAAAAATTTAATTTATTTTGCTTGCAATTTTAGTAACATTTGACTAGAACTTTATTTATTAAGGAATTATAAATAGGTTTGGCTAGAATATTTCGCTAAAATGTTTTTTTTTTTTTGCAATAGATTTTTGTGGATATATATATATATTTTTTTACACTATGTTTCAAGTAAATTTGTCATATACACAGCATATCAGTGATAATTGAACCCTGGAGTGATTGTTGTGAGGCTCAGGTAGTCTACAGTTGTGCCAAAAAAAAATTTATATATGAAAACAAAGTAGGGAGAGGAGAGGCGAGTTCAAGACAAACAAGAACTTGTGATGAGATTTCTTGTAAATGAGGACATCAACCCGATTGACATTTTCAGAAAACTTCAAGCAAAGTATGATGATGAGACTCTCATCCAGTTTTTACTGTGTAGTGATAACATAAATATAAAGTACAATGAAGGGAAAAATTGAGGATGTTGGAGACACTTCCAAACAGTTGGGTTTTAACAGAGTGAAACAGTAAAGGCATGCAAAGTTATTGATGAAGACATGGGTGCAACCATTTTCCAGGAATATCCTTTTCAGGTTCAATCTACCTGTTGTTTAGCACCTAGACATATTAACTTCTGTGACGCTGTGAAATTAAACCAGTGTTCATCAATGTCAAGACAAAAGCAAAAATAATTATAGCAAGTAGCTATACCGCTATGTTCAAAAGTCTTGTGTAATACACTCTGAATAACGAGCACATCGGCCCCTAGTATCAGGGTATCACAAAGTTTTCAGAGATTAAACATTCCAAGAAGAAGCACTTCAACTCTGGGCAAATAAAGCAATAGAACTGAATTTTTTTTTTTTGCAAAAACAATAAAGCCTTACAGATTTTCAGTTGAAAGCACAAGTCAAAAAAATGAGTGTGTCTGCTATATTCTGCATGACCCTGCAGTGTTTACAAACAATGTAGACATCTGGCTCATTGGTCTAGGGGTATGATTCTCGCTTCGGGTGCGAGAGGTCCCGGGTTCAAATCCCGGATGAGCCCAGGTTTTAATGTGAAATCACCTTGGTTGAAAACCTAATGAAACTTTGGACTGGTGATCTAATGGCAGTCTGAAATGATTTATCCCTTCATCCCAGATGAGTGAAAACAGTAAAGTCAGATTTCCTGCAGAAAGCATAAGTGATGCAATTTGCAATGATTTGCCTAAACAAAGTTTATTTGCACATGAAACTTCATGATCCCATCTACATGTCCTTCTTTCATTATATATTTAGACACACACTTACAACACTCATATACATAAAAATAGGCTCATTGGTCTAGGGGTATGATTCTCGCTTCGGTGAGAGTGAGAGGTCCCGGGTTCAAATCCCAGATGAGCCCAGGTTTTAAGGTCAAATTGCCTATTCCAGGTTTGTAACTTTCTGGCCAAAAAATGCAATGAAACTGAAATTTTATCTTTTGCCCCCCCTTAAGAAACCTCCATGCTTGTTGTTATTCTTCAATTGTTGCTGTATGTTGTATTGTGGAAATCTCGAGGAAAAACTACATGGATAGAGAAAGACAAAGTTTACTTAAATCTTTAAGTTTTTATAAAGTTTTGTCTCTTTTAGTGCAGTTACTTTGCTCGAGTTTGCTACCACATCAGTATATGGCTTGCCTCATACACAGTATAGTTCACCTAAAATAAAGGAATATCATGGAAAAGTTATTATTATTATTATTATTATTATTATTATTATTATTATTATTATTTCATTCAAAAAGTGAAACTCAAGGATTTCACTTTGCTGTGCATAAAGATTTTAAAAAGTGTCTCAAAATATTAGAATATTTCCTAAGATCAATCAAAAAAAGATTTACAATACAGAAATGTCCAACTTCTGAAAAAGTATGTTTATCTATGCACTCAATACTTGGTCGGGGCTCCTTTAGCATGATTACTGCATCACTGCAGCCTGGCACGGAGGTGATAAGCCTGATGATCTTCTATGGCATTCACATCAGGAGAGTTGGCTGGCCAATTAAGCACAGTAATTTCATGATCAGCAAACCAGTTATTGGTAGTATTGGCACTGTGGGAAGGTGCTAAATCCTTCCGGAATAGGAAATCAGCAACTCCATGAAGTTTTATCAGCAGGCAGAACCATGAAATATTTTGCATTGACAACTAACTTAAGAAAACACAGTGGGCCAACACCAACACATGACATGGCATCCCAAATTATCACAGACTGTGGAAACTTCACGCTGGACTCCCATCAATTTGGATCCTGTGCTCTTCCTCCAGGCTCTGGGAAACTGATTTCCAAATTAAATGTAAATATTACTTTCAACTGAAACGAAGACTTTTAACAGCTGAGCAACAGTCCAGTTCTTTTTCTTCTTAGTCCAGGCAAGATGCTTCTGACGTTGTCTCTGATTCAGGGGTGGCTTCATACTAGGAATGTAAGAGTTGCTGTAGATGTCTGTGTGGTGGCTATTGATTCACTCCAGCCTCATTCCATTCTATGAACAATCTACCTTTTCAGGGATGACCATAAGGTTCAATAAAGGAATAAATTTAGAATTGTCACATCAAAACAGTTCTTTTTGAAGAGAGTAAAGCAGTAAGGGCTTAAAAATGTACTGATAGAGGCATAGGTTTTGTGTTTGTGATTGAATGAAGTTGATGCAATTATTGCAGTAGAAATAAACTATGGCTGTATATGTAAACAACCTACAGTAGCTCATTGGTCTAGGGGTATGGTTCTCGCTTTGGGTGTGAGCGGTCCTGGGATCCAATCTCGGATGAGCTCAGGTTTTAATGTGAAATAGCCGATCCCTGGTTGGTGACTTTCTGGGTGGAAAAACACAATGGAACTCTGGCCTGCTAATGTCATGGTTGTTGTTCTTCATCAGTCTGAAAGGATTCAGAATCCAAAACATTAAGGCTATTCAGATTAACTGCAGAAAGCATAAGTGACTTAAACATTGGCAATAGTTTATCTAAAAAAAAAAAAAAAGGTTCAAATCACACATAAGTCCTGGCCTAATGTCGAATAGTCTTCCTCTTGGGGGAAAATCCTGGTGAAACTCTGGACCACTTCAAAGATTGGAACAGATTAAAATCAAATCACACGTAAGCCGTTGTGTGGCCATTTGCTGGTTATTTTGTAACCTCAAATCATTTTCCTTGGACCCATTTCAGGAAATGCCCTTTTCTGGAAATCCATTTCCTGATTTAGCCTATCTGTTGGTTAGCACCTACTGTAGGTGTACCAACTTCAGCGACAACAACCAGCAAACACTTTGTCACTACAACTTTGTAATTAAAGAACTACTCATCAATCACTTTTCTTTCTAAAGACAAAAGCAAAAATAATTGGAGCAGCTCTCATGTTGTTGATGTAGTCACCCAACTTGCACATTCTTTGTGCCTCCTTTATCTTTACTTCCAAAAGCAGGTTAAACTGGTCCAGTGAAAGATTGCACCAGTGTCTAACTCCAAACCTCTCAGTCAGTTCTTTGTCTATTTAAAATGTGCTTACCCCGTCTTACATGAATCATGCCATATTCTGTCCAAATGCCCTGTGGAATGCTGTGCTTTCATGCTTCCTGAATTACGTCCTGCTTTCGCCAAGCTACAGCCAGGTCCATAAATTTTGGAACAAAGATTAGCTTTTTGGCATTTGACCTCTGTAGACCACCACATTGAATTTGAAATGAAACACTCAAAATGTTCAGCTTTAATTCAAAAGGTTTGACAAAAGTGTGGCACTGACTATTCAGAAATTATAGCCATTTACATACAAGCAGACAAGTAGTTTCATCACAGGTGTGGCTTACTCCCTAGTTACTTTATGACAGCAATCAGAACCGGCCTGGAGGCGGTTCTGATTGCTACGTTTGCATTTAGTAGATGTTCACTCGAATTTCAACATGAGGTCCAAAGTAGAGTCTATGCAAGTGAAGGAGTCCATCAGCAGAGACAGCAGAAAAACACTGGCCAATTCAACAGTTTGGAACGTTCTTAAGAAAAAGGAATTACCTGGCAAGCTAAGAAACAGCAAAGACCTGGAAGACCATGAAAGACAACTATAGGTTAGTGTTTGGGGCTCTCGCTAAAGTTGCTGGTTCAAGTCTTGGTTGAAATCCTATTTGTTAAGTCAAACCTTTTGTTCATAGCTTTTGTATGCTTTTATTCTCAGCTCTCAAATGTTCAGTGAGATTTGGAGACAGTGCCAAGATTCTGTCTTGACTGTTTTACCTTCTGACTCTTTCTTTTAGTAACACTGTGATAGTGTTACTACACTCTGTGCTTGCAGTACATTGCTGTTGATGGTCCCACATATCTGGCTGTGGGTTTGCTCGCAGATGGTTCCAACATGTTTAAGACAATAAACAGTATGGCAAAACATGGTTAAACATTAAACAGTGTATAACTTCACTTTGATACCCTAGACTAAAAGTTAAAACTTCAGAGAAATAAAAATGTTTCTAAAGCTTGAGCCTCACAATACAATATCCCTGTGTGATTCTATGCTGGGGGATGAGTAATAACTTATAAACCGCAATATCTGGTGTCCTTTTGAGTCTGGTTCCTCTAAACGTTTCTTCCTCATGTCATCTCAGGACAGTTTTCCACTAAACTGGTTCTCTCATAAGGGACAAATTTGAGGGTGAGTAAAAAAATTATTCGCACTCTGGCTCTAGAATTTATTTTAATTAACTTTTAGACAAGACAAATACATAATTTTTTGACATAATCTCCTTGCTTTTCAACACACTTCTGTCCTTCTGTTAACAAGCTTTTATATTCCGTCATTAAAAATGGTTTAGGTTGAGGTGCAGGTCATGAATGCATCACTGTCTTCACTTCTTCATCAGAAGTGAGTCTTCATTCTAGTAGGGCTGCTTTCAGGGGACCAAACAGCTGCAAGTCCGATGGATCAAGATCAGGATGCTTTACCACATCAAAATGAAGTTTTGGAGTCTCGACAGTGTGGGAGGACGTGTGCGGACATGCATCGTCATGCAAGATCATAACGCCCTTGATTGGTCCTCGTAATGCTCCAATACTGGCCCCTGAGAATCTCAAAAAACTTTAAGCATTGATGACTTTTCCAGCTGATGGTTCACTTTTGAACTTTTTCTCGGTCAGCGATTGAGGATGTTGCCGTTACATACTCTGCCGTTTACTCTCAGGCTTGTAGTGATGAATCCATGTCTCGTCACCTGTAATGATTCTTTTTAAGGGACTTTCACCTTCCTTAGAGTATCGATCCAAACTTTGTTTGCAGATATCCAAACGCTTCTGTTTATGCTCCTCCATGAGTTGTTTCCACACCAGGTAAACCCATAGAAAAATGAATGACTGCACGCTGCTCTCCTTTCGGGCAAATCATAAGTCATCATAAGTGGGGACATCCATTTTTGTTCGCAATACAGTTAGAAATGATCTGATGTAACACGTTCACACCTGTACTGCTGTACAGCAGAGGTTTTAATATAACAGGAATGCAGATAATTTTTGACTGACCCTGATACAAATTGTTGGTTTTGAGTATCTAAGGATCTGGGTTCAAGCCCTGACATTGGTAGATGCCATACCCCATACAACCCAGCTACTTCATGCAGTGCCAGTCCCAAGCCTGGTTAGGAAAATGGAAGGGGTGTGTCAGGAAGGGCATCCAGTGTGAAACCTGTGCCAAGTTGTGTCCAGATCGGATGGAGACCTCTAACACGGGACCGATTGCATGGATTTGCACATGTTTCTGCAATGTTTATGGTCTAGTCATCAATAAGAGGTGAAATGAACTTCAAATATCTGAAACATATTTTCTGCTGTATTGTTCTCTAAATCTTTGGACTTTCATGTAGGTCCAGATGTAAGCATGGCCACCCTCAGCCAATAAGCTTTCAGCAGAGTTTCCAATTTATCAGCAATGAGCTATTAATAAATATGTCGGTTGACAAGTATTTTTGGTCTTTGGCTTGTTCTATACTGTATACAGCAACTTGTAATGTCTGGCTTCTGTTGTTGTTTCCTGGACTTCTTTGCAATCTTTTAACCTGTTTGTTATGAGCACATCATCAAGGGGAGCAAGCTAGAAAATTAAAGAAAGAGGTGTTTTGTAATGCTAACAAAATCCTTTGAACAGGCAGCCCTCGTACTTTCTGAGTCAGCACAATTTGCTATTTTTCTCTGGGCACATAAACATTATTGCTGCCCAGCCTTTGTCTGAATTTAAAGAGTGTGTGTGTGTGTGTGTGTGTGCTGATGTTGTAGTAATAAAATAGTTATTTGCAACTGGTATGTATTACACAGTCATGAGTGGTGATTCAGGCGTCTAAGGCTCTAGGTTGTTGATTTGGGGATTTGAGGATTCAGGGTTGAGCCCCTCTGTCGGTGGTTGCCACATCCCATAATGCCCAGCCACTGCATGCAGTTCCAGTCCCAAGTCTGGGTGGAAAAATGGGAGTGTGTTGTGTCATGTGTTATGCAATCCTTGTTTGAGGCACTTCTTTAAAAAAAAATGTGGACTTCAGACTTCAGCATGACTTATTACTGACTTATTGTCAGTCACTCATGATACAAACAACAATACAATGTAATTCAATAATTATAAAATGCATAGTATATCCACCCTATGCAAAGGTGAAATTGACCATTTTAAACAAGTTAAGCAAATCTAAAGAAGTGAAGGAACCTTTATACTATATAGGCCTAATTAATTTTCAATTCAGTGCCTTATCTAAGAGATTTAATTTTGGTACATACACTACAGTGCAAAGGTCTTGTTTTTCTTGTTGGTTAACTACACCACACGGTGTTCTATGAATCATACGAGCATAAAAACATCTAATTTAAGGCATGAATCAGTGTGAATCAGGTGCGAATGATAGCAGATGACAGATGATCAGGCCAGTGATTACAGTAGTATACTGGTGATGCTGAATGCTGAGTGGTTGGAACAGACGAGAGGGGAAATGAGGCTGCTGCTGAGGTTGTTACACAAACAATACATTTTAAAATTGTGTCTTTAGTCGCTGTCGCAATAAAACTTGTTTCTTTTCCTTGACTTTAATTTTACATCGTTTAATTAAATAGTATATGAAGAAATGCTTTATCCTGTGTATCCTGTGTGTACGTGGAGGAAACCCACCAAGCACAGGGAGAAAATGCAAACTCCATTCACACAGACTCCAGGCGGGAATCGAACTCGCAAGCCTGGTTGTACAGTACAATAAATGCTAAATATAATAAAATAAACTTTTCATTTTTCATGCTTTATTAGTTGTATACTTCACAAATCAACAATGAACTAATAAGTACAATGATGTATGAGCTCCGTACTGTACATGTGACCCAGAGGAAGACTATATTGAAATATTGACAATTTATATTGTTTGTGTATAGTATATCTGCGTTTTATAGTTTAGTTGTCATGCAACAAACAAGATAATCACAAGCTGAATTAAAAAAGTACACTACCATTCAAAAGTTTGGGGTCACTTGCAAATTCTTTTTGTTTTTGTTTAGTGATTTATTTTCTACATTCTACAACAATACTGGGGATTTCAAAACTACAAAATAACACATATGGAATTAGGTAATTACGTAACAACAA
>JAQMYG010000006.1:3943895-3961223 GCA_030014215.1 Clariallabes teugelsi | reverse complement strand
GCATTCCTTTACAATGTAGAAAGAAATAAAAATCAGGAACCATCATGGAGTTAGAAAGTGATCTAAAACTTTTGAACGGTAGTGTATGTCAGGACAATGTTCTCTGCTTTTTTTTTTTTTTTTTTTTAAATCTTGGCCTACAGTATATTACTTCACTGTTGAATTAATTTTGATCATGTCATTTTGTGGAAAACATTTTGTTGCTGTTTTTTATGACAAACACTCTCACACATACATGATTCAGATGGGTGGGGATGTTTTCACTTTGTTACTGTGGTTTCCCAAAGGGTGTGTTTGCTTTCTAATAAAATTCATCAGATAGGTTTTAATTGGAAACACTTTGAAATAGAGGAATTAAAAAAGATTTTTTTTTTTTTTAATCCCTCATTTTGTAATAAAATAACAAAATAAGTTGTTTTCCATGGTAGGTGTATTTTAATGTGGAGGCTAGACAGCCTAATTGCATTGTTAAATTGAAACTGGATGCAATTACCCTTGTATTGCATAAACACTGACAACTGTGGCCTTATCCATTATGCAATTATGTCTAAAGAACCACAGCACTGTACAGTACTTGAAGGGTTTTCTTTATTTTCTTACAATACAGTTCACATGCTTGTGTTCCTATTCTTTTTAAGGTTCCAACTTTTCTCAGGATATGTGCTGACTATGTTAAGGCCGTGTTAGCCCTTGGTCAGCTGCTGTGCTACTGGAACACAGTGATGGACTTTATGCTGAGCTATTAAAAAGTCTTAATATTAGGGTGAAAAAAAGTACATCATATGGCCAAAAGTACTGTATTTGGAGTCATAACAGCTCACTCACAGTGAGTAATCTTATCCTGCACAGGGTCATGCCATTCTGGAGCCTAACCCATTCCTGTGCACTCATGGCACCAAGACGCCAATCCATTACTGGAGACTTGCAGGTTTGCGTCCCCTAGCTCCAGTGAAGGAAAACCTTAATGTTATAGTATACAAAAACACAATTGTGTGCTCCCATTGGAGTAGTGGATACCACTGTTGCCTTGTACCTCCAGGGTCCAGGTTCAATTCCCGCCTGTGTGCATGGAGTTGCATGTTTTCTCTGTGCTTGGTGGGTTTCCTCCCATAGTCCAAAGACATACAGGTTAGGTTTATTAAGACAGCCAAACCCTTAAGTAACTGCAATATAAATAAGGGGTATATCTCTAGGGTGAGGAGAATTTGTTGCAGGATGGCACATGGATACCATACCATACTTTTGGACACAATAGATTTCACTTCTGATAATAAATCAAGCAAATTAGTAACCTCAGTTTAAAAACTTGTGAGCCCTTGCACCTGTCTGAATTGTGCCCATGGCCCATTCAATTTTCTCGTATAACACATTGAACAATGATTATTGTAGCAAAGCAGCTTTACAGAATTTAAAGAAATATAGAAATAAAATAGAAAATGAACAGCAAAAAAGTATATACTAGTTTTCAGTTTGTCCCTGAAGAGCAAGCCAAGGGCGACGGTGACGATAAAAAAACTCCCTGAGATGATAACAGGGAGAAACCTTGAGAGGAACCAGACTCAACGGCCAGACAGTACGACCAGAAGTCCGTCCCTGAAATATCTGCATTCTATGTGGTTGAAAGTTCAGTGTAACAGCAATACAATAACAGAAGTAAGCCCTTTTTCTGGGTTTCAAGTTTACTTTGTGACATTTAATGTTTTGGCCTCCTCCTGCTAGTGTTGAAAACATGAGACATTGGATGAAGAACCCTGCTGCGGCTACAGCAAACAGCCACGAAGAATAAGAGACTCATGCTGTTATCCTGTAGAGTGCAAATCCTTTAACTTAAACACCTTTCAGTTTTGTTTCTATCTTACGCTGTCTCATTTGATAAAACGTCCTACAGGATTTGAGTCAGGTGTGTTCGGGAGTACAAGCCTCCATACTGTTTATTTAAGACAGACTCTTAATGAATTAGCATTTGTACATTTTCATTTTCATGCATCTGTACTTTAATGAAGTATATATATATATATATATATTAAAGGTGATTCTTTGCATAAATCTGTATCATAATCAGTTTCTGTTCATGATGATGTAATCGCTCCTTATGATACTGCTGATTCAAACGTACAGTAAGTGCTTTCTCATGTGTGGGTGTTGGTGAACAACTCTATATATTCTCTGTACAGTGCTACATTAGGAAAGAAATCGTCTTTAGTCCAAATGCCGAACAATTGGCTCCATGTTTTAGGTGAGACCTTTCACAGTTTTTCATATTTGTTTTGGTTGTGTTTGTGCAATGTGTTACTGCTGCACAGTAACGTCCTAGCTGTAGACCACTGTCCTCAAAGTTGGTTTTCTATAGGTCTAGATACTGTATGTGTTGTGTGTGTTTGTTCTCCAGTGACAGATTGTTGTCTTTGCAGAAATGAGAATAGACAGTATATAGACTGCTGCTCAGCTCTCAGGCCAGTTGGAACACTGACCAGGTCACAACCAAATTAAACACAAGCATACAAATTCTAGACCGTGTAATGAGTGAGAGCCAGAGGCATTAAATCCTACACCATAGTTACTGTACAATGAGAGAAAAACGCAATTTTATACATAACCCCCCCGCCCCCCCCCTATCTTCAGATCCCTAATAATATGTGACTGGCTCAACCTACTGTAATAACTTAAACCCACTAACCAACTGCAATCAAGCGTTCGTGATAACTGGCACATTGCTTTCACATTGGTGCGGAGGAATTTTGGCCCACTTTTCTTTGCAGAATTATTTTAATTCAGCTACATTAGAGGGTTTTGAAGCATGAAGGACCTGCTTAAGGACCGTAGTCCAGACAATTTGACTAGGCCACTCCAAAACCTTAATTTAGTTTTTGTTTTTAGCCATTCAGAGGTGGACTTACTGGTTTGTTTTTGATCATTGTCCTGCTGCAAAACTCAAGTGTGCTTGAGCTTGAGGTCATGAACTGAGGGATGGACATTCTCCTTCATGATTTTCTGGTAGACCAACAGACCATCTACGACTTCAATGTTTGATTATGGATATGATGTTTTTTATTTTATTTTATTTATTTACTTTTTGTATTTTTTTTATGAAACGCTGTTAGTTTGGCACCAAATGAAACAGGAGTCATCTTCCACAAAGTTCAACTTTCAAAAAGTTCATCAGTCCACAGAATATTTGCCCAAAAATCTTGGGGATAATCAAGATATTTTATTATGACAAATGTAAGACGAGTCTTTGTGTTCTTTTTGGTCAGCAGTGGCTTTCATCTCTGAACTCTCCCATGGGTGCCATTTTTGTCCTGTCTCTTTCTTATTGTTGAATCATGAACACTGATCTTAACTGATGCAGGTGAGGCCTGCAGTTCTTTAGATGTTGTTCTGGGTCCTTTTATGAGCTTCTTGTCGAGTCATTTTGGTAGAAGGTTCCTAGGAAGTTTCATCGATGTTCCACGTCTTCTCCATTTGTGAATAATAGCTCTCACTTTGGTTCTCTGGAGTCCCAAAGCCTTAGAAATAGCTTTGTAACTCTCTCCAAACATATTGTATACATGTCTATTACTTTGTTTCTCATCTGTTCTTTAATTTCTTTTGATCATGTTGCTTTTTTAGATTTTTTAGCCTGCTTCACTTTGTCAGACAGGCCTGGTTGAGGAAAGTGAAAATGAAATCAACTTTCGAAAAATCACAGTTCATTAATTATTTAAAGGTTCATTATTAAAAAAAACTGCATTTTGCATTTACTCAGGTTATATTTGTGAGATATTAAAATTAGTTTGATGATCTCTTAGGTGTTTGACGATCATTTAGGTGTGACATATATACCAAAAATAACAAATCAGGAAGGGGGCAAATACTTTTTCACAGTACTGTATGTGTTCCATTAATAATTATGTAAATTTATATCTGTCTAAAGTAGTAGACTAGACTCAAAGCATAGTCGACACAAAACGTCTCAGCACACACAGTGTTATTTTAGGGAAAGTTGCTCGAAGAACAGCATTCATACAGTATAAACAAACTAATGATTTACTTTTTATTAAACTGCATAATATTAATACAATTTGATATGGTCTGGTTTTTAAAATAGTACAATCATATTTCTACCACTCACTCATCGTCAATACTGCTTAATCCAGTATACAGGGGGCCTGGAGCCTATCCCAGGAGACATGCCTAGACCAAGGCATGAGGCAGGGTACACCCTGGACAGGGTGCCAAACCATCGCAGGGTACACACACTACGGGCAATTTGGGAACACCATATTAGCATGTCTTTGGGAGGAAACCGGAGTACCCAGAGGAAACCCACCAAGCACAGGGAGAACATGCAAACACATGCACACAGAGGCTGGAATCAAACCTGGACCCTAGAGGTACAAGGCGACAGCACTAACCACTTAGCCACTGTGCCGCTCGAGCTCCAGCAATTAAGGCAAAATTATACTATTCTTCCAGATTTACCATAACCCTCAATATTCACCTGGATACCTTCTTGTATGGCAGGACCTTCAAACAAAATCACATCTTATCATACAATATGATGCATTATTGGCTGCAATCATCTTTCTCTTTTGTTTATTCCTGGTTCTTACAAATGTCAGACCATATATATGCCATAAGAAGCTTGCTGCTTAGTGCTGTCTGGACACGACAATTGTGCTTCAAATGTGAATGATCTCCTTGGGTCATAGATTCATTCCTTGATGGATCATGAAATGAATTGCTCCAGTGGCATGTGTTTTATCACTCATTCAAGGTATTTTGGATCCGGCTGCAGCCACCTTTTGTGTGCATCCAGCATCCAGACATCTCTTCATGAATGAAAACAGCTTGTCTCAGTCCTCCAGGAATGAGACATTTCTCAGATGCTATTAAGGTGTTAAACCCACCTGTTCCAGGCCAGGCATCTTCACCATGACATATCTTATCTTGGAAGCAGGTGCCAGGCTGCGGGCAGCAAACTGCACTTTGTCCATTGGTAGGACTTTTATTCTGAGATATCACTTCCTCTTGGGTCTCTTGGGAGAATGAAGACCACCCAGATATTAGGTGCATTATGCAGTCTTGTGCTTGAATGGAAAAGAAAAATGTGCTAGCCTGATGATTGTGAAACTTTTGTTCACAATTCTAACAGCCTGTCCCGATGATTGACTATCCAGCATGTGCAGACGCAGGTTCCTCAAATGGTTAAAGCTTGTGTGTAATCTGGTCCAGAGATCAACGTTGATTCTCAGCTTTGCATCCTGTCGGAGATTCTCATAAACCCCTACTTCTTGCATGTGGATAAGCTGATACAGAAGGTTACTACTGTAAATTAGGGCTTTCATGAGACTCCTATACTCCTATATACTGTATCTATGTAGAGAGAACTTTTTTTTTTATTATAGCCGTCAAATATTTCAGCGCTAAACTGCCTTGTGCCTTGGCAGACACCATTTCAGACATTCCAGTACATTTAATCTGAACGTGAGAAATTTGATTTATCAGTTGTTCCACCTGTCCAAGTTATGTAAAGCTGGAAGGTCAGAAGAGGAATATGTCCAGGAATGTGAAAAACCTCATGGAACAGATTTTTTTTTTGCAATCTTCATGCAGATGTTTACAAAACCACACAGCAATTTTTTATCTGATTTGTATTTTCCGTACAGGCAGCGAACAGCGGAACCAGCTTCTTTTAAATGTCCTACAAATAAAAACTACATGCTGATGGCACATGGTCTTTGATTCTTATGTAAATATTCTTGTGTCTTTTACTGGACCGCTTTCAAAGTAGATGACATGAGTTCTAAAAGATCCTTATCTTATAGATATAATATTTTTTCTAATGACATGCTGTAATCAAAATGTTCACTTATTCATCCTTATTTTTTAATCATGGATTAAGATGAAGGCTAGTCAGTACAGGTGTGAATTGTTAGTTGGTAATGTACAATTCTATGAAGGTGAGTCAAAAATTATCCACACGACGGGTATAGAATATATATTTAATGATCTTTCAAAAAAGACAAATACATCATTTTTCAACATAATCTCATTACTTTTCAATACACTTTGTCAATCCGTCAAAAAACAGTTTTATGTTTTGGGCTGAGCTGCGAGCCATGGATGCACTGCCATCTTCACTTCTTCATCAGAAGTGAATCTTCGTCCTGCTTTCAGGATCCAAACAGATGAAAGTCTGATGGAGCGAGATCAGGACTATAGCGAGGACGCTTTAACACCTCAAAATGAAGTTTTTGCAAAGCCTCGACAGTGTGGGCGGAAGTGCGCGGATGACATTCAACGTCATTCAACATCACAACGCACTTGGATATCAGTCCTCTGCGTTTAATCCGAAGTTTAGGCTTCAGCTCCTTAATAAGCGTCTCACTGTGACGAGCACTGTTGATTGTTGAACCTTTTTCTTGATAATGTTCCAGTACTGACTCTTGGGAATCCCAGAAAACTGTAAGCGTTGATGAACTTTTCAGCTGATGGTTGACTTTTGAACTTTTTTTCGTTCAGCGATTGAGGATGTTTATGTTCCTTATTGTGTTGTTGTTGTTTACCCTCATGCTTGTACTGATGAATCCGTGTCTCGTCACCAGTAATGATTCACCTTCTTTACCCAAACAGATATTCGTCTTCCCCTCTGCGACTGTACGCTGGCCAGGCCCTGATGCAGCAACGCAGGACCAAATCATGATGTTTCCTCCACCATACTTTATGGTTGGGTTGATGTTTTCTTGATGATATGCAGTGCTCTTTTTACGCCACATGTAGTGCTGTGTGCTCTTTCCAAATAATTCAATCTTCGTTTCATCAGTGCACAAAACATTTTGCCAATACTGCTGTGGAGTGTCAATGTGCTCTTTCGCAAACTCCAGGCGTGCAGTAATGTTCTTGTTAGTAAGCAGCGGCTTCTTTTGTGGTTCCTACTTGTTTAATGTTTTATGTACTGAAGACTCATGAACACAGATGTTAGTCAGTTTCAATCATGCCTTGCTTACCTCATTGATGAGCCTTTGTTGTGCTTTTAGGGTCATTTTGACTAGGAGTCCACTTTTTGGTAGAGTAGCCACAGTCCCAAAGTGTCTCCATTTGCCTAACTGTAGACTGGTGAATTTCTAAAGTCTTTAAAATCACATTGTAACCATTTTAAAGCTTGTATGTAAATCTTTTTCTTGATTATAGATCCTCTGAAAGCTCTTTTTGGTGAGGCATGGCTAACATTAATGTATTCTTCTTGTGCGGAGCAAACTCAAAAACTTTGAGTGGTTTTTAATCAGTCGAAATAGCTTCAGTCCACACCTCCACACTCATTTGCTCATTTTCTTAACAAGCTCATTTACTTAAGGATTTTTCCCATTTCAACTACTTTTGATGTTGTTATTGTTTTTCTCAATAAAGACGTGAAAGATCAGAATTGTTTGTGTGATTATTTTTGGCACATCATACTGTATTTCTCAATACCCTTCACGTACTGTAGATGAAGATCAGATCACATTTTATGACAAATTAGTGCAAAAAAAAAAAAACATGAAATTCCAAAAGATTCACATCCTTTTTCTTGCAACTGTACTATACAGGGGCCTTCCTCAAAATGTTGCTACAAAAGGAGGGAAGTACACAATTGTAGTATTTCCCTTTACTGGAACCAAGGAGCACAAACATTTTCAAGCTTAAAAATGCCTCTTTGTACAAAATGTGGCTTATGTTGACATGGTTTGAGAAGGATGAAGTGGAAGACATCAAGAGGCCTCCACAGAGCCCTGACTTTAACCCCATTGAACACATTCTGGATGAACCCAGTGTTCCCAACTCTAGTGAAATCCTTCCCAGTTGAGTGGAGGTTATTATTGTTGTCCAAAGAAATAGCACAATTGGGGCTATTTAGCTTATAAATATGGGGCTTATAAAGCCTTAGGGTCATACTATCTGTATCACTGAAACGAGAAGGGTTCCTCTTAAGGTTTCTTCCTCATGTCATCTCAGGGAGTTTCTCTTTGAGACTGTCACCCCCAGTTTGCTTATCAGGGATTCATAATATCCTGATTTTTATGACAATGTGGCATGGTGGGCGTAGCATTAACATGGCGGCCGTAATCATTATTCAAGGTCCGACGGTTCCCTCCTCTGGCAATTCCCACCTCAGAGTTTGCATGTTCTCCCCATGCTTGGTGGGTTTACTCCAGGTCCTCCAGTTTCCTCCCACTGTAGGAAAGATACACAGAAGGCTAATATGTATTCCCTAATTGCCAGGATGAGCAGTATAGAGTTAAATAACTGGATTGGATTAACATGTCTTTTGATACATAAAGCTAAGTAATGTAAATAGTTTATAATAATCATTATAATAATAAATATGTTCTGCCATTCACAAATTTGTTAGAACAACACCTCATTTTATGACTTATTTACACTTCTAACCCTGTATACAGTAATGATTTAGAGTCCGATTATATGAAGTAACCCAGAAGAGGATGACAACATGAAGTGTTTATTAAGGACTAGTGCTTGTATCTGCTGATGGGAAAAGAGTTTGTAGAAATAGCTAAAAAGGTTAAATCTAAAAATAATCTGATCAGCTTTAATGTAATTCGTGATATTATTATTATTTCAGGTTGAAGCGCACGTACATGTCTGTCTACAAGAAAGATGAAAAACTTAATTTTTTAAAACTATAATTTCACAAAAATGTTGTTTGGTGTGAAATTATATGGTTTTGGTTTCCGCTGGATTGGTGGGAAAATATTAGGAAATTGTTCAAAATGTACAAGATTTTGAATTTACTGTCATTTCGTCTTATTACAATCAATAGGAAAGAGAGTATACAGAAAATGTTTACGCCTTGTTTACACTAAGTTGTACTTCTTTCGTCATCAGACCAATACACTGTGTACAAGTACAAGTGAATCACAAATGAGAAATATTGCATAAAGATGAAGTTTTGTCTTAAAACGACTCCAGCGTGTTTAAATTCACTTATACCACTTCAGTACTTTTAAAAATATGAACTAAAAGTTCAGTTTAGCTTTTCCTATTAATATCTATTGATGCAGGTGTTTGTTTACATTGAACAGGTAGCGCATTAGTAGCTTATTTGAAAGTAGATTATTAAATCCGTAATTAAATAACTGTTCATAACATTGTTTTTACTCAACATTTTTGATTTCAGATTAAAGTTTCATTAAATTCTGTCCAGCGGGTGATTTAAAGCACGACCACAGTTTGATGCACGCGCAGTGCGCTGTAAAAACTTGTGCTTTATAATCTGGCACAAAACCGATCATAACTTAATAAAATACTCAACATATTGATTTAATTTTTGGCTCAGGATTAACTTCAACCAAATACTGAAGGACTGGCAAAATTTCATTAAATTCCATCCAGCCAGTTTTGCGTGATGCTGTGACAAAAGCATGGCTGGACAGACATACAGACATACAGACAGAATTTTTTCTCTGAGAGTGGACAAACACAAATGTAAAGACATCTGAAATGGTTTACCTGGTGTGTGTGTGTGTGTGTGTGTGTGTGTGTGAGTGTGAAAGCCCTCTGCATACGATTTGCATTATTTTCATTCTCATCAAACGATCGGCGAGCCCTTGTACCCTGTGAACGGGGATACTGTGGCGCTGGTAAAGACCTCTCACATCAGGATAGAAAGATTTCATAAGACAAAAGTTATCAGACTTTGTTTTCTTTTGTAGTGATTTTACAAATCAGACAGTTGGATCCGCAGTTTCCTCCTGGAAACGTACAGCATCAGTCACTTAAAAAAAACAAACAGTAAAAGCTTTCTAGAATTATCGATGGACTGAATTGAACGGTTCTTACAAACATGCTTTCTTAAAAGAAGAGTGTGCCGAGTGAATGTGTGAGTGTGCTCAGAACTGTAAAATATATTTCTCAGCAATTGTACATTCGAAACCAACATCATAAACACATCAAGTGCTGAGTAGAAGCCATCTCTCAGACATGTCGTGGGCCACTCCACCCACGGAAAGCTCTCTCCGACTCGTTTTAAATCCTTGGCAATCTGTCAGGAATGAGTTCACACCATAGTAGTAACGGAGGGTGTTACCCAAACACACCATTCTCCACATCTGGAAACATCAACAACATAAACAGCTACACTGGCCATGATGCATTTTTTTCTTAAAAAAGCAACAAAAAAAAAACTTTTTATTTTTTTATTTTTTAAACCTACAGTTAAAGCTGAGACGAAGTAAGACACGCTGTATTTTTAGTGGTTAAATAAATAGTACTTAAGTTAGTCTTTCCTGTCTTTATCCCTATGTGCCAGTCAGGAACATAACAACTTTAAAAAGACAGAAAGAAGTAAATTCATTTCAGCACACTTCTCTCTTACACTCACACACACACAAACACACAATTTGTTCAGAAATATCATGGAAAGAGCAGGACAGATGCAGTACAGGGAAATGCCTTTAGTACTTCCCACCCAGTTCTCCGGAATTCTGTTAAAATGCCACATTAAGCGCTTCCTCTCTAGCCAGGGCGTAAATCAGAGTGAAAACAGAGCATTATCCTCATCATTTCACACGCAAAAACATGCGGAACAAACACATCTGCTTTCTTTTTTTTTCTGCAGCATGTTTGGATCCTTCCTCATTCTCCATGTCTGTCCATGACTGCGTGTGTGTGTGTGTGTCTTTGACCAGAGACTCCTTCTACATGGGAAATGTGAAGGTGCAGCTGGAGCTTTGCCAAGGAGAAAGAGTAGCATGCTGCTTCCGTGCTCCAGTCAGAAGAGAGCAGAAGGGCATGGTCTCAGTCAGCCACTAAACAGAGGGACACACACACACACACAGAGACACACATGACTCTATCTCTGTTGACTTGAGCCCAAAACCACAGGGGAACAATTCTGTACGCCGAGAAAGGCAGCATTGAAGGACGAAGCAACAGATGTATCTGAAGGACTGGAGGAATTAACCAGAATGCTGGAGAACCGCAACAACAGAAACTGTGACCGGTTCAATCAAGTCATCCTCTTCTGACCTGATCTTACCCCACTCATGGCGAGGATGAAGAGGGATCGCTTCCTGCTGGCTGTCACCTTCATCATCATCCTGACAGTTGATGTCTACTTTGTTCTTCTTCCCAGACTGAGAGCCTGGCATGACTTGTCCAGGGGTGGCTGCAGCTGCAATGGGGTTAACGGCAGCGCCGGCTATACCGAGCAGGTTCCTCACAAAAGGACCAGGTTTGTATCTCAGAAAGGATCCAAGCTGAAGAGGCTTTTTGCCCATCCGCTGTACAATATTCATCTGCCAGAGCTAACGCAGGATGAGAGATTGCTAGAAGAAGAAGATCTCATGGAATATTACAGGAGGAAAGTGACCCGCTGGGAGAGGTGAGTGCAAAGTTTCAGAGATTTCACCCAATGTTTACAAAGCGAGATAAGGATTTAGTTTAGCCGCTGTATACTGTATGCTGCATGTTTTTTTTTCTTCGCCATACAATATTATAATAATCCATAATATCATTGCTAGGAATATTACAGACATAATGCACAATTTTTGCTAAAATTATGCATATGTTACTTGGATTCACATCCACTGTAGCGTTACACGTTATATGTTATAATAGACAATACATCATTCAATAATGCCTCATTTGACTCCCAAAGCCAAAGAATAAAGAGCAAAGAGGAATGAAAATTACAAGTTACAGTACAGGTGAGTGCTAATCTAAATAAACACAGCATACGGCCTGGAACCTGATCCTCTAAATCTCTAAATAGTAACTCTCAAGGCAAAGTGCTGTTGAAAAAAAATTGTGTATTATTAAAGTGTGTATGACATCCATATACGTCTTAGCATAAAGGAATCTCCAGGATTAGAAAACGTATGTGGAATCAGTTACAATAGCTGATTAATCACGGAAATATTGACAGTATGCACTCAGGACGTTGAACTTGTTACGGAAACTTTACACAGTGATTGTGGTAGTAATAAGACAAATAAACCCACAGGAGAGTGTAAATCCTAGAAAGTCTCACGTTAAATTATATTTAAATGCAGCTCATAATACGGGTGGCTTTCTTACGTTTTGTCGGTTCGGCTCCGACCAGCTGAAACCTAATTTAGATTGTTTCGTGTAAACTGCAGTCTGTGATTTGTGGATTGAGGTCAGCTTTACTGATTGCAAAAATGCAATTCCTAAGGCACCCTGTTGGGAACTCATGTCCAATCTGAGGATAATTTGCAAATTATGTCTATTGTGCGGTGAGGAAGTCGACATCAATCAATACAATTATGATCGCGTAGCCAGGTCTCGTCTGGAATAAGAACAGGGTTTTAGCTCATTGTGAATGCACACGTGAAGGTGTTAAAGAAATCCTGAGGATTTGAAACTGAACATCACGTCCGTGTCACTCACGGCCCTGATGACATGACAAAATGTCACAACGACAAATTTGTGGGTCGGATAACAAATATTTGTGGACTGATGGATCAATACTTTGAGGCAATGGTACAAGATGTAGTACAAGAAAACAGCTTGTTTATTATTATATACACTTTATGTCAATTAAATATCCATTTTTGTGTGAAATAAAAATTATACTGTAGTATAGCATCTTGAATGTCCATTTAATATCTGATTCATTAAAATATTTAATAAATCATAAAAAAAAATCCTTTTTCTTGGAAAGATTTATTTTCATCAGGTGATTATAATAAACACTATCAAGATTCAAGAGTTTTATTGTCATATGATAGGGTGTAAAGGGGAAACATGCATAATTTACAATTTACAATACAAAATATGATAGAAATTTAGTATGTACAGTATGTAAAAAATAATAAAAATATGAGCAATAGCATCTTTTAAAAAAAAGTAATGAAAGAGAAAGAAAAATAGAGGATCTGTATTCTAATTGAAAAAAGCAACCAACAATAAGAATTTTTTTTCAAATTTGTGAGATAAAATCAGTTCCTGCAGCAATAATGAACTTTTTTTTGTTGGAATTTTGGAAACTTTTCCACAGACAGCAGAAGTTCTACATCGAGGCCGCAGCAGCATCGAACGTCTCACTGCCTGAACAACCCGTAAACTTCGATCCTGATGCTAACTGGCTGAAATTCCATTTGGGGATTACCCGGTACGCGCTGTACTCCAGAGACGACCAAAACATTGATAAGCTACTGCAAGACATGCAGAGAGCCATGATCATCGGAGCAGGTGGGAATTTGTCATTTATTAGAATGTCGATGATTAATAGCCTGTAATAACATGTCTGGAAAAGGCTTGGAAATAATGGAAAGTCATTATTCTATTCACTAATCTTGTGCAATCTAGTAGAATGTATATATAAATATACAGATATACTGTAACACAATACAGCAAAAGATATTTAATGATTTTGTTTAGCATGTATTTCTTTTTGTCTATTTGTTATTGTTTATGCTCTTTTTTTTTTTTTTTTTTTTAATAGTAAAAACATTCCATATTGCTCTCCTCCAAAATAATTTTGGAAGATTCATTTTCATATTTACTGTATATAAGCAGTTTTTTTTTACCTTAAGGCGGCATGGTGGCACATGGTTAGCACTGTCGCCTTGCACCTCCGTAGTTCAGGTTCGATTCCCGCCTCTGGTGTCTGTATACATGGAGTTCATCGTGGGTTTCCTCAAGGTACTCTGGTTTCCTCCCACAGTCCAAAGACATGCAGATTAGGCTAATTTGCGTTCCCAAATTGCCTGTAGTTTGAGTGTGTGTATGTTTGCCCTGCATGATGAATTGGCACCCCGTCCAGGGTGAACCCGACCTCATGTCCTCATGTCAACCCCAGTGAGTGAGTGTTTTTAGCTTTCCACGAATGGTGTAAAACCCAAGCACTGTACCAAAGTACTGAACTCATATTACAATCATTTTTATATGGAACGTATAATTTATATATTAAGATAAAATGGTAAAAACTTTTGATTCTAAACTTTAGTTTGTCCATGACCAAATACAAAGTGTGGCCAAAAAAAAGTTTGGTTTGGCATTTGGATTTAAATAAAGAAACGATTAAGAGCTTTTGATTGTGTAACTACTGCAGTGATGAAAACGTTCCAGCTGTCAGCAGTTATTTTAACCATAACTAATGTCGTGAGTAGATTCTCATTCCTTAATCAGCCATGACAGGAGACATATCCTGTCTCTGTGGAAAAGATTAATAAGGTTTCTCAAGGGTCATTATTGACCTGCATCAAGCAAAGAAAACAACTAAGGAGATCAGATTAAAGTTGCTGAAATCGGGCGAAAGAAGTGTACAACAACAACAACAACAAAAAACCCTGTGAGGATAGCACTGAACTGTCAACTTTAAAGAAATGTGATTGGAAGAAATTCATGAGTGATGGAAATCAATCACTTAAACACTTGGTGGAATCACATCATAAACAATCGAGAGCACAAATCCCAGCTATGTTTAATAGTGAAAATAAAAGCATTACCACAGACACACATAATGTGATGAGAACTCGCAGAATTGGGAATAAACATCTGTGTGTCTAGTGAGACTCATCATTAAAAAAAAAAGGCTTCAGTTTGATAGGGAGAGTAAAGATTGGACTCATTTTGATGGAAAAAGGGTAAGAAGGGAAGCGCAGGAAGCGATGCACCCATCATGCACAGTGGCCGCTGTACAAGCCTTTGGAGACAGTGTTATGATCTTGAGTTACTTAAGTTGCTCAGGTCTAGACTCATCTATGTGGTAATAAATGTGAAGTCAGCTGATAACCTGAATGACCAGGTATCACATAAATGAGTGTTTTCTTTCCTGATGGCTCGGCTGACAATGCCGTGATTCACTGGGCTCGTATTGTGAAAGAACGATTCTGAGACAAAGATGAATCATTTTCACACATGACCTGGCCCCCACATAATCCCAATAAAAGTCTTCGGGATTTGCTGTAGAAGAGAGGTTCGACTCTCCCATTATCAACAACTCACATGCACATACAGTATATACAGTAAATGTTCTGATGTTGAAGGTTGTTGAAACAATGCCACACTGAATACACACTGTAATCAAAGATAAACGTGATCCAACTAATATTACAGTGTATGACCTTTTTTTTTTGTTTGTTTTTGTCCAGGCATAAATAACACAATAGATTTCTGAAAGTTTATTTTAAACAAGCCTCCTAGTCTCCTGGGCTCCAGTGCAGCTAATCTCTGTATATTTGAGACATTTGTAGGGCTTAAAATGAAAAAGAAAACTGCTTTTGTTCAGGACGATCTGGAGCTTAAACAAACAATGACTCAAAAAAACAAGAATGATAAGATTTATACATTGGCTGCATGAAACCTAACAGTCTGATTGATGTCTCAAAAATCTTAGATTACACTCAAGATGAAAAAGCTTTAAAGGGAGCGTGTGACTGCTCACAAGGTAAGTTTTTAAATCTCATTTTGATTTGATGGCTAACCCGATCTTACTGTTTTCCCTAAGAAACTCATATACTTATAACTCACAAACAGTTCATCTCTCAACTGGAAATTACTTTTTTTTTTTTTTTTTAGTCTAAAAATAAAAAGCTATAACCCAGAGCCAAAAAAAAAAGAAGAAAAAAAAAAGAAATAGTGTAGAGCAAATAGCCGCTGGGTTTCGAAAGAATGAGACTATGGCACAGTGCCCTTTTATAGCAGCTAGTGGCTGGGGTGCAGTAACCTAAAAGCTACAAACAATTGCCATCTGTGAAAACCAATTGCTCTAGAGAAAGTATTTATTCACCCCTGGAATCAGAAACAAATTAAAATCACACATACAGCAGGATGAAATTTAAATGTCAGGTTTTTTTTATTTATTTATTTATTTTTATCCCTCCATGGGGTATCCCCCCAAATGTGAAAGAATCCATGACCCAAAAACGCTAACATGATTAACATGAGGAAAAAGTTTTACACATTGCTATTTTTGCCTGGGGCATTCTTTGGCTTTTTGGGGGCATTTTGTCGTTGCATTCACATTTGAACTCCTGATTTGCATCTGTTCCTGCAGTTCTTGGTTTTAAGCATGGCTGTGGTTGCAACCTGTTGATATATCATGTGAGATGATATGATATGATATGATATGATATGATATGATATGATATGATATGCTATGGTGTGAAATGTTAAAAATAGTTTAAAAACACAGTACAGTTTCATCTGGAGCCTAGGAATGCAACAACCTCAGACAAAAGCAAAAGAACAGGGCATACCAACCACCAGTTTAAATAAAACCCAGTCCTATGTAATTAAGCTATCACTCCCAGGCCATAAAGAGAATTTTTTCTCCCTCGAAAAAAAATGTTCTGTTATGCATTATGCCAATGCAGACGGCTACATGCAGAAAAGAAAAATAAGATCTATGTGACGATAGGGTTCTTTGCAGAGAAAACAAAAACTTATACTGGATAACATACTGTAATATACACTGATCAGCCATAACATTATGACTACCTGGTTCATATTGAGTAGGTCCCCCTTTTCTTAATGACACATGCGTTCTAAACTTTTCTTTGGAAACCTGCTTTAACCTTTTCAGTAATTAGAGCTACAGTAGTATGTTGCTCCGACCCAGTCGTCTAGCCATCACAATCTGGACCGTCTCACAGTACAGCTACAGATACAATATCTCGTGCCAATGGCTCCTGGAAGTGGGTGGGATATACAGTATTAGGCAGCAAGTAAACGTTTTGTCCATGAAGTTGATGTGTTTGAAGCAGAAAGAATGAGCAAACATAAGGATTTGAGTGACTTTGACGAGGGCCAAATTGTGATGGCTAGATGACTGTATCAGAGCAACTCAAAAAACTGCAGCTCTTGTGGGATGTTCGCGGGCTGCAGTGTTGAGAGCCGACCAACGGTGGTGCAAGGAAGTCAAATCAGTGAACTTACGACTGGGTCATGAGCACTTCATGAGAGAGAGTGAAGGCTGGTCCAGGTCCCCCCGATCCAATATAAGAGCTACTGTAACTGTAATTACTGAAAAGGTTAATGCTGGTCTCCATAAAAAGGTGTCACACAGGTCATTACTGTTTTGGTGGCACAAGGGGGGACGTACACAGTATTAAGTGGGTGGTCATAATGTTATCTCTGATTGATGATTGATGGATATAATAAAGATGTGACCTCCTATATAAAACTATACCTCCTTTTAACAGTGGTTAAGCCGAGCGGCCATCACCTGAAACTTGCACTGAAGTTGCAAGACTTTGGGAAAGCTATGTTCAAGCCTATGAGGTGAGCCAAAAAGTATATACTGTATATATATATATATATCAGGGCTTGACATTAACTTTTTTGCTGACTGGCCAATGTGGCTAGTGGATTTCCGGAGTC
>JAQMYG010000006.1:3931821-3943795 GCA_030014215.1 Clariallabes teugelsi | reverse complement strand
CAAAGAATAAACTACCCGCCAAAGTGGCTAGTGAGACTAAAGTTATTACCCGCCACAGCCGAATTTTACCCGCAGTTGGCGGGTGGGCGGGTGCCAATGTCAAGCCCTGATATATATATATATATATATTATATATATATAAAACTAATGTAATGTGTGATTTTGTAAAATAAGAAAATGAAAATTGTTGGTTTTCAGACAGGAACGCCATGAAGAGACACCTGAGGACTTCTTTTATTTTGTTGACTTCCAGAGACACAATGCAGAAATCGCTTCCTTCCATCTGGACAGGTTCGGCTTCTTTTATATGGTCGCTTTAAAAAAAATCTTTCAAATCAATAATCAGTTGGAATGAGATGGACTCGATGCATAAATCCAACAGTATTTATCCATCCCATTTATTTATTTTATCCCATTATATTTATCTAGTTATTTGTTTGTTTGTTAAAAAAAGAGACACAGTGTCATTACAGCTTTGCACCCACTGGCCCTAAGACTCTAAAATAAGTGTTTATTCAACGTCTGAACTATAATGAATGCTTATCTGTCTCACCGTGTAATCTATACCTCAGATCCTCCTAAAGGTGTGTCGGTCTTAAATACTAAAGCTACATAAATGCTGTATCACCCACACACACTTAAAATTACCACAGGGGTAGGAGCTGCTTCTAAAAGCTGCAAGTAAATGAATACACCTTCTCACGTGTCCTAGATTCGTAAAAACACAGAAACTATAAACTGAATACCGTAAGCATGTCAAGACAAAGAATTTACAGATCAAAAAGGACAAAAGTGATGTAAAAGAGTTGCAAAGTGGAGGGAAAATATATATAAAAAGAAAGCATACATGTTATACAATAAAGTGCTTTTAGTATAAAATCTTGGTATAAAATATGCTTGTGATGTGCTAATATGCTGTAATAATACTATATATATATATGATTTTATATATGATCCATATAAATAATCATATTCAGATTAATTTTGCTCTATAACACCTTATAATTCTAGTTTTTTTTTAAATGCAGGAATGGAAAAAAAATATTTTGCCTGTTTTTTTTCTCTGTTGAAATTGTCTTGTATAATCTGTCTGGCTCAGAGTCCTTGATTTCCGGAGAGTTCCACCTGTGGTTGGGAGGCTCATTAATGTCACAGGCGAGGTGTTGTACACTACATACAACGAGGAGCTGCGGAGTGTTTTCTTCACCTCGCCAGGCAAGCTCTTGCATTCGCAGCGTGATGATAAAATTGCATTTGCTACACAGTTATAATGATGACGTACTGTAGGGCAATAACACTTTATCTTTTCATGGCCAAAGATACCTAACTTGTGAAACAAATTTGAGTAACCTATTATGACATGTGCCGAAGATATCACAGCCGTGGTGATATTCAGTACAACAGCACTCCTTCTCATGTGATATTGCCTTTATACAACAGCTCTACAAACACCATTTATTATCAGCAGATTATGATTTGTTTGTTTATATAAGCAGTTATTTAGTGCTGCCAACAAATGTCCTTCCATTTAATTAACAGGGGAGAAAGTAGTTTTCAAATCTTTCCGGTACCATGCAGCCAAAAGTTGAGGAGAATAAATCATGGAGGTGGTGGACAGTCCTGAGAAACCTACGAGATTAACTTTATATTTCCACTTAATCCACTTTAGAGTATCAGCTACTGTAACTTCTGGGGTTCGAAGGTAGAACCTCTTGATCAGGGTTAGAGAGAATTAGAGCCTTGTGTTAGAAGCTAGTTAGCTTTTTGCGTTAGCCGTGAACAAAACCACCTTGATGGTTCAGAGGCAATTTGGAAAGACTTCGAAGCAATTACTAAGGAGACAAAGTGTTGTTTAAGGTGATATAACGTAATCAGATGTGTTTTATTGCTGAAAGTGCTTCTAGATTTGAGTATATGTTTTCTTGGCAGTCGCTCTCCCCTCTTCCCAGTACTTTCATCCCTGCTGCCGACCAACAGTTAATAACCGTTTATTAGAACACCCGTGATACATATAGTTAACCTCCCAGTGCTGTTATGCTCTATATCACCACTCGTGGAATGCCTCTCATCCAATCAGATTACTCGGTTTGAAATAACTGTTCTATAATAAAGACTTAATTTAATATTTGCCTCTTTCTTTTTCCATGTCAGCCAACAATACATGCTTCTTTGCCAAGTGTCTGTACGTGTGTAAGACTGAATACGCGGTGTGTGGAAATCCAGATCTTCTGGAAGGATCCATGTCAGCCTATCTGCCCGGATTGAGTGTAGCACCTCGCATTTCCATCCCCAGCCCCTGGATCCGCTCTTATACCTTCACTGGAAAAGAGGAGTATGCTCAACCCTGCCAAATCAGAAAGATTTAAATAAGAATCAGTGGATGTAAAATATGTCGATTTTATTGGGTTGAGCCCTAAGTAATTAAGCTTAAGTTTTTTCTGTGTTTAAATTTATTGAAAAAATAAATGATTATAGATAGAAATCACTCACTCGTCTATATCGCTTTATCCTGTACGAGGTGGTATCAAAAAGTTTCCAGACTAGTTTTGTAACACGCCAACAGATGGGAGCACAAGGCTGCACGCACAGTCCCAGGGAGCACCGACCTTCATAAGTCAGTGTGCCAAAAGACATCGACCTGTGTACATCCGGAGCTGTGCAACTGGTGAAATTCTGACCATGTGCGTTACCACGTCATGCAATATCAGTTAGAACGAAAAGCGAACGTGAAATTCTGTGCCAAACTGGGCAAATCTGCCACAGAATTGTTTGACATGATTCTGCATGATGCTGCAACGAGTCGTTCGAGATGTTTTAAGGTGAGTGGCACGCTCACGTCAAGAGCGGAAGGACATCACTGGAAGACGACGAGAGATCAGGAAGACCTTCAACAAGCTCAAACGCCGAAAATGGCGAAACTGTTTGGCAACCTGTTCCTGATGATCATCGGAGAACAATCCAAACCATTGCTGCTGTTGTGGGTGTGTAACGCGGAACAGTCCAGGCGATCCTCACGTGTGATTTAAACATGCGACGTATTGCCGCCAGGAGCAGAAAGAACATCACCCCGAAGTCTGCCAAGAACTCCGTCAGCATGCCGTGGATGACCCATCCTTCATGTCGAGGATCATTACCGGTGATGAAACTTGGGTGTAGTTCAAAGTATGTCCTTGAGCCCATTGAAGTCAAAAGTCTTCACAGTGGAAGAGCCCATCATCTCCACAAACGAAAAATGCGAGACAGGTCCGAAGCTCAAATTCATCCCCAGGGGCCAGACCATCAGTGGCGATTTTTAACGGAAAATTTTAAGGTGAGTAAGGGAGAACGTACAGCAGAAGCAGCCGGATCTGTGGCATACAAACCTCAAAACTTTTTGATATCCCCTCGTATACAGGGTTGTGGGGGGCCTTGAGCCTAACCCAGGAGTCTTTGGGCATGAAGCGGTAAGAGTATACATGTATTCATTTGGCAGACTTACAAGGTTCTTTGAAGGACTTTGGTCAGATCCTTACACTGGGTTACTAAGTTACTAACTAAGTACCATCATGCAAACACTTTTGGGAATTAAATTTTTTTTTTTTTATGGGGATAAACCCAAATATTGAGGAAACAAATCAGAAACAGATTGTCATTTAAAGATAGGCAGAAACACAGCTGTATGGACATCCATAGGAAGTTCATTCCACCAATTTGGTGCCAGAACAGAAAACAGTCCAGATGCATGTCTTCCTCGATCTTCAACTATTGTGTACAATCATACAGTATGTTGCCACAAAACTTTAACCACTCTCTTTTATTGTTTTAGTTGGGAAGTAAATCCATCATACTGTGACAACATCAAAAGACTATATCCTTACAGCTCTGGAAACAGACTACTGAATATCATAGACATGGCCATATTTGATTTCCTGATAGGTACTGTATATGTGAACTTCTTCACTGCTAATCAATCTGGCTTGTCTGACATTTTAAAGGCAATAGAATAGAATGGACTGTCTAATTAACAAATAATAATTTTTTTTATTGCTTTTTGTTTTAGGAAACATGGACCGGCACCACTATGAAATTTTTACCAAGTTTGGCGATGAAGGTTTTCTGCTTCACCTGGACAATGCGAGAGGGTCTGCTTTTAATCACAGCTACTTTATTAGTGCATTTTAAAAATCTGAATTCAATCACTTATCATGTGATCATGTGTCACAGGTTTGGCAGGCACTCCTATGATGAAATGTCCATTCTGGCACCTCTGACCCAGTGCTGCATGTATGTATTTACCATAAAATCTATAATTCACCATAATAAATAAGTGAAGAAAAGGAGTGAAGAAAAACCTATTGGAAGAGGTATCTACGGCTAAAGTGTGTCAAAAAATATTTGTGCATATTGTCTTTAGAATACATTAATATGAGAGTGTTCAAGTCAAACTGGGACTTTTCATTGTGCTGAATAACAGATCACAGTTCTTTTAATTTCCCTATATAGTCCCCTGCTACACTGATCTTGGTGTTTCACTAGAGCTTGGATACCATCAAGGTAGAAAGTTTTCTCGATACGCTGGAGCCATGATCCGACTGCCGATCAGATTCACATCTGAAACGCTGGCCTCCCAGGAACTCATTAATGGCCCAAACATACAGAAATCACCTGGAGCGAGGTCAGGACTGTACACTGGATGTGGCAGACCTGTAACATGTTCCCACAAGCCTATTATAAAGGATCAGGCGCTGAATGTTCATTGGAACGACTGCGGTGAGCTCCAGGCCACCTCAGCCAGGATCGTCATTCATGGATGTACTGCGTTTTTTTTTTTTTTTAAAGCAATCAGCAATCAGAAGGTTTATGAATTAATTCATGCAAAATTTCATCACAAGTCCTGGTTTGACTTGAACGCCTCTTGTACAGTATATAGTGGAGACCACTAGTGAAATGTTTCCATTTCGTATTGATTTTTAATTAAATAATGGAATTTTTATTTGCAAATATATTAACAACATTTAGAGAGAATCTTTATGAAGAGCGGTTTCGTGGTCTATAACACAAATTTGCTTATGTTTACACGGGAACTCAGAAACAGTGCAGAGTCTTAAATATTAAACATTCTTAAAACTTTCTTTGTTTTAAATAGTTATAAAAACTAGAAACCTTCTGTTTATTTACAATTTTATATAAAATCTCTCCGATAGCTCTCAGACTTCTCAAACTCAAACCTCATTGTATGTATATATTCCATCGTACCATTACGTAAATATATTTAACGTATATTTGCATATTGTGCAGGTTAACAAGCACAGCATTGAAAAAAGGCTGCTTATACAGTAGACGTCTTTTTAGCTGTGTAATATCTTGAGACATTGATTTTAACTGGAAATTTTATAATAATAATAATAATCATCATCGTCATCATCATTCTGGATCCTGCACAGTGAAGATGATGTCAATACACTTATTTTCTTGGTGACTAGGAGCTCAGTCAAACATTATATTTATGTTATTTATGCCACAAAATGGACAGTAACTATAATCACCTTTTAAGTTTTTTCCCCCCCGATATTCTTCTTATCAAGGCGACTTAGTGGTTAGCGCTGTCGCCTTGCGCCTCCATGGTTAAGGTTCGATTCCCGCCTCGGAGTCTGTGTGCATGGTGTTTGAATGTCCTCTCCCTGTGTTTGGTGGGTTTCCTCCCACAGTCCATAGACATGCAGATTAGAGTAATTGGTGTTTCCAAATTATATTTTTTCATAGTGTGTGTGTGTGTGTGCGTGTGCGTGTACTGCAATGCATTGGGACTCCAACCAGGGTGTATCCCACATGGTATAGGCTCCAGGCCCCCTGCGGTATAGACAATGAATTAATGAATCCTGCTCAGCAACAATTATACCTTTATGATCAGTAGACAAACCTCAGTAGACAAACCGCACGTTTAGGTTTAATCCACTTGTTTTAAAAATACGTCTCATATTTTGACCTGAACAGACGAGTTATTCATAAAGAAATAATTAGTGCCAACTAACGGAAGCTTTAGCGTTTGGTCTGATTATTAACGCTGTACTTCTTCTCCTTCAGGATCAAGCGCTCGACGTTGCTCAGGCTGCAGCTGTTGATGCGAACAGAATATCGTCTCAGTGACGTGATGAGAGAGTCTTTGGCTCGAGACCCACTGAGACCCATTTTGACTGAACCCCACCTGCAGGCTCTTGATCGGAGACTGGAGCGTGTGCTCAGGTCTGTGAGTAGGTGTGTGAAGAAGCTTGGGGAAGCCAAGGTGGTGGTCACAGATTTCACGGATACCGTGACTGGAGCTACGGAAGGGAAACACAAAACGAGCAGGTGATCGATGCTGATGAGAGAAAATAAAGAAATGGAAAACATAAAGAAAGTTGTCGAAGACTTTGTTTGGGCCTCTAGTAGGTGTACACAGAGAGGCCAGGATGCAGACATGTGTGATAAGGAACGAAGGGATGAAGCCAAGGAATGATAGAAAAACACTGGATCACTGACTCGTGGATGTACCTCATATGCTTCTGGCCTGTCTGAGGAAGAATGTTTATATTTAATTTCCTAACCGTCGATAACCAATAGGGAGAAATGTGCACGTGCACCAGAGCGATTTGTAGATCTGCACATTTCGTACCAAATTGTTGCACGCTGGATGCTTCACTGTCGGGGAAGTTGTTTTCAAAATCGTAAAACTGACAGATGACGCCATGTTCCTGAGAAACGGCTGTGGGATCTGTGGTGTACTCTTCAGGCAAACACATGTTCGTGTGGAACGTTCAAACATTCCACTGATTATCTGCCTCCTCTTTTTTTTTCTGCAACATTTTAAACAAACACTCATTAGGGACAAAGAAAAAGACAGGACAGAGAGCGAGGAAGAGGTCGATTTCTTCAGAGAAAAGTATATGCCATTAAAATGTTGGAAACAGATTGGATTTGTGGCTTTCGATCCAGACGTCAAGCTAGGGCATATAATCCTTGGCTGTCTCTTTGGTTCACAGTTTGCAGGCTTTCAAGTGGAATCTCAAACCTGCCAGAAAAAAAAAAAAGAAAAAAGAAAAAAAAATCATCCGAACTATTTACAGACAACCCTTCCTTTGCCAAAACTTTGTTCCAACTTGTGGTATGCAGTTTATTGCAACACAAATGTCAAAGGTAGAAGGCAGAAAGTAGTCTTTGGAACAGACTGCAGCATGTTCCCAGTGACAACTAAAGTGCCTTTAAAATATATATATATATATATATATATATATATATACAGTATGTGAAACAGATTCTCTTTTAAAAAAGAAAAAAAAGTATCTTGAGCTTGCTCATGAAGATTAAACAAAAAACTATTTGGACTAAAATGTTAAATCAACTAAAATCTGTCGAAAAGTGTGTGGTCTGGATTTTTTATTTTTTATTTTTTTAAGAAAAAAGATTTTCCAATCCTCGTATCCTTTTGAAAAGCTTACTGTATATGTTTTTTTAATTATTTTTTTTTTTACACATTATCAAAGCTGTCCTTCATTCCACTAATCAAAGCAGTTCGAGGTATAGCAGTGGAGGTTTCGACACAGGCCAGGTTTATCCACGTCTAGACAAACGTCAATGAGAGATCACGTTCCTGATTGAGATACATTCTTTATTGTCATTGCACAATGTACAACGCAACTGGTATCGTTCCTTATGGTGCATAAAAATAGATTAAAATGGTGAACATACAGTAAATAATAAAAGAGTATAAATTTAACCAATCCTTCTTAAACTACAGTACTGTAATTGACACCAAAAACAAAACCTGCCCCCTTGTGGTTGTCATACAATATGATTCAATTTTAACCATGCATCTGCAGGATTAACCGCTGGATGATTAAGTATTCGATCATTCATAGATCTAATTAGAACTGAATGAAAAGAAATGAATACAAACAAGTTTCAGCAACTTTTATTGCTTAAACTGCCAGTATGACAAGCTCTACCAAAAAAAAAAAAGGGAAAGAACACATTTTGTTGGTGACACACTGGAAATCAAAGCAAAAATTTTTTTAAAAAACATCATTAACAAGAACAAAACCCCATATGGTCCACTGTTTATGGCACCTGCCGTTCTAATGACTGCAAGTGTCACAATACCAGCTCAAGGTCTGGGCCAGTGAGAGTATAGTCTTCAGTAACAAAAAGCCAAGCAAAGCTAGATTTATATATGTTATCATACATAGAAAGATATCATCATATAGACTGTGAGTGAGAAACCTTCGGGCATAAAATACTATTTAATAAATATATATAATGTGAAGGAATAAAAATGTAACAATGGTGACAGAGGGCACTCGGTATTCTCTATGCCTGAAACATGTACGTGGAAAAACAGGTTTCCTGTAAATACCCCAAAAAGAAAGAAAAAAAAAAACCTCACAGTGAATGAAATGAAAACCTTAGCGCATCATTTTCCTACAACTCAGTTTAGTTCCGTACAAACTGATCAAAAGTTCCTGAATTACTTTAGAAACAAATTTGCTAAAGGTTTTCATTTGACACCCCATTACATGTTTCATGTTTTATCCTTTCCGCATTGAAATTGTGCTATTTAATCTCTACAATTACACACACAAACCCATATTTCTCCACACACAACAATATTGTTGTTTCAAGAAGTTCAAGAAATAAGCGAGCGTACGTTAATTAATATGGCACGAAGCTCCTACAGTCAACTTTAAACGAAAATGAGATGCGGTGAAACTGAAAATGACAGGATGGAAACGACTTACTGAAAATGGCATCGCTAATACTGGAGGTTTACAGTCTATTAATATTAATAATAACAATAATAATAATAATAATAATAATAATATTTAGGATCTTGCTGTTTTTGCCAATGTGATGACTGGAAATATTCTTGGCTGGTATAAAGACTGTAATGTATGTACAAAGGGCATCTTACTGATGTGTATATCTTTAAGAAACTGTTACTTCAGTAGGGCGGGGGGAAAAAAAAAAAAAGACACAATTATCCATAAAGCATGCTTACAGTTTCTGTGCGTAAATATGAGTACTTTTATATACTTTCGAATCCAGTAAGTAATATCTTACAAAACTATTCTTAGAAAACTACTTCGACTACGGCAAAGCAAGCTGAACAGAAAACGCGTCTTTCGAATAGACTTTGCTTTAAAAAATATAATCTCACCCCTACATTTTTTCCGTCTTAAGTAGTTACACGTACAAGCGATGCCCGGTACAGTCTGTGGATTTATCTTCAGTAGGTTTTGATTGTCTGCTCGTGGCATGTCGATGCTGAGAAAGGACGGATGCCGTTTTGCTGCCGTTTTAGCAAACGTGATGTTCGAGTGCAGGTGAAGGAAGTATACGCTTATATTCGTGAGCAATGAAAGAAAGAGTTTAAAAAGGAAATAAAAGCCGACTGCATGAGAGAAGAAACAATAAACCCTGCTGTTGAAGAGTTTGGTATGTGTTCAGACAGACAGTGACACAAAACTGTTGTACTGCTGGATGTTGCGCTTGAGGATGTCCGAGCAGGGGCCGAGCACTCGCTCGAAACGTGGTCGGTCCAGCTTCACGCACTTCAGGGGACCGCGGGCCACTACGGTGGCGGCACGGGGGCGATTCATTAACAGTGCAATCTCACCTAGAAAACACACACACACACAAACACAGAGTGAGGTGAGTGAAATTGACTGTAATCAATCATTCTGTGTAGTGCACAAAATTTTTTAATAAAACTAAAACGTGAAAAATGTGACTAACTCTACATAGTACATCTCTGCAGAAGAAAAAAATATTAAGTTTAAACCATCGTCATCATTAGGAGATAATTACAGCTGACAAATGTCTGACTGCGTCTATATAACCATCATTACTAGTCTAGTCCTTTCACAAGGCTGTAATTTAATAAATGATAATGAACCGTCACTTCTGAGCAACAGTAACACCTTCAAACAGCTGAGTTTTACTATCGAGAACCCGAGCTACAATTACAGAAAAACACAATACCGTCAAATGTCTGTCAGAGGATTAAAAAAAAAAAAAAAAGTGCTTACCGAAGTAGTCTGAAGGTCCTAAGCGACCCACTTCTACAAACTCCTCGTTCTCAGATCGTCTCTGCAGGACAGCTGCACTTCCCTAATGAAACACGACACGAAGCGTTAGAGATGCGAACGGAGGCGGTGGAAATCACTGTACTTATACAGTAACTTATTATTAAAAATAAACACGGGGGTACCTCCAGTATGATGAAGAATTCATCCCCTGGTTCTCCCTGCACTACGATCTTCTGGCTGTCCTCAAACTGCACCGGCTCCAGCGCGTCAGCCACCGTCAGGCGCTCCCACTTATCCAGGGACTCTGGGAATCGACAGTCATCAAACACGTTACAGCTACAGTTCGCTGGTTTTCACATGACGACAATTATATAACCATATACGATTTAAAGGTTCTGTATTTGTTTAGCTGCACCATTTTATCAAGCAGCACTTTTTGGACACAAACGGCGTCTTCAAATCTGCCTTTATTTCTGTTTTTTAAAATAGTATACACTAGTACTGACCAATTAATGACAGTACTGATAGTCGGGAATTTATGTGGAGTTTGCCAATAATTTAAGCATTTGTTTATTTTTTATATACTCTTGTGGTGATAAATAAATATTGTCAAACATAATCCTAATGAGATCATTTGTCCAATTGTTTGACGTTAGCCTCAATAAATGTTTCATAAATAAGTTACCGACTTAAGTTTTAACTGACTATCGGTCACTTCAAAGATCATCGTCCTCCATACTTTCCTATCGTTGTCCATTTCTTTCAATTCCTTCATGGGTATGTGTGTGTCAGCCTTGATTATGTCCACCCGGTGTATTCTGTTATGTCCTCTTCTTCATGTCCTACTGACTATGACGAACATTCATGTTGTTTCTAGCGAATTAGCTCACATTATGTGACCAAAGCATGAGAGCCACTGCTTGGTGATTTTTACCTTCTGTGATATTTTAGGTTTGTGACCCGCTCTAGGATCTAGGATCGTCTTATTTGTGATCTTACATGTCCATGGTATGTGTAGCATTCACAGCGTGGATTTTTCTTTTTGTCTGCATTCTTGAGTGTTCAGCTTTCATACATGTCGATCAGACAAAAACAATAGAGTGGATTTTTGTTGCGGTGCTACAGTAAATACCTTTGCTTTTCCAATTTTTTGCCAAGAGTTACATATAGCGGTTTAAACCACTCACTTGTCTATACCGCTTTATCCTGTTTTCAGGGTTGCAGGGGGCCTGGAGCCTAACCCAGGAGACTTGGGGCAACAAGGTGGGAGTACACCCTGGACAGGGTGCCAATCCATGACTGGGCACAAATACATGCACACACTCATTCATGCACTACAGGCAATTTGGGAATGCTAATTAGCCTAATCTGGAGGTCTTTGGACTGTGGGAGGAACATGCAACCGAACGAGGGAATCGGACCCTGGTGGCGCAGTTTAAAATCACAATCACAGTGGCGCAGTGGTAAAGTGCTCGCCCTGTCATCCGGAGATCGCGAGTTCGATTCCCGGGTGATGCTGTAACCTCTCGTGACCTCAGCTGGAGGTTTGGAGAGCTGATTGGCTGAGCTCTCTCAGAGGGATGAGAGGTATTTAGTGCTCCCACATTAATCACGGCTCTACAGCCAATCATCTGTGAGCTCAAGCAAGTGGAAGGAGCGGATAGCGCTGTCCTCCGAGTGCGTTACGCCGCCCCCAACGGTGCATGATCGAGCAGTTCGAAACGATGCAGTCGGCTGGTGTCACGTAGTTCGGAGGAAACACGTGATAGTCTTCGGCTCTCCTGACTGAGTGGTACTAGTAGCCTTAATGTGGGAGCCCCTAGTGCAGAGGTGTCAAGTAACGAAGTATAAATACTTTTTTGGGTATCTATACTTTACTGGAGTAATTATTTTTCAGCCGACTTTTTACTTCTACTCCTTACATTTTCACACAA
>JAQMYG010000006.1:3915535-3925977 GCA_030014215.1 Clariallabes teugelsi | reverse complement strand
CTTTATAAACACTGGACTGGGACACAGATTTATAAACACTGGACTGGGACACAGCTTTATAAACACTGCACTGAGACACAGCTTCAGGCCCACAGAAGCGACGCCATCTTTTCATTTGACACATAAACACCTGGCTGAATCCCAAACGCCTCCGGATTGGACAGCAGTGCACTCAGCAGGTTGCACAAGGCGTTATCACTCTTCACACCCCGCGTTAGTGCATTTCCATGCGAAGTGTGCAGCGGATTCGGGAACCACAGGGCACAGGCTAGCTGATTAGCGCTTAGCAATTCAGCTACACTAGCACAGCTTCGTTACAGCCCTGTTCACCGTCAAATTGTGCTCTGACAAGAAATATGACAACGAAAAAAAACTCATCCAACATCATCGATAGACTCGAATTAATCTAAACTCGTTTTTACCTAGGATTTTAGGATGTTTATTATCTTCTCTTCAACTGCCGAACCGTTTCAATGCTCCACCGGAAACGGACGAAACCAATCCAAAACTGCCATTGACGTCAATTCGCCTCTTTGACACGGAAGCTGTAACCAATGGCAACCTTAAAGTGACAGGCGAGCATTATGCAAGGCAAAAAAAAAAAAAAGAATTACCTCTTCCTGACAAGAAAACAAAATGAGAGAGAGAAAAAAAACTCTTTCTTTTCTGAGCGCTTTTTTTTTTTTTTTTTTTTTAAACAAGTGCCTTGTGTACAGTCACCTTAGTGCTTATTAAGATTTGGAAATATTTAGTATCCTGCAGAACATTAATGGCAGCACATTGGTTTAGTCATTAGCACTAGGGTCTGGGTTCGATTCCTGCCTCAGTTCTGTGTGCATGGATTTTGCATGTTCTCCCCCTGCTTGGTGGGTTTCCCCAGGTGCTCCGGTTTCCTCTTTGCAGGTATATGTGTCCATCCTGGCACATCATCCATACTCCCCAGCCTGGAGACACACTATATGGAGACACACTATATGGACAAAAGTTTTTATCCAAACCTGCATTGACATTATATCCAAATACATATACTTCATTATGGAGTCGGTCCCCTTTTTGCACCTATAACAGCTTCCACTCTTCTTGGAAGGCTGTCCACAAGATTTTGGGGTGTTTCTGTGGGAATTCTTTCTGTAGAAATCAGGCACTGATGTTGGATGAGAAGGCCTGGCTCGCAATCTCCGTTCCAGTTCATCCCAAAGGTGCTTGATGCGGTTGAGGTCAAGGCTGTGTTCGGGCCAGTCAAGTTCTTCTACACAGAACTCATCAAACCATGTCCTTGCGCTTTGTCCATGTTGCTTTGTTCACTGGAGCACAGTCATGTTGGAATAGAAAAGGGCCTTCCCCTTGTTAGCTGTTGCCACAAAGTTGAAAGTATAACATTGTTCGAGATTATTCTGACGAATTGAGGTTTCCCTTCACTGGGGATAAACAAGTGGATAACCTCTAGTGTAATATAATATAATAAAATCTAGTTCAAATGACTTCTTCGGTAGAACCTTTTCTATATTTCGGGACCGAAAAAATTTCCAAAAGGCAAAGAAAAACAGGAACAGTCAATACACAGATGATAAAACCTGCAGACAAATCCAAATGGTAATTGAAAAGGTATACACCAATCACCCTTAACATTAACACCACTGGTTAATTAAATAACATTTATTATCAACTATGTACCAGTGCTGACAGGATCATGGGCGCTCAAGGTTTATTTATACATGTGGGGACCAAAGGCTAGCCTGTCTGGTATGAACCCGCAGAAAAACCATTGAAAAATGGCAATGCCGGCCACGACAGAAAGGCACCAGAACACTCAGTACACCACAACTCATAATGCACAAGGTCTGGCAGGCAAAGAGCACAAGGCCTCCAACTCAGCCTCTAAACTCCCACTCCGATTGAGAACCCATAGAGGCCCCGCCCTGTAACCCACAGCACACAAAGGATTCATTGCCAATGTCCTGGTGACAGACACCAGTCCATAGATGTTGCTAGACGATGTAACGTTAATTTGTATACTGTTTGCATGTATTATTAATACATTTGCATGGCAACTAGCAGTAGAATGAGAAGGTGGTGTGTATGGAGGTATAATAGCAGAAACCAACACCAGATTTCTTTTTTTTTCTTTTCTTTCCTTTTCTCTATTCCTCCTTCCTTTTACATTTTGGAGAAGGTAATTAGCTTCAAGTGATTGAATTTACAAGTCATTTTAGAAGAGGGTGATCCTTTTCCAAATCAGTGATTCTGTTTTTTTCTATCTATTTCTGACATGTTGATGTTATGTCTTTCACTTGGATGTTAAAAGTGAAATGCGCCACCTCACCTGTAGTCTGTCCTTTCGATTTAATATGAGTTCAAGTATAGATTGTCTCTCACTTATGCTGACATTTATGGTTAAATGCCAGCTTTGTGTAAAAAACAACAACTCCCTGCATATTCAGTCAAGAATAAATGGAGCATGAAGAACATTCAAATCAGCCTACTTGACTGCAGTTGTTGATTTTGCCAGAGCTCCTGTAACCTCCAGTATCTTACTCACCAGTTGAATGCCAGATCAGATTAGAGGACTAAGATGTCAAGATATTAGTTCAGCTTTCACTATATACAGTCTTCCTGAAACATTGGTCGATTTCCATTCTCATATTCTTGGCCGATCTAGTCACCACTCCCAGGCCCATGGAAGAAATTCTCCTCAGAACATGAGGTAGCGTGGCCAAGTGGCTGGAGTTAAGCACAGGTCTCTGTGGATGAATGATTTTAGATTTCACTTCTGCCATTCAGGCTTTTGCTCCGAGTGTTCCTTGGTTATGGTTTGGCTTTGGTTGTTGGCTCTTTGCAAAGCCTTTAAATGGTGAGTTTCTCTGTTATTATGCACTTTGACAGGCTGTGGAAGCAGAGTTCACTTTTTACCCTTTAACAGTTCGGTCATGCCTGACTTTATTCAAAATAACAAGTATAAATGCACCATTTCAGTGTTTTTTATACCAGAGCTTCGTGGACTTTATCTGGAATTACCATTGCGTAATATTTTTTTTTACTTTTTCATTTTTATGACATATTATATAATTAACAACAACTTGAGTGAAATGTAGAATCTTAAAATTTTTTAAATACATGTCAGTGTTTGGTTTGATCTTTTCTTAAGAGGGGTGTTCAAGTCAAACCAGGACTTATGATGATAATGTCTGGCAAAGCAAAGTGTAAACCTGATTGACATTTACAGAAGACTCCACTCACGGTACGGCGATGATACTCTTATCCGCAGTAAAACATTTGAATGGTGCAAACATTTTAAAGAAACCTGTACTTCCGCCCAAGGTGTCTCGGAGCCCACTGCAGTCGTTCCTGTGAACATTCAGCGACAGGAACGTCTGATCCTTGAAAATTGATTGTCAACTTATAACTTCATCCATTCACGCATCCATTCACCAAAACCACTTTCACATTACAGGAACTCGGCCCGGAGTTATTGCCACATCCCCTCCACATGCAAAGGAGTTCACAAGAGGCCAGCGTTTCAAACATGAAGCAGGCAGTCTGATCATGGTTCTGGCATACTGAGAAAACTTTCTACCTTGATGGTATCCAAGTACTAGTGAGACACTGGGATAAGTGCATTGGTGAATTAGGGGACTATATAGAGAAATAAAGGGTGTTTTTACTCTCATAACTGTGTTCTGTTATTCTGCTCATTCAAAAGTCCCGGGTTGACTTGAACACTCTTTGCATTTTAAGGAAAGTGCACACTTGAATCTATGAGATTAGAGATGAGGACAATCTGATATTTTACATATTATAGATTTTACGGATTTGTAAATGATATAGATTTGCTCACATTTAAATAATGCAGAATCTTGAATATTATAAGAAACAACATTTAAAATAAATAAATAAATAAAAGTATACCATAAGATAGATGAAATAATAATAATAATAATAATCATTATTATTATAATTGTTACCTACACACAGGCTTTCCAACTGGCAAAGTAAACAAAGTAACAGGATTAATAAAAAGAATTACCTTGTGCACCCAGAGTATTCCTTATAAATTAAAAGGGTGAATCTCAATCATTTATCATAACGCTCTGGTCTGAAAATCTACATCTAAATCCATGAATTCTCTTGTTATTCTGTAGAATCATCAGTCAAACTCAATATATTATATTATACATCTAAAAAGTGCATTTTAACTAATGAATAATCACTATTAAGAATCAATAAATCGGCCTTTTCATTTTTAACATTTTAAGTTGATTATCTATAGGATCTAATACCGCATATATGTCATTAGTACCTTCTTCCTACACTCACAGAAGGAGTACAGTATTGAAATACAGTACTCATGTTCAAGGATCAAAAGTTAAAGCTACACTTCAGCTTTTTCCCCCCTGAGTGTAAAGAGTAAAGTCATGAGTAACTCTTGGCGGCCCCCTAGTGGCCATGAGCCCTTATTGAATTTGTATTTAGTACCAAATACTGTAGTTTTATACAACTGGATTTTAACTTTAAACACCATATTTTTCTTCTCTAACAAGCTTGCTTATACAGAGCATTATTAGTGAGATCAGACACTGAGGTCAGGTGAGGAGCCCTGGGATGCTGTTGGATTTCCAGTTCATCCCAAAGGTGTTTCATACTGCAACAGGTTTCTTCTCTTCATACCAGTAATGGGAAAGTGTAATGTACAAATGCATTCTATACAATTTGGTGTTTCCAACTTTGTGGCAACAGCTTGTGAAGAATCGCATATGTTGTTGGTCTTTTGGTTGCTCCTGTCAAGGGGTCACTTCAGCTGACCAACGGATCGGCACAACTACTTGTTTTGCATCCAGTTGCTGGGGTTGGGGGTTTGAGTAGAATATATGGGTTTGATTTTGTTATTATTATTACTACTACTACTACATTTTTTTTTTTTTTTTACCTTTTTACTTCTTAGTGTACAATTACACTTTGTACATTATGTGTAATTTATATACATGTATATGCTTATATTATATATTTCATTCCAAAATTTTATTTATTTTATTTTATTTTTAGTATAATTGTATTCTTCTAGTGCAATTTTCCTTTTATTGTAATGAAATCTTTCTATTTTATTCATTTCACTGCACCTCCAGGATCCGGGTTCGATTCCTGCTTTGTGTCTGTGTGCATGCAGTTTGCATGTTCTCTCTGTCCTTTTTGGGTTTCCTCCAGGTACTCCAGTTTCCTTTCACACATGTCTAGCAAAGACACTCAGATTAGGCTAACTGTTGTTCCCAAATTGCCTGTAGTGTGTAAATGAGTGTGTATTGTGTGCATGTGAGGCCTTTGATGTATTGACACCCTGTCCAGGATGTACCCCGCCTCGTGCTCTTAATCTCCTGGGATAGGCTCCAGGCCCCCCGTGACCCTGTACACGTTCTCACAGAGAAAGACGGCCTACTTAAGGGGAATTGAGTAATGAGCTTTAAGTAATTCTTTTATCAATTAAGTCTTTACTTTTCAGGCGGTACAGTGACTTCATGGTGAGCACTATCGCCTTGCACCTCCAGGGTCCGGGTTCGATTGCCATCTCGGGTCTGTTTGCATGGAGTTTTCATGTTGAATTGAAAGCATTGGGAAAGGATAATGTATTAAGTGGTGATTTTCTGAATTAAACCTTTGATTTTGATTGAAATCTGTTTTTCCTTCACCGTCTGCTCAAACTAGCCCAAGAGGTGGCGATAATGAGTCCACATGCTGATTCACCACCTCCGGAAAACACCAAGGAACAAGAACGAGATTTTTTTTTTTAAACATTTTTTTTTAATTTTAGCTATCAGAATTCTCCAGTGTTCATTGATTTAATAGTTTAATTGTATTAAAATGACATGTATATGAGCAGCGTGAAGCAGAATGCCTGTCCTGGAGCTTCACGGTACCAGCAGTTGGTGAGTAATAAAGGGCTTTAACACAATAACCAGCTCTTCCTCAGGGTTTCTGCTGCGGCATGTACAGTACAGTACATACAGACTGCTGAGGAACAGTTAGCACTGACGTCATCGACTCCAAAATATTTGAATAAAAAAAACGGTTAATGTCTATGACAACCTTTTTAAACGTCTGTTTGATCTTTTAGAATCTTTTCAAACACCTACATAAAAGGAACTCGCAGTGTTTAAACACAAACCGTTTGAACTGATCATCAGTCAGTCCTGCTGAGTCTTTCCACAGGAAATAACTAATGTCTTGCTTTAAACGGCTCACCAAATGACGTCATACACCAATTTGTTTATTGTATTGCGTGTAATCTGCATATAATTTGCACATTCATCCTTTCTTCCCGGAAATTTGCTTATCAAGAACAAGTATTCTGGTTAGCACTGTCGCCTCACACCTCCAGGGTTCTGGTTCGATTCCCGCCTCTGGGTCTCGATGTTTCCTCAGGGTTCTCCAGGTTAATCCTACAGTTCAAAGACATATAGATTGGCATTCTAATTGGCGTTCCCATGAGTATGTGAATGTGGCACCCTATCCAGGGTGTACCCCACCTAAGTGTCCTGGGATGGGCTCCAGGCCCCCTGCGATACCCTGGGTACAGGATAAAAGTGGGATAGATGATGAGCGAGTCACACACATATGACCGCCTTCTTTAAAACGTTTGCTCTTTTTGTTATACTGTGCTTGGAATCAGAAATTTTATCACAAGTCCCCGTTTGACTCGAACGCCCCATGTATTTTTCCATGACTGTGATTTTTGGGGGAAAAAAAAAACTAACTCTAAAGACTTGTTAAAAGATATAATCATACTGTATGTTGTGTTGACATTTGTTGTATGGATTTCGTAATGATGCCTTTTCCACATTTTTTCCTAGGAATTATAGAATCAATGTCTATTTTATTAGGAACACCTGTACATTTATAATGTACATATAATACATATAATAATGTACATACACAAACAATCTCACTACTACTAACAGCATCTACTACTACAATGCACATTACACATTAACGCACATTACACATTTTGCACACCATGGAACGTTGAACTTTGACTTGGCACATTATTCTGTACATTGTCTAGCTCATGACTGGACATGGTTTTTATATCCCATATCCCATGGTTTCTATAATTCAATTTCAATTCTATTTTATTAGATTATTTGTACATAATGTAATTATTATAAAAATTTTTTTTACAGCTAAACGTTTTTCTATATTTAAAAAAATATTTTTCTATATTTGTAAAAAAAAAAAAAAATCTTATTTTATACTTTATATTCTTCTTTGAAAACTTTTTTTTTTTTTCAAATAAAATTTTTATTTAACCTTAACTTATACAGTTATCTAATCAGCCAGTCATGTGGCAGCAGCCCAACGCAAATACAGGTCAAGAGATTTGGTTAGTGTTCAGGGCAAACATTAAAATATAAAAGGAAATCTTTGTGACTTAATGGCATGATGGATATGAGTGTTTGAGAAATCTCTCATCTGCTGGAATTTTCACAGACACCAGTCTGCAGAGTTTGCATAAAAAGGTGCGAAAACGCCTTGTGGATCAGAGAGGAAAAGGTCTAGACTGGGTCAAGCTGTGACGAAGGATCTGGAAACTCATAAGCACACTTTACAACAACGATGAGGTAAAAAGCATCTCAGAACACACATCACATCACATCACATCACATCATGGATGTTTTTTTAAAATCATTTTTTACATGATTTTTTTGTATCACCTTTATTTCACAATAAAGGTAAAAAGTTTCTGATGTTTAACTTACAATCAGACATCATGAACACCTGTTTTTTTATTTAACAGGGATGTGTAGACTTTGTATATTCAGTGCTGTGAAAAAGTATTTGCCCCCCTCCTGAATTATGTTTTTGCATTAAATGATTGAGATCAGCGACAATTTTTTTACACAAAGATATCCCGAGTAAATACAAAATGCAGTTTTTAAATAAGTATTTAATTTATTAAGGGAAAATAATCTGTCCAAATCATCCTGGCCCTATGGGAAAAAAGTAAAGACCTGCATTATGCCTTTGTGATAACTGGCGATTAGTCTCTCACAAGAGGAATTCTGGCCCGCTCTTCTTTGCAGAATTGTTTCAATTCAGCCACATTGGAGAGTTTAACCTGTGTGAGGTCATGCCACAGCATCTCAATCAGATTTAAGTCCGGACTTTGAGTGGGCCGCTCCAAAATACAGTATGAAAAAAGATCCAGTCTTCCTTGAACTTTATATGTAGTCTTGAGGGACAGTTCTCCAGGCTCCAGGCTTCCAGTCCAGTCCCTGTACCTGAGCAGTTTCAGAGGAATGTTTTTTGTTTGTTAAGCCACACAGTGACCCATGAATCATTCAAGTATAAAAAGTGTCTAACATAAGGCATGAACCAGTGAGAAAAGGGTGCAGATGATGACAGATGATCAGGACAGTGATTAGTTTACTGGTGATGCTGAATTCTGAGTGGTTGGAACAGACGAGAGGGGAAATGAGGTCGCCGCTGAGGTTGGTACATAAACAACCAATATTTAGCATTTTTCCTGTTTATTTCTTCATTTAATTTATATCATTTAATTACATTTAATATGAAGAAAGAATGGGTGATTTGAAGCTCTTGCAAAATAAATAGGCCATCTTTTTAAAAGGTTTAGCATTTGGGGCTAAGAGAAACATCAGGCCATGTCATCACCTGGTGTTCCTGCGCTGTTTGTCAGGTTTAAAAAAAAAACACAAAAAACTACGTGTTCAGTGTTAGAATGTAAAAGTTCCAGACATGTGATGGCAATTAATATCCTGTCAAAGAAATAATTCATTAAGTTCCACCTGCTTGTCTTTGTGTGACCTGTCACTGAACACAATGGAAAAAGAGTTTACTGTTTACATTAGATCTAGTGAAAGTGGAGAAAGAGGTCTTGGTGCTGCGTTACAATCAGTCAGTCATAATCGTGGCTCTCGAACCGAAGGCAGGTTTGGGTTTCCGTGGCCTTCAAGAGGAGACAGGTGGCATGTGAGGACCTGAAACTGTCCACGAAATGTATTTACATACTGTATTGAACATCTGCAAGGCTGCATTTAATACATTTGATCTTGTTCTTATTCTGGCTTTAAAATGACAGTGTAAATAAAATATTTCTTAAAATAAAAAGGATATTCTCAGGGACTTGATCTAAAAAATTGTAAATTCTTCCATGATAAGTGAAGTGGTGTGATGTTTTTATTCCTAATTCATTCCTGGAAAGATCACAAACTCCAGCATGAAGTGTGCATGCAGATGTTGCGTACAGATGAGAAACGGTTCTACACTTAATCAAATGACTTTCTCAAGTTTGCTTAAGGCGACTGCGACTTCTCCTTCTCCGATCACCTTCTCCTGTTCCCGAATTAGCAAGTGTGTTGTGCTGACTTTTGAAATCGCCTTAACAATTCATGAGGTGCGCCTTGCAAGACCCAAGTAGGGTCCATTGTTCGGGCCTGAAACTGTATCGGATGACTTGAGGACATTTTCCCTTGAGGAAATTAATTCAGTGCCGAGTTACATTCGTCTTGTGTCTTGTGACGGAAAGTGTATAGGCAAGAAATTGCTAAAATATTTAGAGTGTGTGTTTGTGTGTTTTTTCTTTTTTTCTTTTTTGGTGAATCTATTCGATCGCCTTGCCCTAGTTTCTAGCAGGATTTGCTTTGCTGAGATTAGATCGGAATGAACTCGGCGTAAATGAGACGGATGCTTTTGCTTCTTTTGAACAGGTTCAGGACGTCCTCGCCGGTACCGGAATGCTGCAGGGACTGAGCGCTGGAGATGGAAGATGTCTTCTTGTTTGCGTTCAGATGATCTGAAGACTTCTTTTTCAATGATTCAGATTCCTTGAGATTTTTTTTTAATGGAAGAAAAGAAATAAGGGCAGGTAAGACTAAATCTAGTTCATGTCCTTGTATTTTTGGATGGTATTCAGATGGTCTTAGACAGCTCAGGTTTTCAAAAATGCATTTTTATTTTATTTTATTTGCTTTTGTGTGAGAGGCTATTGATGGAACGATCCAGTTGTGCTTCTCGTGTATTTGTGTGTTTCAGGAAAGGGGATGCGTAGCTGGAGGTGTTATTTCTCGAGACTCATGCGTCTCTCGGTGCGCTGGGTTCGCCTGTGTCCCCACCGGGGACAAGGCAATCGGCCCGGCCTGCTTCGGCAGTCCTGGAGCTATGGAAGAGTCGTCTTCAACTCCCTTTACTTCAACATCCTGACCAACTGGGACACGGTGCTGGACTCCATCTTTGAGCCCATTTACTGGCTGGTGGACAACCTGACCCGCTGGTTTGGGGTGGTGAGTTTTAGCTTTGATTATTTGACAATGAATAATCAGTTATGTAATTTAATTTAACAGTTTAACAGTGTAAATAGTGGGTCTGCATCAAGGATCGGCTCTAAGCCCCTTTTTGTTTGCTCTGGTGATGGACAGGATGACAGATGAGGTAAG
>JAQMYG010000006.1:3833077-3847116 GCA_030014215.1 Clariallabes teugelsi | reverse complement strand
TGGGCACTGGCTGGGAATCGAACCCGGGCCTTCCGCATGGCAGGCGAAACACCTACCACTGAGCCACCAGTGCCCACTGTGATGAGGCCAAAATCCTGACTGATAAAGTTGAAACTAGATGAAAACCTGGTCAAAATTGTGTGTTTTGACAGGACAATGCTCCCAGACTCACATTAAAGCTGGTTATGGAATAACTAAAGCAGGCTAACTGAACTTTTGGAATCTCAATTTAGGTCCATATTAGGAAACCAACAAATGTAGTCGAGCATGACTGGTTTTGCCAAAGAACGGTGGTCAAATATCCAGCCAGAATTCTGCTAGAAGCTTAGTGATGGCCAGCAAAAGCAGCTGCTAAAGGTGAAATGTACAGTACAGTACTGGGTGTATGGGTATGTGCTTTTGACCTTGTGTGCATAGTTGTAACCCTGTGTTGATATCAGAAATCTCATTAAAACCCGCACCAAATTCTTTCTTCTGTTAAGAATTCATGTTGTACAACCTGTCTGTCCCAGAAAAAGACCAGTTCAAAAACTCCATGTCCTGTAGTTTTTAGAGATCAGTATTTCTTAGATATCCATGTTCATGATGAGTGTATTGAAGATTCTGTGTGTTACTGTCAGTGAGAAATGTGGGCGCTTCTCAGTTCATCGTAAGAGTGTTCTCAGGGATTGAGGTGCAAACCTTTACGAACGACGTCTTCATGGACCTGGGTTATTTGTGTGTGGTGCCGTGGACATGCTGGAACAGGTTTGGGCCTCTTAGTTCCACTGAAGGGAATTTACAGTTTACATCTCCGACAAAGCTATGAAAAATGTTCTGCTGACTCATTTACACTTCTCCCAAGCTGGTGTGAATTTGCACGTTATGTAGTCATGATACTGCCTTATGTGTTTTCCCCCATGGTCCTGGAAAGACAAAGATGTTTTTTTTTTTTTTTTCCTATTGTTACAAATGCCGTCTTCACTTTTCAACACCAGAAAACAACAGAAAGAAATCTCAACAGTCAGAAATTTGAGATTAGAATTGTGTCAAAAAAAATTGAACAAAAATTGTAGGATTAAAATAGGGTAAATAAGTGGATTTAAAATTACAAACAAAAAGCAATAGACACAAAAACAAACTTTTTTTTTTTTTTTTCAGTTTTGCTGCTAATTTTTTTCCCCCCACAGCAGGAAATCTCTTTCGAAAAAAAACCCTGGCCAATGAGGATGAAGCACTTTAATACCCACCCAATAGCAGCAACACAATTACCCAAAGACCCAGCTCTAACACCTGCCCAGGCGATGTGTGTGTGTGTCGGAAGGCCAAATGGAAAAATCAGCAGTGAATCCGAAAAACTCGGCAGTGAAACAAAAAACTAAGGAGCAAAAAATTAACTGTAATGTAATTTCTGTAACTAAGAAATTTAAATTGAAACTTTGGCAGCAAAACTGATACTTTTTAAAAATTTAATCTGGATCCTCGGGGCGGCACGGTGGTGTAGTGGTTAGCACTGTCTTGCACCTCCAGGGTCCGGGTTTTCTCCGGGTACTCCGGTTTTCTCCCACAGTCCAAAGATATGTCACATACTCAAAGTATGTGAGTGTGCCCTGTGATGGATTGGCACCCTGTCCAGGGTGTACCCTGCCTTGTGCCCTAAGCCTCCTGGGATAGGCTCCAGGTCCCAGTGACCCTGAATACAGGATAAAAGGGTATAGAAGATGAGTGACGGTGGTGTAGTGTCGCCTTGCACCTCCAGGGTTCGATTCCCGTCCACGTTCGATTCCCGTCTCTGTGTGCGTGGAGCTTGCATGTTCTTCCCGTGCTTGGTGGGTTTCCTCCGGGTACACCGGTTTCCTCCCACAGTCCAAAGACGTTCTGTGTCCTGAGATAGATTGGCATCCTGTCCAGTGTGTACCCTGCTTCATGCCCAAAGTCTCCTGGGATTAGGCTCCAGGCCCAAGCGACCCTGTACACAGGATAAGCTTTATAGACGATGAATAACTTTGTTCAACTCGTACAGAGAGCAGTTTCAGTTTCTTCCAAGCTCACTCCACTCGGCCCTTCCCCGTCTCAGCGCTGGAGTGGTAAATTATTTATACTCTACAACTCACAAAGGTAATAACAGGCCAAAATGTGATACCTCCTCCTCTGAGGATGTGTCCTGGTCCCAGTTTGCCTCAACTCACACGAGTCTATCATGGATCTCACTCATGGCTTGAGATCAGTGTCGCTAAAAAGATAAACACAAGTAATAATGAAGCTCTGCGTGACCTGCTTTCTAAGGAATGTTTTAGACAAACAAGAAGATATAAATTCTAAGGAAATATTCAGTGTTGGGAAACAATTTGTGATTAAGCAACGCTCTTGTTTTTTTTTACGGTACACCAGGCCACCCTTGAGAAATTTCTCCCAGTATAATGCAACACACAAGCTTTCAAGCTGCCTTTAGTCTGACGAGGAAAAAAAAAGACCAACTATTTGAAAATAACCACCAGATGGTGATAAAAATGCAGCAAATTTCACCAGTGACCACCAGGGGGCAGTGTAGACGCTGAATAGTTTCTCTAAATAACATCAACAATTGACCACCAGATGGCAGTGTGGGCAAATTCAAGCTGGAAAATTGTCTGTCTTATTAATGAAACAGATAAGTTATGGACTATTAATATAAATTAACTTTTTTTTTTGTTATACAAATGTACATGCTGTCTTGAGCTAGCAGAGAACTGTGCTGTCCTTGTGGAATCATGCAGAGAAAGCAATTTCCTGCTAATATTTTTTCAAAGCCCATATTTACAAGCAGATTATGAAATAATCCTATCAAATGACTTTGTTTTCAATAAGCGCAGAAGATTGTGGAAAAACAAGGCAAGGGGGTGACAGTTAGTGATGCTGTAAACTGTATTAGAAGTTCATGCCTTTTGCACTCAATTTCTTCATTTACTTTATTTTACAAGGCAACTGTAGGCCTGCATACAGAATATATTTTTTTTCCTGCTTAACACATACAGAAAGTCTTAGGAATGAAAAGATTTTCAGTTGTCTGAGTACGAGGCGGTGTCAAAAAGTTTCAGATTCATGCTCAACAGATCCGGTTGCTTTTGCCATACGTCCTTCCTCACTGCGGAATCATGACGAACGTCTCTGAGGCAGATTTGCCCAGTTTTGTTTTCACGATTTGTTCTTTGTTCTAACTCACTGTCCATGGTGAAATCGCAGATGTGGTAACGCACGTGGTCAGAATTAGCACCAGTTGCACAGCTGTACACAGGATGGTGTCTTTTGGCACACTGACTTATGTGGCCTTGTGCTGCTGTCTGTTGGTGTGTTACAAAATTAGTCTCAAAACATTTTGATACCACCTCGTATTAGACTCATAAAATACGTACATTTACTTTATTTTGAATCTTGAATCCTCAGCAATTCACTAAGCACTTCATTAAAACACTAAGACCATGCTGCATGAAACCTTGGGATCATACGTATATCAAATATCTTTCACACCAACATGGTCAACACATCGCTCTTTTGACATGAAAAACCCCTCAGTAAAATGTCATTTTAGCTGATTCATAAATACACTAGGTATAGCCTAGGATATATTCCAATAGGTATATATTCCAATTTATCTCAAAGTTGTTTAGTGGGATGGGTGTCTCGGCTCACTCAAGTTTGCCTGTGATAGTCCATGTTTTCGTTGAGCCGTATACTGTACAGTATGTCTTAACCTCTTGAATATCCTCATACTGTATGAAGACATGAAATTCTCTCAATTCCGTTGTCTATAGATCACTCTGCTATCCTGATATGTGATAATTTATTTATCCTCACTCATCATCTATACCACTTTATCCAGTATTCAGGGTTGCAGGGGGTCCTGAAGCCTATCACAGGAGACTTAGGGCATGAGGCGAGTTACACCCTGGACAGGGTGCCAATCCATCGCAGGGCATACACTCTCACACAGTTAAGGAAAAAAAAGGTTGGAAAACTTAAAAGTTATTTTCCCGCAAAAAAAGTTAAACATTTGATAACGTGTAAAAAAAAGTTATTTCCAATTAATAATATTTTTGAACACAAATCATTAAATGTGCCTATCAGTACCTTTTGTTTGCAGTTATGCCCGAAGTCTAAGGATGATATGGTGAAAACAGCTAAAGGACACAAAGATAACGTGACCTTGTCAGTCCTAAAAAATAACATTTTATTTTCATAGCTGGTGCAAATTCTTGAAAAATCTCAAGAATAAGAGTGAATTCTACAGTAAATGACAGATTATAAGACACAGAATAAGACGTCTAAAAATGTGCTTATGTCACCTTTATTTCAGTTTAAGAGTGGTTTAGAAAGCAATATTGTGTAACGTTCATTTCTCCTTTACTTATAAATAATCTGAAAGATATGTGGAACATGATTATAAATAAATGAATTATTAGGGAAAATGTGCTTGGAAAGTGCTTGATCGTGTTTGGATGGACCTCCTGTCAGTCATGTTTATAGACAGACGCAGAAGATCCTGGGGCGGAGCTTCATGAACACAGGCGGGAATTATTCAAAATTAAAATTGTCAAATGATGTAACCATTAGAGAGCTAATCTTAAAAATAACCAATGTTTGCCAAAGCAATCCTAAAGGCTGTTGCTGGGAATAAATATATTATAATTGAGGTTTTTGATGTAATTGGCGACCGCAGCCTAAAAATGAAAGACTGTTATGAGGTCATTGGACAGTCACCTTACCTCCATTTATAACTTTGTAGAGCAAGCGGTCCTGAGGAACACATTCCTGTATATTGTACTTAAAAACCATACATCCTTTCAGTGTTCATTACCAGGCATAAATTTGTGATCGCAGTCCAGTCTTTGAAAATATCCTGTACATTTTGGAGATGTCAGCCATTCATGGTAACCATTATAAACATTTATGACATAAACATTTATGAATCCTGTTATTTTAGCTCATCATAACACATTGTGCAATCAAAGCAGAAATAAAAGAAGGAAAAAAAGGAAATATGGCTAGATCATAAGATATAATGTGTGTGTGTGTTTTTTTTTAATGTTCTGTTAATCATACTGAAAGTACATCACAGTATCTAGTGTATATATAGCTTTTCTAAAGTCTCTACTGTACTGTCTGTGTGGTTTCACAAAACGGATCTCAGATGTTAATGGAAAAAAAAATCAGTTGAGAGATTTAAAAAAAATGATATTATTAAAAAAAAATTTTCGAAAACAACAACAATAATAGTAATAATTGGCGGCAGGATTAGGCTAACTATTGTTGTGAGTGTCCTCACTGCCCTGCAATGGACTGGCACTCGGTCCAGCGGGTCTCCTGCCTTGTGTCCCTAATGCCCTCCTGGCCTCCCAGGACACACTGGAAAAATTTATATCTTTGCAAGTAAAAATATCTTCTATATCTAGCAAAATTTATCTCACTCACTCACTCTAGCACTTTATCTTGTATTCAGGGTCATGGGGGGCCTAGAGGCTATCCCAGGAGACTTAGGGCACGAGGCACCAATCCATCACAGGGCACACACACATACACACATGCTCATTCACACTACGGGCAATTTGGAAACACCAGTTAGCCTAATCTGCACGTCTTTGGACTGTGGGAGGAAACTGGAGTACCCGGAGGAAACCCACCAAACACAAGGAGAACATGCAAACTCCATGTAGGAATCAAACCCTGACCCTGGAGGTACAAGGCGACAGTGCTAACCACTAAGCCACTGTACTGCGCGACATGTATATACTCATCATTCACTCACTCATCGTCTATACCGCTTTATTCTGTATTCGCGGGGACCTGGAGCCTATCCCAGGAGGCTTAGGGCACGAGGCGGAGTACACCCTGGACAGGGTGCCAATCCATCACAGGGGCCACACACATACACACTCATTCACACACTACGGGCAATTGGAACGCCAATTAGCCTAACCTGCATATCTTTGGACTGTGGGAGGAAACCCACCAAGCACGGGGAGAACATGCAAACTCCATGCACACAGAGAAGGGAATCGAACCTGGCCGGGAATCGAACCCAGACCCTGGAGGTGCAAGGCGACAGTGATAACCACTACACCACCGTGCCACCACATGTACAGTATCTGCACTTTACTAAAGTAAGATTATAACACATCAAATATAAGATTATTAAGATTATTTCTTCAGCTCATTATATTTCACTCAATATTATTTTAGTAATGTTTGACTAGAAATAAGCTTAATAATCTTATATTTGGTACTACAACATATTGTAAACAATTATAGATAGATTCGATTAGATAAAAATTTTTTCACTTGCTAAGATTAACTAGGTTACCATTAACTACTAAATAATAATAATAAAAACAATAACAATTTTAATGATTTTTATAATAATTACTACTACGACTAATCATTATTATTAAAACATTTATGTTGCTACATTGTTGTTCTATAACGTTGCCAAATGTTCACTGCCAAAACAATTTGATAAGCCAAAAAAAAAACAAAAAAACAGTTACTTAGGAAAGTCTATTTTAGTAATTAAGTCATGAATAATTAAGTAATTAATTTATGAAAGAATAATAATAATAATATCCATAATAATAATAATAATAATAATAATAATAATAATAATAATACTATCCATAATAATAATAATAATAATAATAATAATAATAATAATAATAATAATTATTATTATTATTATTATTATTATTATTATTTTTATTTGCAACTCTACTCCTGGTCTTGGAATCATGTATAAAATTCCAAACTATTCCAAACTGCTGGCCCCTGGTGCTGTATGATGATCGCAGGCTGTGCTTCTGTCCCAAACTAAATATCACTTAACCAACATCACTGCACAATGCAGACTTGCTCTCTTCTGGGCCAGTGTGGTTGAGCTTCGGGTAAGAGGAATGAGGCCTGAGGTTAGAATCTGCTTGACTAGGCAGTCCGGCCCGAGCTAGAAGAGGGCAAAAAGTGAGGAATAGGATCGTGGCTGAGAGAAAACCTTGACTGAAAAAATCGGTAAGAGAGAGACTACTAAGAGAAATGAGCATTAATAGCACGTGTATTGGCCTCTGCGCCGACTCCGTGCAGCTCCCACGCTCTGAGCAAACATAACGGGAGCTGGAGGTCTGAGGGGAAAAAGCATCTATTGATATACTGTAACAAGGAGCTAAGTGTGCTCTCTCCTGCCTGAGCACAGCAGCCCAGTGAAAAGAGAGAGAGAGAGAGAGAGAGAGAGAGAGGGAGAGACGGCACCAAAGTGAAATGTCTCGGAATAAATGAGACACAGTGCAATGTCTTCTAGTAATTCCTGCTTCTCATTACACTGGGAACTTAAATATCAGCAGTTATATAAAACAAACGTGTTTGTCACAGTAAGCAGAGATGATCGAATCAGTGGCGGAGTAAAGCAGCTCATAAAAACCTCTGCACCCGCGGACTGAATTGCTCAGTTTCCTCTCTGGAAATTCTGACCGTCTTCTCCACCCATGCTCTTGAAAAACCTCTGCCTTTCTTGGCGCTGGTGAGGCCGACATGTCTGTTTCGTTTCTTTTTCGCTCGACTGTAAGAACCAGCCTATAAAAATGCCCCATGTCCCCCATTACTATTACTTCATGTGGCAGTCATCTTTCTGTCTGAGGGGATTTACGGTAAAAGCAGCCTCTTGAAATGGGTTTTGAGGTCACAGCTGTTGATGAGTAAGAACACGGGAGAAAAGAAAAAACAAACAAACAGAAAGCTATATGCTCGGAGCCTCGCAGGTTAAACAAGGTGCTTTTGTCCAGCCAAATCTCTGACATGTCTTATTGAAACATGAACATCAGCGATGTTTTTTCTTCCTCCAACTAGATATCAAGCACCAGCAATAAATCTATAGTAACATTACATGAAAGAACAAGTTTTTGTTTTCTTTAATGGGCCAAAACGGACATTTCCTCTGTGTATACTGGCGCTGTTTGGGACATTAACGGTTTTGTACTCGTGCACCCTGCAATCTTTGGCAAGCGCCGCTGGATAACTGCCTGTGTGTGCTTGTTGTAAACATCAATTTACATTCTGCAAACATAAGCTGAAAAATTCTACCGGTGCAAGCCTTATTTACTCCGTCCAAGATCGTAACGCTTTTTTAAATCGAATTTTCTTATCAGTTTTTCATAATTACTTACTAATTTTACATGCTTTGAACATACTGTACTTATTACTTCTAACATGATCTGATAAGTGTGAACATATCCTGAGCTGAACCCTCTGAATTTATTGGCTTAATTTTTATTTTAGCTCATACGTGATCTTTACTTAGTGCCGTGTACAGTCTACATACTGTATTGTGGGAAAAACTTATTAAGAAAACTTTCTGAGGATCTTTTCAAGATGACTAAGGATCTGCTCTGCGTCCCACTCCCTCTCACCCTCCTCCCTCTCGAAGCTGAGCAGAACCTGTAAGAAAAAATAAGACCTCGGTGCTGTCTGGGATTGCTTCTGATAATGATGTGAGAAATTGATTAATCTGGTATTGGAGACGCCTTGGCAGAGATATCTCATTAGTGCGAAACTTTTCTTCTTATTCTACTTTATGCATGTTGATGTGAAATTTCCCCAAACAACAAATATACAAAATGTGTGTGTGTATGTGTGAGAGAGAGATTTAATGTATTTATTATCTCAGATCACAATAAACATCACAATAATCACAATACGATTTTCTTTTTACATTTTCATCACAAAGACAACTCCTACTTGAAGTTTTTTTTTTTTTTTTTTTTTTTAAAGGTATGGCGCACAACAGGGTTCGACTGCAACTTCCTTTGTGGTTCAACTGCAATGACCATCATCTGTTCTACATTACAAACATTTCCATGTTCCCTCTCTACATTCTCTCGCCTCCCACTCGAATCGAAGCTGCTGAATCGTTCTATTAAATACTGTTTGTTTAACATTTCAGCTTACTTTCAGTTCTATCTCCAGATCTTTTCAGACAAGAGCTTGAGCAGCACTTTAACCAACTGTACAAAGTTGACACCCTCAGGACGGAGCACACCTCGAAAAAAGAAAGATATTCGTCTTTCAGCAGCTTGAGTTATCTTCTCTTAGAAATCAGAAAGTGAAAAATCTCGACCACAGCCCGAGCTGGAGACGATTCTGTTGACAGGTCTAATTAACACTGTAAATGTAACCTCTACATAAATCTGCTCAGATTATTCGTCTTTAAATCAAAGTCATGTCTCTGAGATCTGAGATCAGATTGTCCCTTTGGCAGTTTCCATGATCCAGTGCATTAAACTAAACTAAGGGCAGCTTTAAATGTGAACCAGGGCAAGACGCATCTAGAATCTGCAACAACTCGCCCGTCAGCGTATTCTCTTCCAGTTTTGCCACACATCATACCCACAAAGCCCAGGCGGTCTGGCACGCGAGAAGGAGTGGGAGAAGACAAGAGGAAGGAGGGTTGGGGGTGGAAAGAGGAGGACGAGTTGTTAGAGGAGGGGGAAAGAGGCAGTTGCCACGTTTGCACCGAGACCGAGTTAAAGCTGTTAGAGCACAGAGCAAATATGTTTTGAGAAATATCTGCACCACACACACACACACACACACACTCACACACATCAAAGCAAAAAGGATTTCTTTATGCTTTGGTGTAAGGCATGTTAGAAGTAGGTGAACTGTACTGAAAGCTACCCGTTCTCAAGTATGCAGCAGAATTTTCAGCCTCTGAAATCTTTCAGTCACATCCTTGAAATTCTACGTAGATTAAGTTTCCTCGACACTGAAGTATTCAAGGGACAAGGATTTTTTCTGATACAGATAAAGATTCATAACGGTTTTACAACAGCTTCAGAAAAGTTTAGGTTATTTTTTTGTACAGACAAAGCCGTGAGGTGTGTAACCGTATAGTCCACACAAACATAATCTCTGCGCCTCTTCTCATAGGACAAAGCATCCAGCGTAGTGAGACGCCTCTCCCCCTAATCCCCCCCCCCCTCCCTCCAGCTTCGAATCTTCCCCTGTTCTTCATGTCCTCGCGATGCTTTGTCTATGTTCGAGAACCATCTGTGTTTTTGCACGTCACCTTGGAGACAAGGGCATCCAAACAGTAGGGGAAAGCGGGAATGGCGGACAGATGACTCGGTCAGAGAAGTTCAGACGTGAGAGCGGCCTGAAAAACTGAAGCTATCAGCACATTCCATACGGCTTGGGGTTTTTTACAGAGACGAAAGAAATATCGTCGACTTCCCATGGACATGATCTTGGGCAGTGCATAAACAAAGAATAGGGGAATTTACAGCCCTGGTTATTTGCGCCGCCACAGCAGAGGAGGAAGGAACTAAAACTGCTGTGATCTGAAACATAAGGGATATTTTGGAAAGTTTCAAAATCATGGGCTTATTTGAAGTTTCAAATCATGGTCTTATTGTCAGAAATACAGTCGGGTCTCTAATTTGGTAATGTTGTGGCCACATACAAGCTTTGTCACTTAAAATTGATATTTTTTCTAAATGTGAAAGTTGTGTTTGGCAAGTTACAAAGAAAATGACAGCGGGGGAGTTGATGGTATTTGGTGAGGAGAAACAAAACCAAGACATCATGTACATTATCATGTCTCGGTCTCACACTGGTTGGAGTTAAAGTGCTTTAACATCTTTCTTTTATTCGGTCCAAAAAGAGACTTTGTTTTTGGTTTTGGATTAGTTTATAATTTTAGAATTTGTTCTTTTGTTTTTGCATACATTTTGTTATTTTGTTTTGGATTTGTTTTGGATACATTTGGATTTGTTATTTTGTTTTCAGTTTTGTTATTTTGGTTTTGTTATTTTGGTTTTGGATTAGTTTTTGTTTTAGAATTTGTTATTTTGTTTTTTCATAAATTTTGTTTAAGGATTTGTTCTTTTGTTTTTGTTCTTTTGTTTTTGGATTAGTTTTTTGTTTTAGAATTTGTTATTTTGTTTTTGGATTTATTTTGTTTTAGGATTTGTTATTTTGTTTTTGCATAAATTTTGTTTTAGGATTTGTTCTTTAGTTTTTTCAGTTTTTCAGTTTTGTTTTTGTTATTTTGTTTTTGGATTAGTTTTAGAATTTGTTATTTTGTTTTTGGATTAGTTTTTTGCTTTAGAATTTGTTATTTTGTTTTTGGATTTATTTTGTTTTAGGATTTGTTATTTTGTTTTTGCATACATTTTGTTTTTTTTGTTTTTGTTATTTTGTTTTTGGATTAGTTTTGTTTTAGAATTTGGTATTTTGTTTTTCGATTTGTCTTTTGTTTTAGAATTTGTTATTTTGTTTTTGAATTCATTTTGTTTTAGGATTTCTTATTTTGTTTTTGGATTTATTTTGTTTTAGGGTTTGTTATTTTGTTTTGCATAAATTTTGTTTTAGGATTTGTTATTTTGTTTTCAGTTTTGTTATTTTGTTTTTGTTATTTTGTTTTCAGATTAGTTTTTTGTTTTAGAATTTGGTATTTTGTTTTTGGATTTGTCTTTTGTTTTAGAATTTGTCATTTTGTTTTTGGATTTATTTTGTTTTAAGATTTGTTATTTTGTTTTTGCATACATTTTGTTTTAGGATTTGTTATTTTGTCTTTGCATACATTTTGTTTTAGGATTTGTTATTTTGTTCTCGGTCACTGCACATTCTCTGAATGAGTAACTAATAAAGACTCTCAAATCAAACTGGACATATACATTGCTAGATAACATTATTGTGCTTGTTCTTATATATGTGTTTCTTTAGTAACAGCCCATTTATGCACAATGCTGTAAAAAAGTATTTTCCCCCTTCCTGTCTTTTTTTTTTAAATTAATGGTCACACTTAAATGATTGAGATCATCCAATATAACTTTGAATTTTAAAAATTTTAATATAACTCAATATAACACAATATAATATATGTTAATATAACACAAAGATAACCCAAGTAAATACAAAATGCAGTTTTTAAATGATGATTACATTTATTAAGGTAATATAACTATGTGAAAAGTAATTTTCCCTTGCAAAATCATGAATAAACTGCGAGTAACCACATTCGTTTGGAATCAGATTTAAATTTGACACACCCAGGCCTGATTACTGCCAGACCTGCTGAATCAAGAAATCACTAAAACAGAACCTATGTCAACGTCAAGCACGCTAAGAGATCTCAAACAGCAACTATCATGCCGCAATCAAAAGAAATTAAAGAACAGATGAGAAACAAAGTAATAGAGATGTATCAGTCTGGAAAGGGTTACAAGCCATTTCTAAGGCTTTTGGACTCCAGTGTACCACGGTGAGAGCCATTATACACAAATGGAGAAAACTTGGAACAGCGTGAACCTTCCCAGAAGTAGCCGGTCTACACAAGACTCCAAGAGCTCAATGACGACTCATCCAGGAGCTCATAAAAGAACCCAGAACAACATCGAAAGAACTGCAGGCCTCACTTGCCCCAGTTAGGGTCAACAAAAAAATTATTCAACAATAAAAAAAAAAGACTGGGCAAAAATGGCATCGATGGGAGAGTTCAAAGGTGAAAGCCACTGCTGACCAAAAAAACCCAGGAAATCTTTTGATTATCATCTTGACTTTTGGGCAAATATTCTGTGGACTGATGAGACAAAAGTTAAACTTTTTGGAAGGATTTGGAAGGATCCTGTTACATCTGGTATAAAACTAACAAAGCGTTTCATAAAAAGAACATTATACTAACAGTCACACATGGCCGTGGTAGTGTGATAGTCTGGGGCTTTGCACCTTCAGGATCTGGACGACCTTACCATCATTGATGGACCCATGAATTTAGCGCGCTATACCAGAAAATCCTGAAGGAGAACGTCCGGTGCATGTTCAATTTTTTTTTTAATGTAGTCATTGACTTAAATAACATTATAGCAGCACAAGTTATTAGTAAGTGGATCATAGCATTTGCCCTGAACTTTGAATTCCTTTGATTTCATTCTATTTACCTACAAACCTTCATGACTTCAACTCAGGATTCATCAAGAGTTGAGACTATTCTGCTAAGACACACTGTGGCCCTGCAAAGAACTGATATGGCCTCATGATCGATTCCCAAAAAAAGAGCAGCACTAGGTAACTTTTCTGGGTGACTACATTTCAAATAGACATGTAGTGCCCTATGTAGGGAGGTAAAATGTTTTATTTTTAGCAACAATGTAGTCTGCTTAAATAGGGAGGATTGAGTGATTTACGAGTCAACCTTAGACTGCCTTAGCATCTGGATTTAAGTGTTAATTAGAAGGATGTTTATAAGGAATGTCTCCAAAACAAGGGTGTCCAGGTCATTATTAACAGGTGAGCTGTCAGGACAAGATCATCTGTTAATAATGATGTGTTGTGCTTTATATGGTCCATGACCAAAAATGATGCAGCAGGTCTTGACAAAGGGGGTTTGAGAGACAATTTTGGCAATTTATATCTTGATGGCATCTTTATAGGTGCCATACGTACTATGTAGGTAAAATGGGGAAAGTTTGTCATTTGGATTTTCAGCAAAATTCCTGACATAGTGATGTTGATGTTTCTACAACCCAAATTTGCATAGTCAGTGTCTGCTTCACCGAGTCAGAGGCTGGAGTGAGCTGGACACCTGAACTCCTGAGTCCTACTTTTTACCCTCTGGGTGGAGCTCCTCAGAGGAGCTGGGTGGGCTAATGCAGGAGCTGAGGTTTTCACAGACTTCAGAACTGGCTTTCTGTGAGATGCCAACCACTTGTGGGCACTGTGTCCAAGTGCAGTAATGGAGGCCACCTTCCTGGTCTACTGGTTTCTCCCACAATTCAAAGACATGCAGATTAAGTTAACTGGCGACCCCAAATTGCCTGTAGTGTGTGAATGTTGACTGGATGTCCTACCATAGTTATAAGTGGGAATAAATGCAATGGTCACTATTGGCCTTCACGGTCCCTGGTTGGACTACAGAGGTTCCTAGATGGATGAATGATGACAACGTACACACACTCAGGATCTCAAAGGTATATATATATATATATTAGTGGTGGGCATAGATTAATTTTTTAAATCTAGATTAATCTCACTGTAATTTTGGAATT
>JAQMYG010000006.1:3802911-3832969 GCA_030014215.1 Clariallabes teugelsi | reverse complement strand
TATATATGTGTTTTTAAGCAGTCAGAGTAGTACTGTAGTAAGTAATGCATTAGCTTGAACAAATCAATACCTTGATAACTGATTACAACACAGACAGAGCTGAAATATTGTTACTGAATTGTTGAATATGAAAATGCTTAAATAATAAAGCTTGTTATTTATTATGTGGACTATGTAAAAACAAAAAAAATTAAGATAGAAGAAGTTAATTATACAGTACATGAATAAATATTAATGTAATTAATAGAAGCTTAAAAGTAAAAAAAAAAAACATATATATTATAAAATATATTTAGATATTCATGTATAACATCTATAGAATCAGGTTTTGTAGTGAAGAAAAGAAGAAAATGCATTAGAGACAGTCCTTCAAACTCCAACACACACCGTAAATGATGACTATGCAATAAAAGCTTGGAAAATGACCTTTATTGATAGTGTATAAAAAGAAAACAACGGTTTATGCGCCTTTCACTAGATGCATCAATATCGCTGTTAATAGGCAATATGAAGTAGAAAGACAATATTACGATGCCGTGTTATTCCTGTAGGACATAGTACATCTGATACTTTCAAATACTGGTCAAACAGAAGGCCAATAAAAAGCAAGTGTGGTTTGGAGTTAATAAGAGAGAGGTTTCTAATTGCATCATTAAAAACACATTGCTTGTTTAGTTAATTATTATCAAACAAATTTACATGTAAAAGTGCATCTTAAAACAAAAAAGAAACTGGCACTTTAATGGATTTAATTAAAAACATCTGGGGGAATTACAAAAAAAATTTATATATATATAAAAAAAGAAATAAGTAGGAGAGGAGCATAGAAAGGGATTTTTTTTTGTGGGGGGATCAACACATGCACAGTGTCCTGTTTTTTATTACATCGGACACCTTGTCGTATTCAAGTAACTCACTCTTGCTTGGGGGGGAATAATAAATTAGATACCGTCAACTGCCCTGCAGTCATGATGTGTTCAATGGTGTTACAAAAGGACACAAAGGATGCATTTGTAAAAATACAGTACAGTTGTGGGAACATGATCATACAAATATGATGTGAAATATTGACCTGGCTGAAAAAATTATTAGAATTTTACAATCAAAAAAAAAAAGAAAAAAAAAAAAAAGCAAAGAACACACACCTTATGCAACAAAGCTATATCTGGACCATTTATAGACTCCGTTTCTACACTTACAGTTTCTCAACAATGCCTCGACTGCAGGCAACAGACCTGTGCAGCTTCTACGACTGCGCCATGTACCAAAAGCATCGGCCTGACAAACCTTTGGACAAAACTTTAAACACACATGACATCTGTGCAACTTGCATTTATTCTTGCATGATCATAACTTGCGATACATGTTCTTCTTTTGATCTAAAGGATAACCTGAGAGAATATGCAGTAAATTAATGATTTAAAAATTCTTTCTTCTTTCTTTTTTTTTTTTTAAAAAGCACGACGTGCTATTCTCATTCTTCACCATTTCCCATCTTTTCATTTATCTTTTCACGGTGTGATCAAAGACTCAGGGCTGACAGCACGAGAACCTGAATGATTGTACTGTTTCCTTATTATTATTATTATTATTAGCTGTTTTCGAGCTAAAAGGTGATTAAAATGAGGGGATTATTTTTTTTTTCAACCTTTTCTAAGAGGCAAAAAAAATATATACCCTAAACTGTCTCTGTCACTTGTGGTATATTCAGTAGTTGATATTAGCATCTTTCCTTTATTGCATTTGTTGATATTGTTACAATATTTTTATTTTTTTTGCTGTCCAGCAACAAAGCACATACTATAGGCTATCTGACGCTGATAAATATTTTTGTGTGTATTATTCTTTGGTGAGAGGAGCATATTTTAGCTGGAAAAAATCAAACTGATGCTCTTAATGTAGGATCTCAGGGTTTGGGAGGGGGTCGAGAAGGAGGCGGACACGGGGCAGTGGGCGGAGCTCGGGAAGGAGGCGGACCCGGGACTCCGTTGGGTGCTTTCGGGGGTGGACACTGAGGAAGTGGACTTACAGGAGGTGGTGCCTGGCAGTAGTCAGGGGGAGGTGGGGGTGGGGTTTGAGCAGCACTGGGTGGGGCCTTTGCTGCCTCCTCTTTCACCCTGGTGAAGTTGATGCATCGTCCCTGAGGGAGAAAGAGGCAGAATAAAGAGATTAAATAGTGACATAACACTCTCTCTATCTCTCTCTCTTTGCGCTCTCATGTTGCAACAATTAGTGATCAACCTTTTCTAATCCGGATCTAAACTGCAGCAAAAATCTGCAGCTGTTCTACTCTTTATTTTTATCTTTCTTTCTGGTGCATTTTGTCAAAACACCCGAAAAAAAAAAACAGTAAGGAATTCAGTATAACTTGCAAAATAAGTGTGATTATGTTAAAATCCCTCAAAACCAAATAACTTTAGTAGAATATACAGTAGATTAAAAACTCACTTATCTATATAAATAAAAGAAAGGTTTTGTCTGTACATTGGTCAGAACTCGCTCTTTCAATGATAATCTTTACGTTTCATACATTGGAGGACCAGAAACCAGTCCCAGAAAAAACTGTCTGTTTGTCTGTCCAGCCAGATTTTGTCACAGCATCACACTAAACTGGCTGGACAGAATTTAATCAAACTTTTCCAGTCTTTCGGTATTTCTCTGAAGTTAAACCTGCGATTTCATTAAAATTGTTCTGAGCAGTTTTGTGCCAGATTATAAACCTTAACAGCGTACTGTGCATGCGTCAAACTGTGAGCGCGTCTTAAATTGACTGCTGGACAGAATTTAATGCAGTAGTTACTGTAGATCTCTGCCTGAATTTCAAGCTGCAAAATAAATAAAGTCAAAACGCTGAGTTTTTTACACTGATGTTATGAAAAGTTATGTGGCATATTTAATAATCTGCTTTAAAATAAGCTACTAATGTGCTACTTATTAACCAAAGTTTACTTGCTAAACTGAATTAATATTTTTACTGGGATTAGTTCATATTTTCACGGCTGAAATAGTGAATTTTTTAACGCACTGGAATAAATTTTTTTTTAGACAAAACTCTATCTTTATCCGATCTACTTTTTCCATTTCTAATCCGTGATTCACTCTCCGAACAGGGAGTGTATTTGTGTGACGACGAAAGAAGTACAACTTACGTAGCGCAAACAAGGTGTAACATAGACAAACTTACAACATTTCATTTCTTTGTACTAATAAGTTAGACAGACAGACATGTACGTGGGCTTCAACCTGAAATAATAATAATAATAATAATAATATCACTGATTACATTAAAGCTCATCAGATTATTTGTAGCTTTAACTTTTTAATTATTTTTACAAACTCTTTTCACATTAGTGATGCGTACTTACGCTTGTATATTATAATTTCTTCAGCTTCCAGGGTATCTGCTTCTATATAGTGGATGATTTTTATTTTCATGTCTAGTTATTACTTTTATGATTTTTGATAAGAATTAATTCCATGAATTCATTAACGGTCTTCAGCCTTGGCTAGTCAGATATCGCAGGTCTCTCTGTCGGAATCTGTAGAGCTATTTTTAAATAATCACCGTTATCTGTGGAACGATCTTACCAAATCATCGGCTTATCCAGCGTATTTTACCGTATCTCTGTCTTTAGTGCTTTGTTGCTATGCCATGGCTAGTAATGATGTCAGACCGTCACAGAGCCATGGCAGGCACTGTTTTTGAACCCGTAGTGATTTGTAGCAAAAAAAAAGTGGCGACTGGGCTTTAGTATGTGCTGTTACTGTTATATGTTCCCTTGTGAGAATGGTTCCCCTCGGGAGGTTTTTCCTTCTCATTGTCACCACTGACTTATTAGGAATCTAAAAATAAATCTATTTCCGTACTTCCGCTTTATGAGGGCAACTGAACTGTCCTGAGTCGAGTTGTTTTTTTTTGTTTGACACAAAACAAAAATGTTAGCATGAAAGTGACCTCCTGATATGCCTACAATTACAGTAGATACAGACCCATAAAGCGGTTTGTTCTTAGCCGTATGATGAAGCGCTATGTGTTTCAAGTGGCTGTTGTGTGAAGACAGAACTGCATATGACCTCATCTCTTAATTCTATGCCGGTCTGTTAGAGTATCTGTGTGTGTGTGTGTGTGTGTGTGTGTGTGTGTGTGTAACTTGAAGCCTCTAATTAAGGATCTGAGGCTCCGCCCACTGCTTTTTTTACGTCAGAAACTGCTGAAAGCTCGTGAAACTGATCATGGTGCATAACTGAGACCCTGAGTAGCTGCAAAAGACAGCTGGGCCAAAGAGTGCAGATGAGAAAAACAGGCTGGTGAAAGTTAATGACATGCTACAGGGCTAACACACACACACACACACACACACACACACACACACACACACGCACACATGCACACACACAAACTGCTGTGGACTATGGAGAATACATGTAAAAAAAAAAAAAAAAAACTCGTACTAAGCTTTAGTACAACTTTTCTTTGCCACTTTGGTGTGTCATGTTTCACCTGGAAATGTGCAAATTGTGTACTTTTAAAGTATGTGATTGAACCAAATAAGGTACATTCCATTCACTTTTCAGGGTTAAAGATGCATACTGTTAGTACAAACAGGGTATGCATGAGGGTCCCACCCCAATAACTAGGAAAGGTACAATTTAGTACCCATTTATTCTGAGAATATAAACTACAATATCATCTGCAGGAAAAGGAGTTTCATTATTTCACGATTACTGCAGTTTTGTTACATGCACATTGTTCTGTATTTATAGACATGAGGATTAACAGATGCATGGAGCAGTAAAATGGCATCTGGCTTTTTATGATATGGAAATGGGAACATTTATTCCCTATGGGCAGGACTTTGTGAATGTTACTATGACGACATCTATGGCGACAAAATATATGTATGCTGTAAATTCTGTAAAAAACAGAGGGTGGAGGGCATTCATCTCTCCAGTCACATATGCATTAAATGATTCCTCCCTCAAAGGCTTGGAAAAAAAAAGAAGAAAAAAAAAGATTTAGTACTATAAGTTTTCAAGGGACACTGCAAAATGCTCAAGAAAAAGATGCAGTACAGGAATTTGTCCTCTGGGGTTACGTACTCTCAGAGAGTAACCTGAGACAGGAAATGATGCCAGTTCCACTTGTTTTCCATGCTTGGGACAGCAGAAAACTAGGTCTGTGCATTCTTTTAGCTTCTCGTCATAGACTGCATACTGAGCGGTGCGGAGAGCGATGCCATTCCATGGAAATGGTAGAAGCTCTTCTTTCAGAATTGAGCTCTGAATCAAACTTTGTTATAACTTTAAAGTCATTTCGACAATAGTCCATTACTGTTAATCTGAGTCATTATTCATGCTAGTAATTTCACTGTAAGCACTAATACTTTCCAGGAATTTTTGGAGGACATTTGCAACAAGGCAATTCCGGCTGCAGTGGTTACGGCATAGTTTCCGCAAATAATGCATGATTTTAATTAGGCGTCCTGTTAGAAACTGTGTTAAAAGTCAGAAAATGCAAAAAAATGGGAATGTGCCTTTATTCATTGCAAGGTCAAATCTGAAACTTATCAGAACAGGTCAGTGGTCCAAAGTCAAACCATGTGTTTGAGGCAAATAAGGAATGAGGGCCAGGCCTTTTAAAAATGCAGACTAAATGTCTGAAACTGGTCTACATCACCGCTTGATTACTCCTTTATGGTCTGGGATTTGAAGCAGGTGCCAGACATTGTCTATGACGTACGGTGGGTATAGAAAAGAATCGTCCCTCTTTAAAATAATCACATTTTGTTGCTTTGCAGTCTGAAATGAACACAGACACAGTTTTTGTTTAATCCAGCTGTATTTACTTTTTTTTAACATTCTAGTGAAAAAACAAAAAATAAAATAAAAAACAGAATCACTGATTTGGAAAAGGATCACTCCTCCTCCTAAAAATGACTTGAAACTCAGTCCGATGAAACAAATCACCTTCTCAAGGGCACACATCTAGACTTTGCAATGTTTTTCTCACTCTTCTTTGCAGAACTGCTCAAATAGAGTTACATTTTTAACGTGGACTGCAGGCTTCAAGTCTTTTCACAGATTTTCAATGAGGTTTTAGTCTGTACTCGGACTAGGCCATGCAAGGACATTCACCTTTTTCTCCCTCAACCACCGCCTGGTCAGTTTTGCTGTGTGCTTTGGGTCATTGCCATGTTGGAAGGTAAACCTTTTTTCCATTGACAACTTTCCATTTTCCTTCTATCCTGACAAACGATCAGGCCCTGCTGCAGAGAAACACCTCATAACAAGATATTACCACCTCAATGCTTTACTGTAGGAATGGTGTTATTTGGATGGTGATCTGTATTGGATTTCCACCAGACATATCGTTTGATGTTATGACCAAATAATTAAATTTTTGTTCCATCTGACCAACTGTGTTTTTACAAAGCTCAGTTGTGACTGCATGTGGCCTTTCCTGAGGAGTGGCTTTTTTCTTGCAACTCTCCCATACGAGCCACATTTGTGGAGAATTTGTAATATTGTTGTACACAATGACCACTCTTTGTCATAAATTCCTGCAACTGCTTCAGAGTTGCTGTTGGCCTCTTGGTAGCCTCTCTGAAAAGTTTCCTCCTGGCATCCAGTTTGGAACGATGTCCTAATCCAGGGAGGGTCTTTGTTGTACCAAATATCTTCCGCTTCTTACTAATAGATTACACTTAGCTCCTAGGCAGTGATGAAGCCTTCAAGTGTTTTTTGTTGTATCCATCTCCTTACTTGTGCCTGGGCACAACTTTATCACAGGTATCTTTTGACAGTGCCTTGCCACCCATGGTAGATCGTTTGCTTCAGCTGCACTACCAGGGACTGAAACGCTCCAGCTTTACATGCTGAGCTAAACGACCACAGCTGTTCACATTGAATAAATGGTTAAATGGCCTTGTGTGCCATTGAGAAGATGGTTAGCTTCATCTGATTGAGTTGACAAGTTATTTTTAGGATGGGGAGATCCTTTTTCCAATTCGGTGATTCTGTTTTTAATTTTTTTCTCTCTTTTTTCTGACATGTTGGTGTTATATATTTTACTGTTAAAAGTTTCACTGAGAAAATACAGCTGAAAAAATGTCTCTGTCTTCATTTCAGGCTGCAAAGCAACAAAATATGATAATTTTAAAGAGGGGTGGAGAGGGGGGGATTCTTTTTTGTAGCCATTGTATCTTGGCATGGTTGTTGGTTAGAGTTGTTGGTATATGGAGATGATAGATGTATAAGAAGTGGTGAGGGATAATATGTGTAATAGGATAAATTTGAGGGAATGTTTTGTTTCTTTTAAGAACAAAATTAAAGACAATATATCATGTAGAACTTTTTCTAGTTTTAGGTATTAATAAGGGCCTTGGTCCAGTGTCTCTGTGTGACAGGTTTGAGTACTCACATGATCTCCAGGCTGTGGTCTCATAAGTGAAACTTGGTCATAACCGCGGCGAAACAGAGCCCAAAGTGCATCAAGTTTACCCTGGACACGAGCAGCATAAAACATTATCAATATTTAATATTACTGGTCATATCTATAATAAAACACATATAAAGGAGACTTATATGTTTAAGTAAATTTAAATAAAGAAAGCAATACAATATGTTACATTTTTTATTTTATAGAGCAACGTAAGATGACAGGTCCTGAAAAACTGATCTTAAGTGTACGGTATAAAGTAAACAGCAGGTACCCTTACTTACCCTAATTGGGGAGTACCACTTCCTGTTCTGAGGAGCATTCTTGTTTCCGTGTTTTTTAGGCTTGGGTTCAAAGGGTTCAAACTCCTGCTCAGGCATTTTCACCACTGCGTTTTTGGGTTTCTCCAGCTTGGCGCCCTCTTCAGTGGATCCCTTCCCACCCCAGCGGACCTAAAACATTATTTGATGCATAAACAAAAATGTCAGCTCTTTATATACATTTGAGAAATTGTATATATGATCAGGTTATCCAAGCAAGGCATAAAGACCAGTGTGTCTGTGTGAAGTTCTCCATGTGTCAGTGTGGGTTTTATCTGGGTATCAGTGGTTTCCTCCTGTCTTCAAAACCATACTGGTGGTTGGACTGGCTACACTAAATTATGCCTTGGTGTGAATAACTATGTGACTTCACTGTAGGTCTGGATTTAGTGCAACCCTTAACAGGATAAAGTGCTTACTTCAGATCAGTGAAGCTCTTCATGAATTAGTCTTGGATGGTATACAGAATATTCTGATTTATTTTAGTTTCCAATTAGGACAACTGGATAATGTTCAGACTTTTTAAGGCTTGTGGACTCTCTTCTTTGTTTTCCATTCAATTAATGTAACAGGGTTCTCTTCATTGCATCTAAATGGATGGTTATACACGATCAGATCACCGACCACCGAACATTAAAACATTAACCATAAAAAAAGCCCAATATTGTGTAGGCTGTCTCCACTTGTGCCACTGGGGCAGCTCTGGCCCCTCGGGTCATGACTCCACAAGACTTCAGGGGTGTGCTGTGGTGTCTGGTACATGGACTTCCTTTGGGTGTTGTGGGTTGTGGGAATGAGCCTCCATGGATCAAACTGGTTTGTTCAGCACATTCCATGGATGCTCACTCAAATTGAGATCTGGGGAACATGGAAGCCAGATCAACATTTGTATGGGCTTATCTGTTGGATTGGACCAGACGGGTTGGCCTTTTTTCCCAGCAGGCGTAGATGGGCGTTGGGTGCCCATGATCAAGTCACCAGTTTACTGGTATATAATTGATAATCAATGTTTTTCAATTCACCTGGCGGTGGTGTTAGTGTTGTGGCTAATCGGTGCATTGTCTGTGATGGTCATGAGGACTTGCAAAGTTTCAACTCTATACACTGCATATTTTATACTAATGTGAATTTATTCACCTCCATTCGTTTAATTCCTCCAACTCCTCGTCCTCCATAGTATGAAGCATCAACAGTGGGCCATTTCTTCTTTGGCATACCGTCCTCATCGTCTGACTCCTGACAACACAAAACGTTAAAGGGATCAACTTTGAGTAGACATGTGATGTTACACACTCCATAGCTAAGACATTTTCTCGATGGTAAGTAGTCATGGGAATTGTTATAAGAAGACACTTAACCATTGATGGTGCAATTTTTAAACGCATCAAACACCACCAAAATCTCTTAAACTGTCTTTTGGTTGGTGTGAGACATCAGCTTAACTAAATGACAGCGTCTCGGACACAAGTAATGCATGTCCTACATAAAAAAAACTTTACGTTAAAGTGTCATGGTTCCAAGTACAAAACTTGCTATCCCACAGAATACGATAGAATCTTAAACAGTACGTTAAGTTGAATGAGGAGGTTGTTTCTACTGAATGTTTTTTGTTTCATGGGTTACATGGCCATTTTAAAGACATTAAATGAAAAACCTACTTACGGGCTGTGGGGGTGGTGGTGGAGGGGGCTCTTTGATAACCTGTGGACAGATTAAAGATTAAAAAAGAAATTAAATGGATGTCAATATAAAAAGTTCCAATCTGCCACCATCCTTTTTCATTTTCCTGCCCTAATCCCAGACCGTTTTTTTTTTGCATACTAGTTAAAGCATGCAGCTCCATTTCTTTTTTCATAAATCCAGAGAGTTTAACCACAGAGATCCAGTACAGCCACAGAATCAAGAACTCTCCCTGTACATTTTTTCCCACTTGAAATTAGCCATAGAGGTCTTTTATTAAGATCTTGGAAGTCATGAGAGAAGGCAGACCAAAAAAAGAACTTCAATTTAAAGAAGTCAATGAGGTATAGACTTACTACTGTGCAGCACAGGGGCCAGAACCACCACATGAACAACAACGCCAGCAACAGGAACAGGACCAGCAGACTAATCAGAAGAATAGTACCGTCAAACTTCGGGAGAAAGCGGGAGAGAGAAAAACAAAGAAAGTGTTTCTCAGTTTTTTAGATATTAATGAATCTCATTCCTATGCAATGCTATTTTTTTTTACTTTAAATAATGACTAGCAAACCATCTGTACAACACCCTCCTGACCAATGTTTCAACTGAGAGCAGGGCATAGTCAAACCAGTAAGGTTAGTGGAAAAACATGCCCCGTCTTAAACCCATTAAGACCATAAACGTGATGTTTCTTCTTTGTGGGTACGTGCCTGCTGCCTCTCAAATTCAGTTTAAAGGAGTCTGTAGGATTTTGGGTTAGTTAATCTCTAGAGTCCCTGTGGTTTGGCTGTAGAAAGAGCAAAGAGGGGGAAAAAGAATTCACAGTGAGGAAAAGAGACCCCTTTGGCAAAATTTAAGGAGAAGAAGAAGGTCAAGCAAAGAAAAGAGCAAAATAGAAAAGTAGAGAAATAAGCTAATTATGCCTAATATACACTATATGGAGAAAAGTATTTGGCCAAACCTGTTAATTATTGAATTCAGGTATTTCAATCAATCAGGTCCCTTATCCCCAGTGAAGGGCAATCTTAATGCTTCAGCACACCAAGACATCTTGGACAATGTTATGTTGAGTTCCCACAGAAACACTCCAAAATCTTGTTATAGTTGCAAAAGGGGGACGGACTCCATATTGAAGTCTATATATTTGGATACAATATTATTGCAGATTTGGCCAAATACTTTTGTCCATATAGTGTAGATTTTTTCAAATATTTTTTTAATTGATAGTTCAAGTATTTGCTTTATTATATTACAAATCTGTAAGTACAAATGATGCATTTAAAAAATATATCAGTAAGATTTTATTCAATTTTGTTCGTATAGCGCTTAACAATCGTCATTGTAGCAAAGCATCTTTACAGAATGATGGAAATACTCACAGTGCTTACAGTGATTGTAATCGCCTCTTTTACTTATTGTATACTTACACATTCGGTTGTGGTGATGTGCACAGAGCTGGTGATGAACGACAGACCTTCATTCATGCTCACTTGGAGATAAACCACCCTGATACAGACAGAAAACACAAGATTTGTTCACATCACAACTTTATACCCCCTTTAAACTTCAGGTCCCATCATGTGATTTGCATCCTTTACTACATCCTGTTGTGTTCAAATCAAACTGGGACTGGGACACCACTTGCACATTACAGGAACTCAGCTGGGAGTTATTGTCACATCCCCTGTACAGTCCTGATCTCACTCCAAGACATTTGGGCCAATAAAGGAATTCCTGGGAGGCCAGCGTTTCGGAAGTGAAGCAAGCATTCCAATCATACACTGATGGTATCCAAGCACTAGTGAAATGCTGGGGTAAGTGCATTAGTGTAGCAGCGGATTATATAGAGGATGATTTTATTTTCACAACTTCCCTTATTCTGCACAATCAAAAGTTCTGGTTTGACTTGAACGCCCTTCGTTCCAACCTTTCATATCAGTTTCACTTTAGTTACAAAATCCCTAGGATTCTATATGATAATAGAGACTCCTTTCAAAAACATGTCTGTGATTTATACCGTAAGTCATATTGTTTAAATAAATCTTATTTGATTAACACGGCTTATTTTTCATCAAATACATCATTTACATTCAGTAAAATAACATGCACTTATCAGATCCCCTTGCACAAATTAAATGATGCTATTACATATACAGTACTGTCCATTTTATTTTTATATCCATGCTTAAATGAAATTAAACAGATTTTACTACGTGAATAGTAAATGGAAAGTAAATATGTTCACTTTGGAGTGTTCAGACGTTTAAACCCTAAAGTGTCAGTAACAATAATATTCGGAATCATCCACGTTAATAATAAGCATGAAGTGTATTTATAGAATGTTTAGGAGGACAGGAAGTGCAGTACTTACAGAAAGTTGGTAAAAGTTTCAAACAGTGACGTTAAAATCAGAAGTGTGTGAGAGGGAATATGAATAAGGGATTTGATCAGAGAAAGACAGACAGACAGAAACAGACAGAGACATACAGTATTAGGTTTATTTTTTCAGGAAATAAAAAAGACAGAAGGCACGAGCACAAATGCTGAGACTGTTTATGGTCTAAGATGAATGATATCAGTGTGAGTACTGTAGGGCAGGCCTGGTAGCGGTAATCAAGAGAAGAAAGCCAAAATGAATGATAAATGATGAAAGCGCCATTGTGGTTTGGAGTAAAATAGCGAAGGAGGGTCAGAGAGTTTGTGGAAACCAAACATGCAGTTAGTTCGCTGCAGGTCGATAACACGAGACGAGAAAACACAGGAGCACGGTGACAGACAATAATGAAGGGTAGAAGATATAAGGTTTAACTATTGGTGTCTGAAAGCATAAAGAAAACAAGGATTGCAAAACAAAGGGACTAAATTATAAGCAAAAGCTTTAGTTTATGTAAGAGGCTGAGGAGGAGGAGGAGGAGGAGGAGGAACTGGAATGTGACCCCTGGCAGGCATGAGGAGTGTGTACTAATGTGAATCAGCCTTCTTCTTCCATCTCACAAGTGGGACCACTTACTTCCCAACCTCACTTATACTCGGCGCTGGACACAGCATGTACGTGTCTTCTATATCGGCCGGCCGTACGTCTAATGAGACAAAGCATGAGATAATTACTTGATAAAAACTTGAACACATATTAGGATTATAAAACACAAAATAATCAATTCTACGGAGATGTAATTTTAGGATAAAAAAAAAAGACTTACTTAAGGTGACAGTATCGTTGATCTTGAAGCTGCACAGCACCTGGTCTATTTTTCGGGCGTGCAGAAAGCCGTTGCCTCGAACCACCACTTGGAACGACTCTGAAACATTCATTCCAAAAACTCTTTCATGATCATGCTCACCTTTTAAACATCACTGCATTTTATAGATTTGGATACATTTGGACGATTCTGAATTCACACTGAGCTTCATGTTAAAACAATCATGTGGCGAGGCTGAAACCACAATGAGCTAATGTTCCTGTTGAGGAAATGCTTCTTCCAGGTTTCCTCATCGCATATATATAAATATACAGTACTCTCACTGGCCACTTCATTAGGTACACCTGTTCAACTGCTTGTTAAGGCAAATATCTAATCAGCCAATCACATGGCAGCAACTGAATGCATGTAGACACGCTCAAGACAAACTGATGAAGTTCAAACTGAGCATCGGAATGGGGAAGAAAGGTGACTTAAGTGACTTTGAACATGGCATGATTGGTGAGTATTTCTGATCAAAGAAGAATTTCTGTCACTATCTGGGACAGACAATAAAGTTTATCTTATCTTATCTTATCTTATGTTGTCTTAAAGATCTACTGTGATTTTCAAATACAAAAATCTCTAGAATTTACAGAGAATGGTATGGGAAAGATAAAATATCCAGCAGTGAAAATGCTTTGTTGAATGGAGAACGATCAGACTGTATGCTGAAGAGCATCTCTGAATGTACAACATGTCAAATGTTGAAACAGATGGGCTACAGCAGCAGAAGGCCACACCACTTGCCACTCCTTTCAGCTAAGAGCAGGAAAATGAGGCTAGAGTTCGCATGGATTCACCAAAGCTCAACGACCGTGGTAGCTCTAAGGGCTAAGGCACTGATTTACTGATTGGAAGCTCCACCAGGTTGCCATTGTTGGGCCCTTCAGCAAGGTCCTTAACCCTATCTGCTCCAGGGGCGCTGTATGATAAAGGCTTAACTTAGCTTAACTTAAGTTGGACGGTAGAAGATTGGAAAAACATCTGGTCTGATGACTCCCGATTTCTGCTGCAACATTCAAATGGTTGGGTCAGAATTTGGCGTAAACAACATGAAAGCATGAATCCATCCTGCATTGTATCAACATTTCAGGCTTGTGTAACGGTGTGGGAGATATTTTCATGGCACAATTTGGGCCCCTCAGTACCTATTTAGCATTGTGCAAATGCCACAGCCCACATCTGCATTGTTACTGACCAGGATAACACGACATGTCACAAAGCTAAAATCATCTCAAACAGGTTTCTTGAACAAGACAGTGAGGTCACTGTACAGTGACCTCCACAGTCACCAGATCTCAATCCAATAGAGCACCACTGGGATGTAATGGAATGGGAGATTCACATCATGGATGTGCAGCCGAAATATCTGCAATATGGACTAAAATCTGTCCGCATAAGAATGTTTTCTTGCTGAATATATGTCATAAAGAAGGCAAAAATTGGTCTAACCACGTACTGTACTAGCAAGGTGTACCTAATGAAGTGGCCACTTGATTGAGTGAATCAATAATTGATTGATATCAAAAAGTACATGAATTTCAGGAACAGTGTTTGGTTATTCAAAAATATACCTAAAATATTTCTTTGTCAGTGTATTAACTTTAAACTGTACAGTACACGCACTTTTCTTCATTGGTGCGGAAACCATTACTGGATTACGTTAACTACTAATTTCTGCACACCAGAGAAAATGAGTGGAGAGTAAATTAGATTAGAAAAAAAATCTCTTAGGAGAAAGATCAATATTATAGCATTGTAAGGAAATCTCACGGTTCTTAGCAAATGAGAAAGTGAATTTAAAGTGACTTTTATTACCTCCTGCGCATACGCTGGAAGGCTCAACTGCCAAGATCTCAATACAGGATTTTCTGATAATCTGTAAAAAATAAAAAAATAAAAAACAATATAAAGGATTGAAAAATTATTTTTAAAGAATTTGACTTAAACCATTTGCAAAACTGAAGCAGAACTCTGCTGAAATGGAATGGTATAAATGTCATACTGAGAATGCCTGTGGTTGTGTTAGAAGTGTGTAGCGTTCACTTCATCTGTCTCTTATTAAGTAGGAGCCTTTGTTTACCGAGTCAATCACGCCTCTGAGAGCTTGGAATCCTCCTGTCACAGGAAACACGTGCTCGATGGTGTCTGCGATGGTAGCGAGCTACAGTAAAACAAAAACACCAAGAGCTGTTAAAGTGTCCTGTCGGTTCCTTGGAGCACGTGCGCGCGGAAAAATGATAACGCACACGGAATTAAAACAGCATGCAGGGTGTAGTGACAAAGAGCTGGCTTGAGCACCTGCGTCTCATTGAAGTCTTTCACTCCGACACAATACACGATGGCTCCCAAGGTTCTGGCTCTGGCAGCCTGTAACAACAACAACAACAACAACAACAACGATGATGATGATGTGTACAGCTGTATTTTTAACCCTTACAGCAATATTGCATTGAAAACGTATGAAAGTTAAAATTTATGGCATTGAGCAAACGCCCTTATCCAGATCCTTTATGCATCTGAGGTTAAGGGCCTTGCTCAAGGGCCCAACTTGTTGGTTTTGGTCCAGCACCTGAACCACTGAGCTGCCCCTGCCCAATGCCATGTCTAAATGTTATGTAAAATGCTGCTCAGGGATTTTACCTCCTGTTGTGCTGATACAAGTGGCTGCTCATTGAGTTCCCCGTCCGTTAATGCAATAATCACACTTGCTTTGCCTAAAAAATGACATTAGTATGAAATCAGGTTTTATTGGTTTTATTTATTAGAACTGAATCTTGGATCAATAACCAAGGTGTTAAACTTTACAATTGTGACTCACCAAAATTCTCATGATAAATTTGTTCATTCGCCTGCGAATGATGACAACATAATTAATATACATGAACACAGCCACGCAAAACATCACACTGAAAACATTTTATTCCTTTACGAAGGAATAAAACACAACTGATAATTATAGGTAATTAATTACGAACAAAGGGGAGTCATCGTTCATGCTCTAAAATTCATTCATTCATTCATCTTCTGTAGTGCTTATCCTTTATACGTGGTCGCAGGAAGCCCAAGCACAAGGCGGGGTAGACCCTGGACAGGGCGCCGATCCATCACAGGGTACTTATGCACACTCATTCACACACTCCGGGCAATATGGGAACACCGGTTAGCCAAATCTGCATGTCTTTGGACTGTGGGAGGAAGCCAGAGTACCTGGAGGAAACCCATCAAGCACGGGGAGATCATGCGAACTTCACGCACGCAGACCCCGAGGCGGTAATTCTCATTCATTTCCTAACTGATTTATTTAATTTGGTAGATGAAGACAGCATATCCAGTAGGCTTCTATCCCACTTTAACCACTGCCATTTCCGAATGACTGGCTTTTTTGACTAAATTATACAACTGCAAGTTCTGACCGTGTAATCTGATTGGACGAGACCCATTCTATGAGTGCTTATAACAGAGCATAACAGCCCTGGGATGTTTTACACTATGTATCGCGTGACAGAAGTTCTAACAATCAACCCCGTGTTTCAAATCCAGAAACCTGAAAGACAGCTGATATTCAGTTTCTCAGTTTTTCAGGACTGTCCACCACCTCCATTCTTTATTCTCCTCATCTTCTGGCTACATTTTACCCAGTTAAACCTACGTTCACCCTTGTTAATTATATTAACTGCTGGTTGCTAACTGTCGGTAGTCAGCTCTGCCAGTCGTGCCTCGTGAGTTGGACCAGTTGAATTAAGATATTTGATGTGCAACTGAAAATAACCGATTAAATAAATCAACAAATCACAATCTTTTGATAATAAATGGTGTTTGTGGACCTGTTGTATAAAAGCAATATTAAACTTCTGCACCCAGGCTGCACCCTTGTGCCTATGACCACATCACAGCCGTGCTGATATTCAGCACAACAGCACACCCTCTAGCATGATATTGCTTACGTCAAGACAGGTAGAATCAACAATTAAATCAAGTGTGTACATGGATAATATTTACTTAGTTGAATTTAATTTAATTGATTATTTGTAAAATATTACAATCCATGTAAACAGATTGTATCACAATCTTACAGGATGTAATGTAATTAGATGCATCGATTAAAAAATACATTAAAATAATTCAGTGATTTGCCTTATAGCCTCTTAGAGCTTCTGCCAAAGTATTAACTGTCTTACTGTACAGAGATTTAATAGAATAAAAAGGGAACCTTTTGCAGGCCAAGGTGCATGAAGGTATCTCCTCCTGGGATTTCTCTTTTTAGAACATTCAGGCCTTTGGTTATGAGCTCCCTTGGAAAAACAAAACACAAACGAGAACAGAGAACATTTTATCTCACCGATGTACCAATCCAAGACGATTTTAATATCTAAAATTACTTACACTTTGTTATCGGCATTTTATTGTAAAACATGCAAAGATAATTAAAAGTAATCTACAGTAGTTAGAGCAATACATTTTTTTTTTATTACATAACAAATTACACATGCACATAGTGCCATTCTATCTTTAATACAGGACCTTTCAGATTTATTGTATATTTCTGCTAATGCAGCTCAGTCTTCTATATAACTTGCATGATTTCTATCTTGTTTAGCAGTTTAACCAAGCAGTTGTTTAGTATTTGAATCACTCGTGTGTAACAGTAACCTCCTTCGTGTTTTGCCTAAAACTGTCCACTGCCTGGTTATTGATGGGTCCCTTAGTAGGAATGTGGTCCTGCGGTACTTGATTTAAAAAACAGATGGGTCAGATTTTGGCTTTGCATACACTACTCTACAACAATTTATTATTGTGCCTTAGTCAGACCTCCTTTACCTGTTTTCGGTCAGCTTCATTATTGTGTTTCCTCTGCTCGAAAACACGATGAAGGACATTCGAAGCAAGGGGCTAAGATACAAAAGACAGGCATTAATAGTAATACCTACTGTAATACCACTTATATTTTCTTTATATACAGTATACACTAAAAAATGTTGTAAAATCCCAACACTACGTGCCAGAAATGACAAAGAATTCACGAGTACCTGATGAATTTCTCAGCCAAACTCTCGACAAATGAGTAGATCTCATGCCAGTGGTGTTTAACACTTCCCGACCTGAGGGGAACAGGGGTCAAAACAGTCATCAATCTGTTGACACTCACATGATAAAGAGATTTAAATCCTACAGGATGTGATGTGTTTATTCATAAAGGAAAAAGGAAAAGGACACAGCTCTTACACGGCCCCTCTCGTTTTACCCCTCACTGTTCCCTGACTTTAGGCAAACCAGTAAAATCCTTGTGATGGTTGAACACTTCCTGTCTCTGCACTTCGAGGGAGGCATGGGTGATTCATTATTGACACTCTTGAAATCTGTTCCAACTTTCTGAGTCAGCCAACTTTAGGGGACCTTCACCTCCGAAAACACTTAAAAATTGGTTCTTAACTTGGGTGACGTAACAGTCTACAAGTCTAGACATCAACCACAGCTCCCAGTTTCCTAGACAGTTAAACATGTCTTAAAAAGGTCTCTGGAAGAAAATATAACCTGACGACGTATCAGTCCCAGGAGATGTTTTAGCTACAAATGTCATTTAATGTTTGCTTGTATTTCAATTCTCTAATGTTCATAAAAGCTCTCTAATGAATCTGTTTCGACTTCAAAGACACTAATCAAACACACGGGCTGACTCACCGAAGGTAAACTGGGAGTGTGGTTTTCCAACAGAGTCGACAAAAAGACAAGCCAGCACAGAATATAACAAGCAAAACAAAGTAAAACCCAAAGAAGGGCAAACACAACTACGGATATGAGGGTCAGATAGCGGACTTGTCACCGTTTTCAACTTTAGGCTCCATAACCTCACGAAGGAGATTGTTTATCTTGGACGAGCGAACTTTTTCTGGGGTACCAGCAATCCTAGGATTGGTGCCTAGCTAGCAGTTTCCTCACCTGTCCAAACAATGATCGGGGAGGAAGTGGCCATTTTCATGTGAGATCCTTGATGAAATATTTTGTGGCACTCCTGCTTTGATCTAATTTTAATTGACTCTATGAGATTCAGAGACTCGGATTTCAAACAGCACATGTTTTTTTGAAGGAGACTGTAAGCAACGACAGTATGATGTATGATATAAATAATATGTGGTGTTAATTTCACTATCCAGAGTTAAACAGAGTTAGTATTACAGACAGGGAAAGAAAAGATGATATGCGGATAAATTGGCTGAACTGGTCTGAAAATGAGTGTGTTTAATCAAACTTTCTGACGCACCTACTACCAGTGTATGATTTGGCCTGTTGCAGCATGGTTTCTCAAGACAACTAATGCTCCCAAATACATACTGTATGTACACATGAGTATAATTAAAAACTTGAATTAGCTGACTCAGCAGAGCTAAGCACTCATCTTGCTCAGCTTGACTTAATTCTCCAACACTGTTCCATGCCCTGTATGATGTATGATCAAAGAAAAAAAGAGACAAACATCAAAGAGATATTGACATGCAGGTCCTTATCTAAGAAGAGAACATTCCTTACGGATGATACCATGCTTTCTAATTCAGTTTCGGGCAAAACTCCAAGAAAACCCTGAGCAATAGAGAAGGAGATGAAAGGAGAATTATCAGTTCCACATTTTGTGCAGAGTCAGCAGTACTCTAAACTCCAGATCATCCGTACTTCAGGCCCCATATTAACTAGAGAACTGACAACTTGCTCCTGACACTGCGGCATGAATTGAACTGCAATCTCATTTTAGCGAAGGTGATATCAAAAATCTCCTTATTAGACAGTATCTACTGCATTAACCCCTAGTCATCCCCCTAATCATGTGCCTTATAAGGATGTGATGAACTGAAGCTCTAATAGAAAAGTACTATTTCTAAGAACAGTAAAACAACAGCAAGCCACTCATCCATCACCCAAATTTAAACCATTCCAGAACAAAAAAACAACAAAAAAATCCCTACAACATCATTTTCCAACAGTCTTGGGTAGAAATAAAAGAAAAAAGGTAATTGTGAAGATAATTGGTTATAATAGTATTTCTTCTGATTCTCATTGATTTGAATCCCAGCTAAATGGCTCACATCCGAAGTTATGGGAACTGGGAATCATGGTTTGTAACCAAACACTTTCAGCCTAAGGCCTTGGAATCTACAGCACCCTGCACAATTTTATTTCTCTTTCTATTTATATTTGTGCTGGACATGTATGGTTTTTTAGACCCAAGCCCAGCGCTACTTCTCCTCCTGCTATACTCTTCACCTACAAAGATTCTGCAGCAGTGTGGTAACAACTATGGCTCTTCATGCTGAATCCAGGCCCATCATCTGGCTCGCAAGGTGTCCTAGAAAAACAAGTGTGTCACGGGTTGAATTTACCCGTTGCAGCTGTTGTGAAGCTCTGGCATGAAATGCATGACGCAATGCTCTGGCTAGTTTAAAGTAAAGAATGTTTGGTTGAAAAACAGCTAAAGCTGACTATTTTTAAAGTCTGCTGTAGGGACACACTTGAAAGGGACGTTTGCTGAATGTAATGGCACTGTTACAGAATTAGATTTCTGAAACGTCTACATAACGGGAGTTTCTAAAAGTACTGAAAGCTTTACCTGACCAATCTAGAACAGTGTTATTAGTTACACGAAACGACTTGAAATTAATCCTAAAATCGCAATCTGGATGGTTTAAACAAACTGTAATGCATGATAATGTAGTGGTTGCAATAGTGAGCAATATAACTACATAGAATACAATTATACTGTGATAAATCCATCCATCCATCCATCCATCCATTCATCCATCCATCCATCAACCTCTGTAGTCCAACTAGGGACCGTGGAGGCCAATGGTAAGCATTGTATTTTTATGACCATAATCAACATTCACACATTTTTGGAACACCAGTTAGTCTCATCTGGATGTCTTTGGACTGTGGGAGGAAACCGGAGTACCTGGTAGAAACCCGGGGAGAACATGTGAACTCCGTGCACACAGACCCGAGGCGGGAATCGGACCCAGACCCTGGAGATGCAAGGCGACAGTGCTAACTATTAAGCCACCATGCCGTCACTTCTTATCCCTCTCATATTGAAAACTGCAAACTGTCCCAAGCGATCTGATTTTTGTATTCATTAGATGTACTGTGATACTTAGGATCCATTTGCATTAGTAGCATTTCATGCTAACCAAATAAAGTTATACAGTGGTTACTTGTACAATTGTAGAATTAGCTTGTGGTTAAATGTATAGCTGCAAAGGTATACCACAAGTTTAGTTGGTATCTGAATGATGCTGTTACAGCAAATGTTTCTGGCGTTACATGTACAGTATTGTGAACAATCACGCAGGGTCCAAGCATGCAACACACTATAAATACTCCACTCCTCAGGATGTCACCTCTACCTCCCATCGTGTTTTGTTTTCCATAAATTCCATAAATTCTCACAAAAGACTCGACCACCATATATGTCTTCCTGGGAGGTTTTAAAACAGTTATCCAGTCACTATATTAATGCCTGGAAGTATACATGATTTCATTCTTTTCAATATATTATTGGAAAGTGACACCAACCAAGAAGTTAACATCTGTACCCACTGGATACCCTAATACCCTGATGAGCTTGTAATTAAGCTTGATATTGTAAATACTATTACGGAAGTGTGTGTTTTTTTTTTTCCTTAATGAAAGTGCTTGGAACCCATGATTGCTGCTTGTGGTTGTACAGTATTCAATTTTTATAGCTTTTTTTCCCATTTATTGCATATTTCTACGAAAGCAGAAGTATGTTACTGTAAAAGAATACTTCTAATTCTGCAGAACTCTTGTTCCCTATTTTATTTTGGGGATCCTTTGTTTATTCGTTCAGGAAATAAATTTTCATGCTCAGCATTATAATGAATCCAGAGTCTTTCCTAGGAACCATGGGGCATGAAGCAACAAACTGTACTCTGGAAAGGAGACTATTTCATCATATACACAGATATACACATTCCCACAGCTCATTTACACTTAGGGATAAAAAAGAGTCAAAACTTAATGTTTTGGGATGATCAGCTACTAAAAGCCAGGGTTAAGAACAAAAACGAACTAACCATTACTCAGTTCTAGAAGCAGTCATTCATAAATGAGATCATTTTTTCCTTTGGGATGCTTTGGGATCATGGGACCAACAGGATAATTATGATTCTATTGGTCAAGAATGACACACACACATCCATATAAAAGATAGAATGCAGTTTTATGAGCCTGCAGTTGTGGGTATGCAAACCACCTGGGTTTAGTAATTATCACTTTTTCCAAAACCTTGTAAAAGCATTGAAATTCCTTTTCCTTGTTATGCAGGACACAACCTTGATTCTGAAACAAAACACTTAAATTTTCTTTGGCAGTGCACTGTTTGGGTATGTGAATAGAAGTAATGCTAATAAGCACTTCTCCATCCATCCATCCATCCATCCATCTAGGAACCTCTATAGTCCAACTAGTGACCATGGATGCCAGTGGTGATTAACATTGTATTTATCCCCATTGTATGATTGTGGTAGGATCAACATTCACATGCACATACACTACGGGCAATTTGGGAAAACCAATTACCCCAATCTGCATGTCTTTGGACTGTGGGAGGAAACCGGAGTACCAGGAGGAAACCCACCAAGCATGGGAAGAACATGGCAAACTCCATGCACACAGACCCCGAGTTGGGAATCGAACCCTGACTCTGGAGGTGCGAGGTGACACCAAGCCACAGTGCCGCCAATAAGCATTTACATAATAATATAATTAATTTTTGTAGAAATTTAAAATGAAAGATAGTTTTGATGAACGTCAGGTTAATTTGACCATCATCTACTGTACGTGATCTATAAACTAAATTGTTAGAATTTATTCATTTTAAATCGGTTGGTGAAGAAACTTCACTGTTTAAAGAAGTAAGAAATCCATTACCCTAAGGATGAATGCTGAGTTTGGACACCACAGACATTTCCCATGTGGCATTGGAGTCTGCGCCAAAAAGTAGGCCATGAATACTTAAAGGCCCTGGTTAACTCAAAAACCTGTAAAACAAGATCCTGTGCGATATAGGAATATAAATTGTCTTCCTGAGCTCTATAACTCTTGTATGTGCAAATCCAGAGAGAATAAAAGAAAAAAACGAACTCACAAGGAGATTGTGTGAACCGCTTAGTCAGCACAAGTTATCAAATACATCCCAGCCCTCTTTGTGTCATTACACAAAACCACAGGGATGGATCGGATAGAGTAGAGTGCTTAGATCAGATGTTTTTACAGAGACAACAAGCACATTAGAAAGAAAGAAAGAAAGAAAGAAAGAAAGAGTAGTGTTGGACAAATGATCATCATAAAGATCTGACACAATGTAGAACAGATGATTATATAGTGTCATCATTAGGTAATATGCATGAACAACAATAGAAAAACAAACAAACTTTTTGATCAATCTTTAATTTCTGATTAGATTATAAGCCAAATGAACTTACTTGTCAAGGACAAAATACAAGTCGAAGGCACCTTGACAAGACCTCTCCTGGTCCTCTTCCTGACCCTGTGCCACACCATTACTGGTGCAAAGCAAAATCCCCAAAACAACCAGTACAGGGAGCACATTCTTCCCCGAGCTCGCCATCCTTAGTCTTAGTCTTAGTCGCGCAAAAACAATCACTCCTCAGTAAAACAAACCGATTTTACATTCTCCCCGGTGCGTCCCGCGAAAAGAGAAAAACAAACAAGAACAAAAACGGGGAAAAGGATGAAACACAAAGAACAGAGCCGGATGTTTGTGCGTCTTTCCTCGTGTTATAGCGGATTCCTCAGGAGTTCACAGATGTGGCGCTCCTCCTTTAGACTGAGACGTAGACGGCGGTGCTGAGAAAGAAAACCTCAGCGCGCGGTCCTTCTGCACTCCAACGGTTTCACACACACAAACAAAACAGAAAAGAAAAAACAACAACTTCAAACGCGTTTCAAACAGGAGTTCGAAAGCAGATCAAAAGAGTTCGCTCGCTTTCCGCGATGGTGAGGCTAAAGCTCGCTGTAACTCTCTACAAAACGTCCACAGGCGAGGACTCGGCAGAAAGAAAGAGACCTGGTGTCAAATTTCAACCCTTCCACGAAAAAAAAAAATGCCTCACCACTTTTTTAGGACTTCTTTCAACATTCTAATGCAACCACAAGTGCAGTCCATGCAGACACGATAACTGATGATGCAGCCTGAAGGGTATGGGGGCCTGGAGCCTATCCCAGGAGATTTAGGGCACAAGGCAGGGTACACCCTGGACAGGGCGATTATATACTCTGGACTTATATGGCGATTACACTTGACATACAAATCAAATTTCAGTTACCAACTTATGTTTTTTTTTTGGTCTAAGTTTGCATGTTCTCCTCATGCTTGGTGGGTTTCCTCTGGGTACTCCGGTTTCCTCCCACAGTCCAAAGACATTTAGCAGATTAAGCTACAGTAATTGTATTTGTGTGTACCCTGCGATGGATTTGCACAAGGGTGTCCCCTGCCTCATGCCCTCGTCTCCTGGGATGGGCTCCAAGTCCCCCGCGACCATGTATACAGGATAAAGTGATAAAGACGATAAGTGCGAGGGACAGTGAGTGGGTGATATTATTCATTTATTTAGTAATACTAATAATAAGACGTTTGTTGGTTTATCTACAGAATGACTCTACCCTGAATCAATGACTAAAGGTTACAGTTGCTATTCAATCTCTCTCTCTCTCTCTCTCTCTCTCTCTCTCTCTTTAGTGCAAGACAATTTGCAGAACAACACACTTTTATCTTTCTTTCAACATGTATTTATTGTGCTTGTATGTATTCATTAAAAATAACAGTATTACTAATATTGTTAACCCCCTCACTCACCCACTCATTCACTCATTGTCTACACCCCTTTATCCTGTATGCAGGGTTGCGGTAATATTATTAACTATTTTAGCACACAGGCATCTTAAAATGGCACACAACATGCCCCCTCAAAAGGGCTGTCTCCTGGAACAATTCTGCCAGCAAAACAATTCTAAGAACTATCTTAAAAAAGGGGGAAATTTGTCTGAATCACAATTGTGGCATGTTATAAAAATCCCTTCTTGGTGCGCAGTCTCTGTGTGCCCATGAGTTTTGCAATGCAGCCACACTTCTTGTAATTAAGAATAACTTTCTTGGCATGTACAGTACCACTCATGTCCTCCTCCTCAGGGACTAAAATGTTGAAAATTATCATGTATATGGTGTGTTTTCACATGACTGTTTAGCTTGAGGACAGCCGCAACTGTCCCCAACAATACCAGCGATAACAGAACACTGACCATGATACTGTACAGTACATGCACACACAACATGTCACTTAGTCAACAAAACAGTGATTCAAACAAAGGTCAAGACAGTATAACAAACATCCTGGTCATGAAAAATACCTCCAAAACACATGTTTTTCAATAAATTCAGCAGCAAATGTTGAAATTTTCTTCTCTTTTCCCAGTGAGGGAGCAGGGTCCAACAGAGCATGTGCAGTACGAGTGCCATCAGTTTAGCATGTATTTGATTGGAGCCAGTGCCCCCTGTTTCAACTTTTCCCAGTCTCCCCTACTAAGCTCGGCTTGGAACCGTAGACTACAACAGGGTTTCCTCCTGTAAGGGATGGTTAGATCAATATTTTCATGAAGTGGAATCTTACAGCCCAAAGTCAATGCCCACTTGATTTTTACCTGTGGCACGTAGGGACAATGTGAAGGTCATGATGTAACAGGAAAATATACACCACAAAGATGATATAAGGAGCACATTTGAATTGCATTTACATGCATTACACCAGATGTCTTAACACAAGCTCATTATGAGTGCGAGGGATGAATATGAATGTGAGATGTTTGTGTTTACAAACAAACAAACAAACAAACAAACAAACAAACAAACCTCAATCACCTGCAGCAGTTGTTCTTAACACTGGTCATGGCAGACCCCTTGACCTGCACATAGTGTTTTCTTCAGTTAAAGTGGGTGTGATTAAATCACACTATTGTGTTTACAGTAACACAAGCATGTAAAATATAAGATAACAATATTCACTTTCCTTCATGGTGAAACAGCACATAAGGGCATACTGAAGTTATTGTACAGTACATTATTATAGGGTACATTATTTTTAAATTTAACTCACTGAAGTTAAATGACAAGTCATTAATGGTAATAACTATAAGGACTCAATAGAAATGTTTTATTTAACTGTGGTTATGTCTTTAGTCACCAGTGTTAATAAATATATATATATAAAAAAAAGGGTCCCATTGTCTGTGGTTCATAAAACCTTGGCACAAACCAGTTTTAACTATTAAAAATACCATACGTTACATATAATTAATTTAGTCAGTGAAGCCTTTAGTATTGTTTGATTCTCATATGTCCAAAACCAAAACCCATAAAGGCCTGTGCCGTATTGTAAAAACAATAATCAGTATTTAATTGAAAAACCATGATTACTGATTATCTCCCCAATTTTCAAGATGTCTTTCACAGAGCCCACCCTTCCTACACCATTGTCTTGACTTGCTGTCTTTTAAAGTGAACTAGAAATCTAATAATTTAGGCTCATTGATGATCGTGGTCAGAAAGAGTAATAAAAAATCATCTTAACAAATATTACTGTTGATGTGCCTGATCAGGGTGCTTAATTTGATCTTGAGCACAGATTTCTGTCAGTGTAGAGTTGATATTTCATTCCTTGTATCTGTATGTTTCTTTCCAACATTGTCCCAGACGAAGTTGCTTGAGTGCATGATGCACTGGAATTGGACTGGCATGACAATTCATCACCAGTACAACATCATTAAACTGATAATTATAGTTTATACTTTTCCCTTTAAATTTACTTTTCTTTTTTTTTTATTCTGTAAAGCTGCTTTGTGAGCGTGACCATACAAATAAAAGAAAATTGCACTAAATTGAATTAGTAAAAATAAAGATTATTTTAGAGATTCCCACAGCATTAAAACTAATGACAGGCTAGTTAGACAGAAAAGCATTTTAGACTTAGTCATTTGTGCTCTCATATTCATTACAACACCACACAGAGCCCCGTTTTCCTGAGGAAATTCTAAAGAAAAGCTCTCCAGATGGTCTTCCATCATCATCCCAAAACAAAGACATGAGGAAGTGAGAAAGTGCTATTAACTGCAAACAATTCTACATCCTCCCATGAAGATTCCTTTATAAAAACCTGGCTGGCACACACACTTCCTCTTTGGGAAGATACAGTAATAGTCATTCAGGATAACAATAGCGGCTAGAATAAGGAAGTACTGTAGAATGATCAGAATATCCAAACATAATTCTTAAATCTTACTGCAAAAGCAAAAATATTGTGAAAAATGGCCTCTTTTGACTGAGATGCTTATGTAGCTTATTTTTTCCAACAATTACACTGATAAGAATGAATTCCAATACAAGGACAACTGCAAAAGCATTTCTCTTGATGAATTGTTCTTGTATAAGGAAAGTGTAGCTCTTATAAACAGTAGAGAACACTTGCTTGATCACCAGCCACATTTAACCCAGTATTTTAACAAAACACACTGCCCATCCAAAAAAAAAAAAAAAAGTCACCTCTTGGATTTAACTAAGTGAACAGGTATTGTAAGAGCCTTCCATTGGATAATTACTGCAGTGGTTAATATGGTTCAGCTGCAACAATTTATTTAACCCTAGCTGATGAAGTGAGTACCTGTAGCTGTGGTCACAACAAAGATGTTACTCTGTTTCAGAAGGGTGAAATTATTGTCCTGCATCAAACAAAGAAAACAACTAAGAAGATTGTTGAAACTACTAAAATTAGGTTAAGAGCTCTAAAACACATTACTAAAACCTGGAGGGATATTGGGGTTGGCAGGAATATGACCCAGTGTATTAGTGTAGCACATCCATCCATCCATCCATCCGTCCATCCAGGACCCTCTGTAGTAGTGGTACCAACAACAGTGGTAAGACCTCCAGTCAACATTCACACACTACAGACAATTTGGGAACGCCAATTAGCCTAATCTGCATGTCTTTAGACAGTGGGAGGAAACCAGAGTGAAAAACCCACCAAGCACAGGAAGAACATGCAAACTCCATGTGGTGAGACTCGAACCCAGACTCTGGAAGAGTGTAACACATATCTATCTTGTATGCAGGGATCAGCAACAAAAACCTACCCATGACTGTTCCCAGTGCTTTCACTTTATAATCCCCTCCAGTCTTAACTACCTGTTTCCTTCATTAATGGTATCAATAACTGCCCAGCCACAAGAGGGGGCTACATGAATATGAATCTTTTGGCTCCACAATGCCATGTCGCCCAAACATTCTACCGTTCTTTGTCTTTCTTGGCTCAAACTCATAACTTTGAACAGCTGCAGGTTTCGAAATGACTTCATATCACGGCTCATTTAATTTCAAACATCAGTCATTTCCTTTGTACGTCCATAAACAACTCGGTGTATCAGCTGAAAAACAATTCATTTCAATTCCAGTACAGATTCCCATCCAGAAACAAACAACATTCCTTTCTCTGTTGTGTTAAAGTCTTTTAGCATCACATGATGCACTCCAACCACTTTAGCACTCACTAAGTGTTAGAGTGCCATCTTGTGGACAGGTTAATATTTTACATTAAGCTGAATGCTACATTAAGCTTTGTGTTAAAGAAAAGTGAGGTTATGTGCTCTGTAAAGGGTTAAGTCATTTGATCCTTTTTTATTAAACTTTGAATCTACATTTCATTTGCTTTCATCATTTGTTTCCACCTTCCAGTAAGAGCTGCATATTTCCCCCCACTGTAGTCATCTCGATACAGTTCCATTCCGTCAGACATAAATAAGACACAACTAGAAAGTGATTTTCAGACATGGAAAATCTCTCAAAATATGGATATGGATTATGGATTTCTATTTAATGCATTTTTAATGAGGCATCATAGGGATTACATTACAACATTAAAACAACATTTCCAGTTCCATGTACAGAACATGATAAAACAGACCGTGCTAAATTTAAATGTGATCCAACAGGTATGAAATTGTACAATTAATTATTATTCCAAATAATTTTTGTAATATTTATCTGTGTTCCACTGTGTGCAACTGTGTTCTCTAATTAGAAACTATTGAAACAAAAGCCGGGAAGGAGTTTTCTAGTTTTGTGATGAAATCTAGTGCAACATGTAAATACAGTATTATGGCTTCTTCATCTCTAACCCTCCTCTTTTAGACCATTTTGCTGTCCTACTATATCCAGTTTTGAAAGATTATTTCTGGCCTATAAGGTGCTTGTTAAGTATACTCTTGGCCACGTCCAGGGCTTCGCTTGCAGACACTGCAACATGTGGGGCAATTCCAGCTCCTTCCCAGGCAGGACCCTGGGTGGTGTCTGAGTGCATGACTGGAATTGCCAAGAAAACATCACTGTTGCTTAGTTGGAAAGTTTTAGGTGGCTGGCAGGAGCCATAGGTCGGCTCACCTACAATCATGGCACGGCCAAACTTCTTCATGATGTAAACAAATTCCTCTGCTGCACCAGCTGTCACTCCGCTGGTCAGGATCAGCAGGCCTTTCTTGGAGCCATATCTCCTACCTGAGAAGTACAGAAGACGTGATCAGTTACTGCACATCACAAATCATCTCAAGTGTTGAATTATTTAATGGGAAATACAGTTAAAAAGGGATATGAGATATACATAAACCTGTCAACTCTGGAAGGGTGGCAAGGACTGTTGTGGTACCAGATGATCTGTCATATAGTTTGTCCAAAACAATCTGTATGTCTTCATCAAAGAAGTAAGAGCAGAGGCCTGCAATGGGGTTTGTCGACCCACCAACATTGTTCCTTCAAAACAGTTATGAGTTATAATTAATGTCTCTGAGGGATGAACATGAATAAGATTTATATATTTATTTATAAGGGATGTTTCTGAGTAGTGTTTGATGTTAGTGTTAAGTGTACATGTCGAGGATTAAAACTGCAGCTGGTATTCAGTCCTCAAACATAACTATGGATTATTCAGAGATTTTTGTGCGATTTGTGATTAGGATTTGTGCTGCGTCTTAGCTGACACATGATTCTGACCGAGTACTTAAGCCTTATTTTTGGTTAATACTGGCTTGTGCAAGAAGTTGTATTAAGTACAGGGTCACTGTCAGTTGTCAGACCACATTACATAACTTATATATATATACTGTATATATAGCTTATACACACACACACACACACACACACATAATCAAACAAATTTCAAGCACAATGAATTCTCTCTCTCTCTCTCTCTCTCTCTCTCTCTCTCTCTATATATATATATATATATATATATATATATATATATATA
>JAQMYG010000006.1:3783810-3794358 GCA_030014215.1 Clariallabes teugelsi | reverse complement strand
TGAACTGAAGTTTGTTTATTTTGAGCCATTGAGAGGTGGACTTGCTGGTATAATTGAATCATTGTCCTGCTGAATACCCAAGTGTGCTTGAGCCTGAGGACACAAACTGATGGCCGGACATTCTACTTCAGGATTTTCTGGTAGAGCGCAGAATTCATGGTTCTATAAATTTTGGCAAGTCGTCCAGGTTCTAAAGATTTAAAGTCCCAGACCGTTCAACTTTTGTCTCATCAGTCCACAAAAGATTTGCCCAAACTTCTTGAGGGTAATCAATTTTTTTTTTTGCAATTGCAAGACAAGCCTTTGTGATTTTTTTTAGTCAGCAGTGACTTTCGCCTTGGAACTCTCCCATGGATTCCGTATTTGTCCAGTCTCTTTCTTATTGTTGAATCATGAACACTGACCCTGAGGCTTTAGATGTTGTTCTGGGTTCTTTTAGGAGCTCCTGGATGAGTCGTCATTGTGCTCTTGGAGTCATTTTGGTAGACCGGCCACTCCTGGGAAGATTCATGTCTATTAATTTGTTTCTCATCTGTTCTTGAATTTCTTTAGATCTCGGCTGTGTTGCTTCTAGTGTGCTTCACTTTGTCAGACAGGTTCTATTTAAGTGATTTCTTGATTCAACAGGTACTTTTTTTAAACAGAGTTAGGTAACTTTGGACAACTTTTTTCCCCCTAATAAATGAAATCATCATTTAAAAACTGTATTTTGTATTTACTCAAGTTATTTTCAATCATTTAAGTGTGAAAAATATACAAAAAATAAATCAAAAGGGACAAATACTTTTTCACAGTACTGTACATAAATATGACCCTATTAAGTTAAATTATTTTATATTATTATTTAAGTGTTTAAATTATATTACCAAGATAATGCAGTTACTATACATGATAAAACAAATGATATTTAATTTAAACCCTGCATTAAATATAATTTTTTAAACATTTTTACAAGCATACAGATTATGTACTACTTTGAAGGCATGAAGCCTAATACATGATCAGCATGGCATCTGTTCAGTCAGCTATTTTCTCACTACCTACAGCCACATTTTGCCACTTTCATCTCCTCATAAAGGTGTCTCACAGTGATAATGCCGTTCTCTTGGTACATGACGGTTAACGGGTCCAGCTTTGTTGGAACACAACATGCCCTGTGGGCTTTTTTTGGGTTGCTCAGATTTACCAAAGTTTGAATTATGGCATGTTTTGAAGGGGTCACGTCATCTGTAAGAGGAAAACTGCACACACCTTTACATTCATATGCATCATACTCAGGAGGAGCCACAATCCACTTGTCCCATCCAATGTCCTTGAAGTTCACTTTAAGTGACTCTCTGCGACAGTAGTTCTTACGCGCGTTTCTCTTTCTTCTACGATGCTGATCCAGGTGGACCTCACTGTTATAGTCTTCTATGGGATCCTTGCTTAATAAAAATGTCTCTTCTTCGTGAGTCATCATGCTTTGTAACTCAGTTTTGACTTTTCTCTTCCTGTTCTCAAGGTCATTTGAAAAGACAATTAAAACAGGTGAAGTGCTTTCTTTCGAATTCAGGCTAATCTCATAGCTTCCCCCTTGAGATGATCCACAGCCTCCACTTTGCACCTCAACCTCCAATACACCTGCTCCGTGCTTCGACTGAAGCCAACTCTGGAGGGCACTTGTGACATCAAAAGCCTCCCATGTGTCGCTGTGTTCTGTGTCGCTGATGTCCTTCCTGTCCACATGGTGTAATATTTCTTTGGCCTTCGTATGGACTACATTGTAAATGCTAATGGAAGTAGAAGTGTTATCACAGGCTGAGTGACTTCTCTGCCGCAACATGAAGAGTCTGAGCTGGACCACGATGACGTCTTCATAGCTTGGAACTGAAACGTTGAAAAGGAGCCGGTGTGAAGATTTATTCTCACTGATAACCGACTGGGTCACCTCTGCAAAAGAAATAAACGAAATCAGTTTTGTTTTTAATTACAGTTTTCTTAACTTAACAAGAAATTAATAATATTTATGACAGTGGTTTGCAGGTTTTATTTTTTGGGATTCTATTATTGAAACCATTCCCCAATTATGAAGCTTTACAGTGTTACAGTGAAAAGAAGAAAATGTGCATAACATAGAATTACAGGGGTGATGGATACTGTGAAGCATTAAAAGTAGTAAATTATCAAGTAAATGCACAGAGATTAAACCTAATCTTACTTCACTTCACTAATGCATACCAGTATTAGTATACGGTTACGGCCAAAACGCGGTATTGTTATTTTCACAATACCTAATGCCTCTTATCTCCCGATCCATGCTTCGTTTTGGGTAAATACTCATACACAATTATACTTTTATCAGATAAAACGAAACACATTTTGCTAAATACAGTTTCACGCTCTTTTATGTCTGTAGTGTCCGTTACTTTTTTAAATTCAAATCTTTCAACAATCTTAACTGTCATTCAGATGAAACTTGAGTGATTTAGATTTGACCTGAAAAGACATAAACCTGAAAAAGTGTATATTATTCTAAAATGCAAAATTGTTAGGATATTGCAACATGAATTTGACCTGGTTACGGACACCAAAATTCTTTGCTTTTTAAGCTTTAACCCAAAACCATCTCTCATGCAAAACACTGAGGTCACCCAGGAATTTTAAGGGAATATCTGTAACAGTAATTATTGGGCAGATTAGAAAAAGCTATTTTAACTGAATAAACTTTAGTTTTTTATGTTTTATGGTCACATAACATAAGTTAAACAAAACTACTGTTGTAATTAGGTTGGGCAAAAATATTCTTAAATTTTGCACAGAATGCTTTAATTTAAGCAACGATTTTGCAGGTTACATGATTCAAGAAGTTTACACCAATTTTAGTATATACTGTATACTCATAAAGAAATATGAATAATTAGCATTTTAAATGATTATTGTTTGAAGTGAGGAAGTGTGACACTGAAAAATGGCCATTTTTAGTTCACATATATAATCATTTCACCAAACTGGCTTGACTTGAAACTTGAATTTCACCAAACTGTTAGTGACTTGAAATTTTTAGAGGCGCAAGATCGGTCACTTGCTCCTCTAAAAATGTTGCATAAACTTTAGAAGTGGCTTCTTTGGCCACACACATTTTCTGTACTTTATATGTATTATATGTAAAATATAAAAAAATAACATTGGCACCAATACTGTGTGTTTTTAATTTGTTTTCCGTTAACATGTAACTGAATTGAGCTTACCCTGTATGACAAAGCTACGAATGACATCAGAACGTGGCACAGAGGGCATATCCGAGGCATATTTGTTGTACAGCTCCATCATAAATGGAGGAGGCTGAACCTTCCTCTCTTCCACTGGAACTCCTGAGACGTTCAGCATCTTCAGGAAGTCTTCTTTCACAGGCTCCAAAAGGCTCTCCAAGTCGTCCTGCTCCACTCGGTCGTCCGCGAGACGCCAGGCAACCTCCTTGTCTTCTTGCTGCGTGACTTGACTTATTGACTTTCCCTCACAGAGCCAAACCAAACCGAGGCATAGGTGAAGCAGTAAATATTGAAATCCCTGCATTGTTCTCTAGCACTAAACTTTACATCTGGCTGTCTTTTGAGGACGAAATGCTGAAATTGGGATTTTCCGGTGCAAAAGCCCTCAGATGCGAGTTCACTCTCATACTCGTACATTAAACAGTGCATGCTTTTGATGACCCAAGTAGCAGCCTGGCTGTTCTTATCTGGACAACTGATGTTGTGTTTTAAGGGTTGTTATCATTCGGGGGCTTGTGGTTAATGAAGTTGCTGTAAACATTTTCGCAGAATTAGGCAGTTAATGAGTACGGTTTCGTACGAGTATGAGAGGCAAGGATACACAAGAATGTTGATCCCTCTCCAGGGTCAGTTGTAGGATTTGAGTGTTTGGATTCCTGCTTCGAAGACCACTCTAAAATTTCTTGTATCATACATTAAAGTGGCTGAACCTTCATATTAACTAAAATATATTTTTTTACATTTACCTTAACTCAAGTTTAACACTCAATAAAGGGTTAGAATCCTTTATTTTAAATGAACTGTCCACAGTTTAGGACTGTTGTTGGGTTAGTGGGAGTAAGGACATTGGCCTGTGTACTGTCATACCAGTTTATGGTTTGTCTCTCAAACACGTAATTAGGTTGTAACGATGTGGTCTCTGTTAAAAAAAAACATCAAGAAACATAATGTCCATGAATAGACTACAAGCACAGATAAATCTGAAACTCATTAACAGTCCTTCCTTGTAGAACGCAGGAACATCCACATCTGCACTGGAGCTCATATTTATTACATACAAAAAAAAAAAGAATAAATTCATTTATTCACTCACAAGAAAGAAAGAATAGTCCAAAGCACAGTATTGGTGTTGATTTCATTTTATTTTTTAAGTTATACATATAATACAGAAGATTTAAGTGCCAAGGAAGCTAAGCTTCTGAAGTTTATTCAACATGAAAGTGACCAAAAATTTTTAAGTCGGTAACTTTTGCTGTTTTGGAGAGATTATTTTGTGCTCATTATAATATAAAAATGCCCATTTTTCAGTGTTATACTGTTTCACTTCCAACAATAATCATTAATAATCATTATATTTCCTTATGAGTATTGACACTAAAATTGGTGTTAGTGTCTAGAATCCTATGACCTGTAAAAATCGTTGCTTAAATTAAAGCAAAATTAAGGATTTCCCCCCCAAAAATAACCATGTAACATTTCAAAAATTATATTGCAATATCTTTACAATTTTGTATTTTAGAATAACACACTTTTCCAGGTTTATGTCTTTTTATGTGAAATCTATTTCAATTGACCAAGTTTAATTTGAATGACAGTTCATTGAATGATATGAATTTCAAAAGTTACGAACACTACAGACATAAAAAGGCATGAAACTGTATTTAGCAAAATTATAAATTTGTATGCATATTTACAAAAAAACAAAAAAAACAAAGGAGGATCAGGAGATTCAGCCGAATGTCTGCATCCATTAATATAAATTTGAGCTTCATGTGTGGTGCAAGTAATCACTTTATTTATGTATCTTAAATATACTGTATATTTTAAAAAATCCTTTATCCTAGTCATGGTCACTGCGGATAGTGATTTAAAAACAGTTTCACACTTCAGTGTTTATTATTTACTGTTGAGAGAGAGAGATGTAATGAATCCAAATTAGTTAAGTAGTACATTAATTTATTAGTTCAGTGAGCAATTAAATACTAATATTACATTATGTAAAAATCAACTTTCTACTGATCCTGAAAATCATATCTATATACTTGTAAATCAAAGCAAAACTGATTAATGGCTCTGAATGAAAATGTGTTTAAGGAATTTGTCTGCCATACAGTAAGAGTGAAACAACACTAGGTGGCAGGAGTGCTTCACCACTCCAGTGGGCAGGATTGCTTTTGCTTGAAGCCATTTATTTTTATTGTTAGAAAGCGGATCTCATAGAGATTAATGTGAGTATCATTTAACTCTCCATGTATAATAAATTTACCCAGCTATATTTTGTATTTAAACAAAATCTGTCATTATGTCATGATTTAGTACTGTTCCATATCATTTTCACTATAAAAGTCAGAGTAAGGGGGTTACTGTTTACAAGTTATTTAAAAACCTAATCATAAAAGAAAAAAAATTTTTTTTGAACATGTAGTTTTTAAAAGATTTCTACTGTTACTTTAAGGTATACTTCTCGGTATAATTTACATGATATTACACTAACTGTATAAGAAACAAACAAACAAAAAAACATTCTTTAAATTCATACAGGATTGTTGTAGTAGTTTTGAGTTTCTGAGACGTACGTGAAAATCTTCCACTGAAATGTATCTGAAACGGTTACATTTGATCATCTCAAAACACATCTTGCCTTCTCAAGGCCTTTATGAATTCTTGTGAAGGTTTGCCCATAGTCTCTTCCTTCAAAATTAACATACATACACAACACACACACACACACACACACACACACACACACACACACACACACACACACACACACACACACGCACACACACACACATGGTGATCATCTTTATCGACAAGCGCAGGTCTCCACAGACATGTTAGGGTAGAGCTTCAGCACCATGTTCCTACTGGTGTCGAGAAAAAGTACAGCCAGTTCACTCATCTTCTCAGGAATGCAGCAAGGCTCAGGAACTCCAGGAACAATCCCCACTGCCCTTACGATGCTCTGGATGGTGGCGTGATTAGACGGATGAACGACCTAGAGATGACGAGAAGAGAGTCGGAAAATTTGTTCAGAATTATTGAAAATTTTGGCAAAAAATTATAATTTTCAAGATCCAATTTCACTAAACAACAGCAATTGCCTTCACAATTCTGCACAAAGTCTGACATTAAATTTGACAAGTTATTATCTACTAACATTTGCAACAAATATTAATCACCACTGATTGTTTAGATATAGTCTGACCTTGGGCATGGGAAATTCACACGTTCCCGCACAGTAGTAGGCATCGAATGCTTTCGGGGCCAGAATCCACTCGCTCCAGCCAATATCTGCAAAATCCACCCTCAGGTAACGTCTCGCACACACCCGGGGCTCACTCCACTGCTTACGCCGAGCCTTTTTCATGGTCCTTTTATCAAAGCTCAACTCCTGAGTCTTACTTCCTCCGTTAATGACTTCCGGACTTTGTCTCCCACTTTGACTCTTAGGCAAGGTTTTGGGCTTTAATGCAAAGTAAGTGTTATACCACAGTTCCTTGTTTTTTTGATCATCATACTGGATGTCAGAAAGGTAATTCTGTAGATGCTCTGCTTCTCTTCTGATCCTGGAGCTTGGCATGACAAAGGGTGGTCTGTTTCCTCTTTCTTCTCCCACAGGACTATACCTCTGCAAGCTCATAGAGATGCTGTTTGGTTCATTTATGGCTAAGTCGTTGGCAAAAATGAGAATATAAGGCAAAGTGTGGGGTGTGAAGCGATCCTGAAGCCATTGGGGTCTATCTCCGAAGTCAAATTCCAAAGAAATTAAGAGCTCATTTTGAGCGCGCGCCCGCTGGAGAATTGAGGACACATCAGACATCTGCCAGTGCCCTTTCTTGTGAGGGGACAATGTGATGTTACCCAAAAGGGCTGGGAAAGTTGTGTCTTGTGACATCCCTCGAAGAACCAGCTTTACTGGAGTTGAAGGCTGCAGGTGTTGACTGTGACATGAGGGCCCTCTGGAACGTCGGCAGCTCAGGGGCCGTAGCCGATTGAAAAAGTGTAGACTCGCGGATAGGATCACCTCTGATTCAGGCATGGAGGTCAGATTAAAGTGAAAGAGGAGCTTGTTGTTGGAGGGCACTGAGAAAAGGAGAGTTTGAAGAAAACAATAGAATAGATTTGAGAATAAGCAAATCTGTAGTCAAGATACTTTCACTTTACTGTGAATAGACATAAACCAAAAAAAAAAAAAACACCACCACACAACAGCCTCATAAGCTTATGAGTATGACTGCAACAAAACAGAAAAATAAACTGTAGCATCAGCAAAATATACAGTACTATAGTATATTGTGTAGTATGTGCATTCATTTTATGCACCCACAATTTTTTTGTAATTGAAATATTATTAAATATATGAAATAATATACTAACATATTAAATATTATATTATTGTACTTATATTAAAATATTCCAAAATAAAAAACAAAACTTGAGTAGTTTATCAAATTGAATAATAATCATAATCATAATAATAATACAAAAATAATATGGTTATCGTGACTCCTACTACTGAAACAATAGTAATAGTAATAATAATAAATGCTACAATAATAATAATAATAATAATAATAATGTTGTGACTACTACTACTCCTAATAATAATATAAATTGCATAAATTTCACAAGATCATTTAACATGCATGTACGTATAAAAACACACAAATATAACCTGCTTCACCCGGGAGTGCCTGGAAGCTCCTCACAGTGTTTTGTCCCCGGTGTGTGTGCTGCTCCTTGTTAAACTTCTCGTAGACTTTGATCATATGCACAGCCATCGCGTCCCTCGGCGCATCCGCCTCTCGTGCACCCGCGTGCTTCACTTCCACAGAGTCAAAAAGCAAAGCGATGTGCAGCGCATAAACAAGAATAAACGCCATGTTTAATGCATGCACGTGAACGCGGACAGTTACCTAGAAAGCATCCGATTAAACGATTAAACGAGAAGTGCACGCGGCGGCGGGGCAATAAGCGCTCCGGGCGCGCGCTGATCGGTCTGCAGTCCAGGAGGGATTGATCGTACGCGCTCGTGCACATGAACTGCCTCATGCACTTGTTTCCTCACCCTGCACGAGACTGAGGAGGGCGTTGGGGTAAAGACCTGGGGCAGTGGCAGAATGACGGATGAGGACGCTCTGGATGAAAGGGGCTCATTTTTATTCACATCATATACACATCATAGGAATTCACACAAACTTCATATTTTATATAAAACAAATCACTGCAACGTGCACATTTTGTACATAAAATAAACAAAAGTTATATATACAATATAAGTGATTAACACAGAGATCTAGAAATGTCTATTTATACTAGCTTTGTGACGACCTTGAAATTATATCATTATTAATTCAGTTAATAGTAGATTGACTGCACATAACTGTTCCCACAATATTTGATCTATTGATCTATCATTTCTCTTGTCATCCCTCACACTCACACATACAAAGAACGTTAAAAAAAAGATATTATTTTGTAAATGCTGTATTTAAGTATAAAATTATTTTAACATTTTTCTATGAAGGCATATCATTTGGTGAGTTTTTGTCGCTCATTTTCAGTCTAGTCCTTGTACCTGAGCAGTTTCAGATAAACGTTTTTGTTTGTTAAGTCACACAGTGACCTATGAATCATTCAAGCATAAAAATCCAGCTAACTCTAGGCATGAACCAGTGAGAAACAGGTGCAGGTGATGACAAGACAATCCGCCTAGTGATTAGTGTACTGCTGATGCTGAATGCTGGTTGGAACAGACAAGAGGGGAAATGAGGTTGCTGCTGAGTTACATAAACAACCATTAAAAAAAAAAAAACTTCTTAGGCACTTTTAAACATCGTTAGGCACATTGCAGCCTGTCACAGTAAAACATTTGTTCCTATTTCTTGCATTGAATCAACATGCTTTTATTTTAAGTGGGGCCCAAAAATTGGATACACACATGAAAAATATATGTCTTTCATCTGAGCTTTATTGGAAATGGCATAGTTTGACATTATTTCTATCTATCTATCTATCTATCTATCTATCTATCTATCTATCTATCTATCTATCTATCTATCTATCCATCCATCTATCTAGTTAGATTTTTTATTTTATTTTTTACCAATAGCCAATGTCTTAAAACATACCAGACCATCAAACTGAACCAGGTGTTAACTGTATGATTCATATTTGCAAACCACTTTAAAGAACATTCTTAGACACTGACACATACTGCATATACACCTAAAAGGCTGTTTATGATCCAGGTTCACTTCCACATGACTGATATACAGTAACTGCATATTGTATTTAATCAACACCATTTTCCAACTGAGAGACTTGAAGGGAATACTGTAAAGGATTCAAGAACTGCCTGAAATTTGGGCCTAATTTCCCAGTCATGTGGTGTGATTTTTAACTAAGTTTCTTAGAAAGAGTGGAATTAAATATTACAGGATGTATAAAAGAAAATTTAAGCTGTGGTGTTAAAACAACCTTGGCCCTATTTATTTTGGTTTGGTGTACCACATGTCTCTGTTGCAGGGCCGCTGCTCTTCTCCATGTATCACATCAAAGCTGGTATCATACATCTGTATGTTTCAACAAAGGCAGATGAAGCTTAATCTGGTACGAGGAATGTATAAATGGCATAGGACACTGAGTAACTTCCTCTTACTGAATTTTAGAAATAGTTTTTATTAGTGTCACAAGGAGCTACGAGTAAGCTTTCTGATTGTGTATTGTAATAATGGTGAATATTGCTTGGTGTCATTATTGACTCCAGTCTCTTAGATGAAGCTAATGAAGATATTATTAGAATCTTTAATCTCAAATTTGACCATATGACCCAAGACAATTGGCTAAATGTCTCTTTAACATATTTGATAGAAGAAAAAAAAAAACACCACCAACAAAACCCCCCATAAAATTCACTTTATTTTAATCATCAATGATATTAATGTCTTCTTAAATTGACTGTCATACCATAAGATCCACCTTTGCATTTCTACATACAATTTGTTATGAAACACAGGTGGTTCGTCCACTTTCACAAAAGTGGAAGATTACATTACATTACATTATAGTTTAGTTATAGAGTCATTTGCTTTGGTTTAGCTTTATTACCCAAGGTGTTCACAAAGTGTGCGAAATGCCATGGTCTGTAAGTGTTCCCCTTTCTGGATGACTGGCTGCTGTGTGGATAGAGCCAGACAGAGCTCACATGTAGAAGCTTAAAGTCAGTCATGAGAAACTGCAGTAAGACATTGTGCAGTACAGTAGAAACTTGAAATGCAGTACAAGCCTTTAT
>JAQMYG010000006.1:3767114-3779228 GCA_030014215.1 Clariallabes teugelsi | reverse complement strand
TTTTATAAATAAAATTAATTCACACACACACACACACACACACACACACACACACACACACACACACACACACACACACACACACATTTTACACACCATGTGCAGCCAGATGGGAAGCAGATTATTTCCCAATAATCCCAGTGTTCCAAAAATCTCGACATGTTTTATTTCCTACGAGTTTTAATTCACTGCAATACAAGTTAAGGCTCTTAGCTTACATTAAAAAAATCACATTTTTTTCTTTTTTCTAATGAATATCAGATTATGTAAATTATTCACCATACCCTGGGAATAAGTTATTACTATAAAAATAATGCTAATGAGTGAATTTCTATAAAACAATGATTGGAATTGCAAATGTCCCTAATGTGTGAGCTGCTAAAGTAATTTTTTTGAAATGCTATCATTGCAATCAGTCTACCATTTTACTTAGAACAAACATGGCATTTAAATGGGATTGCCCAGACACTTAGAGTAGTGTGGTCTACAGATGTGGACTTGTGTTTGGTTATGACACACGTGCATCTCAAGGACCATCTGGTCTCACTTCCTCTTCTTTTCAGCAGCCAAACCAGTTACTGGCTCCTTGTCTGTTTATCTGTGCTTTCGCTAAAGGGGAGCGTGACTGGTCGCAGGCCAGTGCACTCCTTCCTCGCTGTTATCAATCACTTCAAGGGGCTCTTGAACAGGAAACCATTTTCCCATCATCGTTTCTTCAGCTAGACCATTACACTCCACATTAATGCACCAAATGGCCTGACAACAGGCACGACTCACTCTTTCTCAGCATGCCTTTCCCTTTCACCGTGTATAAATCAGCCTGGTCTAAGCAGCTTCAGGACAGTCATTAGTGATATTTCCCTTTTCCCTGATCTCTAATTCTTTACAAGGGCTGAACAGCCTTAGTGAATTGTACTAATCTTCGTAATCCAAGATGCTTTAATACACAAATGTGACATTTTCCTAGTTCCTGGTAACAAAACAGGGCAGTCTTGTGAAGTTAAAGCTTTGCTTTATACAGTATGATATTTGTGATATAGCATTAGTGATAAGTTTTGTTTTTAAATAAATATATGTGTGTGTGTGTGTGTGTGTGTGTGTGTGTGTGTGTGCTTACTGTATATGGAAGCCTTGCAGGTCAGAAGTAGAGGCTTCAGACCTCAAACTGTGTATTTGGGTTTTCAGATATGTCCTGTAGAATAAAAGTTATCATTACTTTTATAAAGGGTAAATTTTATATGGGAATGAAAAATGTAGAATTCTCAAAATGTTAACGTAAACAACAATCAAAACACATTATCATGTGTATCTGTGCTATTTCTTTGCCAGTGTGACCCATTTTTAAAAATGATTTGCTCTGATATGTTTGTATAGTTGGTTAAAATGACAAAAGGATGTCACTCTGTACTGCACAGTCCTGAGCCCTATACTGTATTTGTTTATAAAAAAAACAACAACAGCAAAACAAATAATAACGTAGCTATATGATTTTTGTGATATGGCACGTTTGATATGGCAAACTACAGTTAGCACTGAGGGGATTTAGTGTTCCTCTAACTGTAATCAAACTCTTCTGTTAAAAAACAAACAAATGAAAAAACAAACAAACAAAATAACAACAGCAACAAAAACTTACAGTAGCTGGAAATAAGTAATTAAAAAATCAATGTCATGCAGAGAGTCATTTTTACGGCTGCTATCAATAGGCATGTTGTGATAACTTTAATCTGCACTTACTGTAGACTTTTTTTTTTTTTGTAAACCATTTGGATTACAAATAAATTAGCACATTAGTGGTTAGCACTGTTATCCTGCACCTCCAGGGTCCAGGATCGATTCCCACCTCGGGTCTGTGTGCATGGAGTTTACATGTTCTGTGTGCATGTTCTGAGTTTACATGTTCTTCCCGTAGTTGGTGGAATACAGGATAAAGTTGTATGAGTGAGTCTAATCCATGTTACTATGTATGTATGTAACTGTTATAGCCCATATACTTCATTTGGTTTTACTCCCTCACTACATTTCTATACGGCTGATCCTGTTCAGGGGTGCAGCAGGCCTGGAGTCTCTCACTGTGGTGAAGGAGCAGGTCATGTTTCAAATGCTCAAATGGTCCTCATCCAAATGATATATATATATTTATTTGGATCATTTGGATAGTTTATATATATATATATAATATATATATATATATTATAAACTATTTTTATTTAAATTTTGACCCCTGACCCTTTACTTTCTCAAAGGCAAAGAGAATAATCTAAATCTTTTCAACAAATCTCCATAGGAGCTGGTGTATGGAATGGCTCCATCCTAACAGTTTAAATGATGTAAACACTGTAGAATTAAAAATGAAAGGTTACTACACAGTATTTCCTTCATACTGAAAGAAATGGAGACTAAACAGCACTCATACTGTGCTTTTGTTACTGAACAACCTGTCAGTCAGCTGATAAATGCAAATAATATACAAAAAAAAGTGAACAGAAGGGAGTTACATTTTGCATGTATGGAAAATGTGACTACGCATATTCTCAAATTCTGTATTTGTCATTAGACTGAAATATCTGCCTCGGTGACTTTGCCCAGTTGTAATCTTTCATCTCAGGATCTTTAACACAGATTCAAGACTCCAGCTCTGGCAGCCTTACGTCTCGTAGATGTAAATATCTTGAAGTAAAATAAATTGTACAGGTTCGAAGATGAATTTTCAAGACTTGGGTTTCTATTCGTTTCATTACCAAATGACCGGGGCCCAGAGCCCAGAGAGTGTTTGCAGGCAAGCCAAGGTGTTATTAGTTTTGTTGGGATTCATTTTAACTGCATCTCTCTTAAGACCTGCAAAAATCAACCCTGAAATATGGGGTGTGAAATATGATTCACTGCAGCATAGTGATGCTTATCACTCACTGGGGGAGTTCTATTGTCGTTGTGTAACCCAGCAAGAAGCCACAGATACAGTAGGAATAAATTGGCACAAAGATTACATTTCTGCATGCAGGAAAAATTGGGCAACAATGAAATGTAACAAATCTCATAGTCATAGTCATTAGTTATTTAATATAACAAAAACGTAAACGTTAACGTAAAATTTATTTTTTTTTTTAATGTAAATGCATTATTAGTCCAATAATAAAAAGAATAAAAATATTTAAGAATAGGTCAAAAAAGGTTTATTTCCCTGTATGAAGAAGAAGAACAGTAATCACTGACAGCACTATGTCTAAATGAACAAAATATGGTCTCTATTAGTTTATTCACACACTCCAAGAAACACTCTGGAATATGCCCGTGTCATCAGGGAAGAAAAATTCCATAGGTGTGATCTGTGAAGGTCGTCAGCTGACTTTATTTTATTACCACATAGCTTTGCTAAGCCTAGATCTGAGCAACTGAAGCAACCCAAAATTATAACACTGTCTCCAGACGCTTGTAAAGTGAGGATTATGTATTTAAATTCAAATTAAAATACACAGTATGATACATAGTAAAATACTCACACAACTGTTTGTGTCCTTGAAAACAAAAAAGGAAGTAAGGATGTATAAAAACATAAAATAAAAAATCTATTATCTTTTGTTACAATAAAATGAAATAGAATACAATAAAATATAAAGTAGAAATATGTAAAGTATGTAAATATGTAAGACTGTAAAAAAGTAAGAACTGTATAAAGAAACCAGTATTAAGTATGGAATGTGCAGCAGTGCAACAGTATGGTGTGATCATGGAGTATGAAATAAAATGATGACCTGCGGTGATATTGTACATCTTTAAAGTGCAGAAGTGCAAAAGTAGTCCTTTTATATGTAAACATAAACCAGAATGTGTAAACCAGGATGTGCAAACATATATGTTTGTGTATTCAGTCCTTCAGTCCTGTGCAAATGTGCAAATGTTCAGTTGTTGGTTTGGGTGTGTTCCAACACATGTGTGAAGGTGTGAAGGAAACATAGCCAATCAGTTGAGATGTATGTAGAGTTCTGGTTGAGAGTCCTTATAGCCTGCGGGAAGAAGCTTCTCCTCAGTCTCTCTGGGTTGACCTTCAGGGAGTCTTGGTCCAGCACCGCTTGTTGTAGATTACTAAAGTACTAAAGTACATTATCAGCTCATTTGTCCTCTTCCTGACATTCAGGAGGAGGTTGTTCCTCTGGCACTAGTTCTCCAGATTCCTAATATCCTCAAGGTAAACCTTCTCATTGTTGTCAAAGATCAGGCCCACCATGACAGTGTTATCAGTAAACTTGATGAACGTGGTGGAGTTGGTAATGGTCACGCAGTCATAATTGTACAATGAGTACAGCAGGGGGCTCAGAACACAACCCTGGGGCGGCTCCAGTGTGGCTGAGACATGTCTGTCCATGTCTGTCCATGTCTGCCACACATCGCTCTGGAATAGGCTCATTCTGGACTCATCAGATCACATGAGCTTTTTTCCATTATTCCAAAGTACATTGTTTATTCTCCCTAGCAAACCAAAAACATTTTTCTGATGAATGTCACTAATATGAATTTTTCTTATGGACACACAGCTGTTTAGTCCCAATCCTGTGAGTTCTTATCACATTGTGTGTGTATGGAAATGCTCTTACTTTCACTATTAAACATAGCTCTTATTTCTAGTCATTTTTTAAGTTCACCAAATGTTTAATTAATCTCCATTTATGATTTTTCCCAGCTGCATGTCTTCCCTGAAATTGATGGTTCAGCTCCATCCTTCCAGATTTTGCTTTGGGGTTTTGAGGGTTATTAACCCAATTCCAGTAAATTCAACGATCCTTATTTGTTTTTGTGCTTAACGCAGGCCAATATTTTGACTTCTCTCAAATGGCGACCTTTTCGTAGAACCAGGGATATACTTCGAATCCAAGGCCTGTTAAAGAAAGGTGTGATCAGCTGTGATCTAGCTTCTTGGTATTCCCAGGCATTTGGTGGATAAACTCTTGAACTGCAGTAGGTAGACTAGCTTACCACAGTTCATAGATTAGATTATTGGTACCTGGGGATTTACCAGACATGTGTCTGATTCTCAAAGTCAGATTCAGTAATTAAATTGTCTGAGGAAGATATATGGTTCTAGTGTTCATTTAAATGTGCATATATTTTTGTTCCCCTGGCTCTCTATCCAAAAAAAAAAAAAAAAATCTCTAATATTCAAAGATTTCTGTGTGTCTGTGTTTTCCTTACTTGAGAAATACACTACACTGAAGTGTAACCTTTTTAATTATTTAAACAGTTCTAGTTTTATGATATTTGTATGCATTCATTAAAGTTGATACTGTAAGCCCAGTCTGTAAAAGTTTCCCCTTTGAAACCATTACAAACTTTTATGTCTGGTAAAATGGAGTCAGATAATATTATATTCTTCCAAAAGTGTCACTGTATTTTGGCACAGGGCTTTAGTTGTTATTAATCAAGTTGTGGCTAAGGATGTTTTTCATATAGCTGCCTATGCACACCTCAGTTATAGCCATCTCTTTACCCTAGTGTTAATACATCCAGTCCGTACATGTCCTTCTGAACTCCAAGTCTTGATAAATTGCTAAGCGCCAAGTGACGAATGAGACATTTAAATTGTGGCTAGAGCACAAGTCCCAAGCGGGAGAAAAATGAACCGAAAGACTGACTACCGGCGGTTGAAAAGACAATATTATTGTAACACGTACACCACACAGGCAAGTTCTTTTTTCTGTTGTCGGATAAGCACTAAAACAGACGAAAACTGTATTTGTTGGTAATGTCTTCTCACATTCTATCATTGACAAAAAGGTGTTTTTTTTTCTTGAAGGCATAACTGCTTTAGAGCATTTATTTTTATGTTTAATTAATAATTAATATTTTTATTATTAAGACTTTGCACTCTACAGTATATTTATTTATTTCATAACATATGTACATATGTATGTATGAACATATGTACAAAACATTAAGCTCAATATTATATAGGTTCCCCTTGTGCCACCAGGCAGCTCTTTCACCACAAGACCTTTGAGGTGTGCTGCTGTGTCTGGCACCAGGATCTTGCCAGCGGATCCTTTGGGTTGCGAGGTGGGGCCTCTACGGATTGGACTTATTTGTCTGGTGCATCCCAAGGGTGCTCAGTCAGATTGGGATCTGAAGAATTGGAGGCAAGTTGTGGTGCAATTGGTGTCCTGGTGTCTGTCTGTTGTGGCCAGCATTACATTTTGTTTTGGTAAATTGTGTTTCAGTCCACACAGGCTGGCCATTGGTCCCGAAAGGCACCAATCTTGGGTGCCTAAATCTTGGGTGCCTAAATCTTGGGTGCACATGATCGTGTGATCAGTTTACTTGATTGAATTGATAATCAGTGTTAATGCAATAATGTTACATGAGATATTAATGTTATGCCTGATTGGTCTATTTTTCTATTATATTTACAAAACCATGCAATAAAAACACAGCTCTGCTTCTGTGAAGACAATCAGATCATTTTGATTTATACATATTTCCTCACACATTTCCTTTTTTCTTTTTTTTTGATTCAGGCCTAGTTCACACGGGCGTTAAAATCGAGCGTTTTTCTGGCGTTCGTAGCATCCGGTGAGCGCGGATCAAGCGCTGAGGGTTTTCTACACATAGGAGTCAATGAGAGTGTTCATTTTACGCTTCGGAGGACCGGATATATCCCATGATCCTACATGCTATACATAGAGAAATGCGGGGGGGGGGGGGCTAAATAAAATGTCGAAGGCAATATTTCTCTCCTTACGTCTCCGTATTACGAGAATTTTTAAAATAAGAAGATTAATGTCTAATATAGAAAAATGGTCCATATTAAAAGGCACCTCAAATAAAACAACAAGGGCTTTCATATCCAGTTCCCGACATACTGCCTCCACAGGTTAAACACACAAACTACAATTTGGGCTGCAGGCTGGCGTTAGACAAACGAACGCCAGTGTAGAAGTCAAGCGAGAGCCACTACAAAACGCAACATAAACGTCTAGGACGTTCAGAGCGCGTTCGTTTATCCAAAAATTTAACGCCTGTGTGAACAAGGCCTCAGTGAAGCTGCTTTGCTACAATGACGATTGTTAAAAGCGCAATGTAAATAAAACTGAATTGAAGTCAATGTATTGATGTGCTGAAACTGACTAATTATTAGAATGAACTAAAATGTTATGAAGTGATTGATACAGTATGTGTCTACTTGCACCTTGCATTTAGCCAATCACGTTAGATCTTTACATTACAAAGCCAATAAGCAGCATGTGGCCATGGAATGTGCTAGTGGACACAGTCAAACTCTTAAAATGCTTGCTATCATTGGCAGATCACCTTCCCTCGGGTTTTGCTTAGTTGCTTTTGATTTTGCTTAGTTGAACAAGCAATGAATTGCTCACTTGATTAGTTAAGAAAAATCGGTATGACATCCTGACCTTTGAATGCAGATAGAAATAGTTTTTGCAGCATCTGTCCAGTGGCATGTTTTTAACTAATGCTTATACAGTAAATGTATTCATTATAAATGTAAAGGTATGTACAGTACCTTTTTAAAGGCTATTTTAATTTGAAGATTGTTTTTGGGTGTTAGTTGATTTTATTCACTTGATAAATTCAGGAAAAGGTGTTATACATAACTTAATAGTTTAAAAATTTGAATTTATAATATCTGGCTCATTTATATCCATTTGGCACAAAAAAGGATTTTTACAGAAACTAAAACAATTGTTGGCAGCAAATAATGGCACGAGTTTTTTATGATGTGTTTTAGGCAGGTGTCCATCTTACCTTTAGTTAATTACATAGCTTTAACTCATAGTACCTACATTCTTGTTTCTTATGTAAGATTTAAAATAAGTAACCTGAACAAATGCTTCTTTGTATGCAAAAAAAAAAAAAGGGAAAAAAGGTTAACCATGTTAACTGTATGCTGGCACTGTAAAAGGTCAAATGATTAAATCAGTTTTGGCAATCCGGAATACAATTTCCTCCAGAATTCAGACCAAGATGAAAGATAATAAACAAATGGTCATTAAACATTCAGCATGGAAGATTTGCTTTTTGCCCAATAAAAAATAAAGTGAAGTCTAAGGTAGGTCATATTTTTCTCCAAGCAAGTGAAAATCCAGCAGCAGTAACAGTGCTAAAAAATTTTTTAAACCATTTATTTTTGTGAAAAACTTTGTATCTGGTTTGGTATCAAACCTTCATATCTCAGGGGTTTTTAAAATTGAATAATACAAGCACTTCAAATATTGTATTGTATTAGGATGCAGGGAGTCTAAAAGCATAGAACCATAGACCACATATAAGAAACAGACTGGGGATAAATGAAAGGGAAAAACAGCGTTCCTTGCTGGCATGGCTTTGGGTCCAGTTATCCTCTTGTGTAAGGAGTCACTGCACATCAAAAGACACTTATTATTATCACCTAAAGGTGAAACATTTTTCCCTATATGAGGATGAAAATTTGGATTATAATAATAATATACTGCTCAAAAAAAATAAAGGGAACACTTAGTCCCAGTTTGACTTGAACATTCAATGTTCCATGTGTATGCATGGTTCAAGTCAAACCGGGACTAAGTGTTCCTTTTATTTTTTGAGCAGTATAGTTATATTCAATAATTGAAATGAAAATGAGAATCAAAGCCAACATGTCACTTCACCTGTCTGTTAATACACAGTAAAAAAGATGGACACATCACGGCAGGACTACGTATCTATAGTAGCCTTAGACATTGTGATAAAATTAGCTTCATGCTGCCTGATCCACTAAACTGTCATCTGTCCTTAGCCTCCCCGAAGTCTTAGCAGCATTTGAACCACAAGATTCTCTTGTAATATGAGGTGACATGGAGGACACATCTGCTCTATTGGTGTCCCACTTGGTCCTCTCCTGTTCTCCTCTATACTCAGTTTCTTGCTGAGGTCATATCCTCGCATGGCTTTTCATACCATTTTTATGCAGATGACATACAACTTATTCTTTCCTTTCCTCCCTTAGACACACAGGTTTCCACCCGGAGGTCAGCATGTCTGACAGTCATCTCTTTCTGCTTGTCAGCTCATCAGCTGGAGCTCAATCTCAGTAAAACCTGAACTGCTGTTTATCCCAGGTGATTCATCCCCCTGCCAAGACCTTGTGATCTCCCTGGACAACAATCAAGTCACTCCTTCAGTCATTGCCCACAATCTTGGGGTAACTCCGAACAATCACCTGTCATTTTCCCCCACAGATTGATCTTCCCCACCTTACTTGTTCTTATCAGTTTCTTCTTTACAACATCAGAAGAATTCATCCATTTCTTTCTACACAGGTTACTCAGGTGCTTGTTTCAGTTATTTCAAGACTGGATTACTGCAACTCACTCCTGGCAGGTCTGCCTCTGTCCACCATTCGTCCTCTGCAGCTGATCCGGAATGCAGCTGCAAGTTCTCCCACACCACCCCACTTCTCTGCTCCCTGCACTGGCTTCCTGTAGCTGCCCACATCAAATTCAAAATACTGATGCTTGCTTACAAAGCTAAAAATGAGCCAGCACCCACTTCCCTCTCAGCTCTAATCATACCCCACACCGTTCCCCCTGATCCTCGAGCACTGCTCGGGTTATAGATTTGGGTTAGAGAGAGAACAGTTAGGTAAACTTAGTCTCATAACGGATTAGGTGAATGTATATTTAGTGCAGAGGGCAAGCAGGGACTCCAGCAGGACTAACTATGACAGCATAACTAATAGGGGAAGTCAGAAGGAAACGCAGACATAAGGGCTCCCTGGGAAGTAAAGCAACCAGTCACTCCACTGTCAACAAACCTGAGTGATCAATGAGAGTGAGGAAGACAACATCCAAACTATTCAGTTCACCATAATACTCTACGTCCATGAGTCTCCCAGATCTGCACCTTTACTTCAGGCAAATCTATTCACAAACGTCTTGCATGAATAAATAGGTTTTGATTTAAGTAGGCATGGCGGATCATAAAACACTAGCAGTTCAATCCAGTACCTGATGCAAAACCATTTCATGCTTATACTGTAGGTCAATAGTTCATTGGGAAGCTAATGCAATTAAATTACATTGGGAGCCAACGCAGTGTGGATAATAGGAGTGATGTGCTCATACTGTATCTTCTGGTTTTCACTAGTGGCTAGTGCATTCTGGACTAACTGGAACTTGTTTATGTATCTAGTAGACAGGACTAGATGCATTAACAATAAACATCCAGACAGTAAAGCATTACAGTAATCCAAATTAGAGGTGACAAAAGCATGAACTATGAACAATATGTTACATATCTTAGCAAAATTTCATAGATGAAAGGATGCTATTATGTACATGAGCTTCAAATGAAATACTGAAATCAATAATCACACCAAGGTTTTTTTTTTATTTTTTTTTTTACTTCTGCATTTGAAACAGGAAGGCCATACAGAGTTACTGTGTGATCAGAAAGCTTACTTCTAGCTGCATGCGTTCCAAGTACCAGTATTTCTGTCTTGTCGGAATTAAGCAGAAGGAAATTAATTAGCATTCAGTATCTAATGCATTCCTCAACTTTATTAAGCTGGTATCTCTCATCTGGCTTTGCTAAGACATATAACAGTTTGTCATCAGCATAACAGTGGGAACTAATAACATGCTTACGAATTATGTTTCCCAGAGGAAGCATGTAGAGAGAAAATAGCAGTGGGCCTAAAACAGAACCTCACTTTGCATGACTGTGAATCTTCACAGACATAAAACCTCACTTTATTACAGGTAGAGTAGTCACTGTTTTTGATGATATTCTCTTTTATTGAGATACACATTTACATTTATCAGATGCCCTTATCCAGAGCGACTGACATTTTTATCTCATTATACATCTGAGCAGTTGAGGGTTAAGGGCCTTGCTCAACTTCCAAACCGTAGTCCAATGCCTTAATCACTGAGCTACCTCTGACCCATTTACATCTACAAACTGATAACCATCAGTTAAATAAAACCTAAGCCAGGAGAGGACTGTTCCCTTATTTACTATTACATTTTCTAGTCTATAAAGAAGAATACTATGACCAGCGGTGTCAAAAGCTGCACTAAGGTCAAGTAACAACTCAACTCAACTCAACTCTCTTAACTCAACTTTATTTGTATAACACTTTAACAACAAGGATACCCCAAAGTGCTTCACATAAATAATAAAATAATATAAAAAGACATAATTAAAATCACATCACACACATATCTAATCAAACACAATATATAAAATCAACATCTCATGATACGCCCTGATACGCACATACTGTACAGTACGCCCTGATCACAGGCCATTAATAGGTCATTTACCTCTTTAACCAGCGTGCAATCATGAGGCCTAAATCCTGACTAATACATTTCATGATTGTTTCATGTACGTTATTCCTATGTAGATATGATCATACAGTAGCTGGTGTGCTACAACCTTTTTTAGGATCTTAATAACTGCTTAACTGCTAGATTAAGAGATTTAGGTATGTAGCTATTGCTGAGTGAAATGTTGTCTATTTTTTAGAAGGGGTTCAGGTATTTCTGGTATTATCTGTTCGAGAAAAGATGTCAGTACAGAATCTAGTACATAAGTTAATATTTATTATTTATTTAAACATTTATTAAATTTTCTGATTTTAAATCATGATTTCCTTTCTTGTCTGCATAAAGTCCTCATTACTCCTTTAGTTGTGGTCATATTCCTAGTTAATCTTGCTGAAGTATTAAATAAGAATTTTTTGGAATTATTATAATTTTTTTGTCTTCCATAAGAGTAGAGAGATATGTCAATCTAGCAGCATTAAGAGCTTTATTATAGTTCAAGAGACTCTCTGTTTAAAATACTGAAAAAAATTTGGTTTGATGTAATTTACATTGTATGCATTTTTTTTTTTTAGGTGTGTGTATGATCGCTATACAGTAACAGGGAACAAGTTTTTTTCCTCTCTAATTACTTCTTCATTTACCTGGAGCTACGTTATGTAAAGTATAACAGAATGTTGACACCTGATCGAGTTCTGTGGGGTCAGATGTTGATCCAATCATATCTGATGACTCTGGGAGATTACTGTAATACTTGCTTGTGGGTGCTTTCGGGGCTTTAAGACTGAAGAAGTTATAAGATTAATCAAATAAAACCCTC
>JAQMYG010000006.1:3708883-3722830 GCA_030014215.1 Clariallabes teugelsi | reverse complement strand
AGATTTAATGACCTGCCTCGGTTCAGGTGAGCTCCCGCATCACCTGACCGAGGTGCCTTCTGGGAAACTGAGTCTGCCAAACTAAAACTACAAAAACTAAACAGTACCCTCTAGTGGCGATTCCTTACATTCATAAGACAATGCAAGTCAAATCAATCAATGTTAACTCATTTTCTTAATTAAAACCCCTGCCTGTATAAGCAAAGTCCAGGTCAAAAGGCAGTGTTTATTTATTCATCCTTTAAAAGTTTAAATAATAGGTATTATTTCCTACTCAATAATGTTCAAATACTTTTTATGGTATACATTCTTGCAAAACTGTATTACCCTTGACTCATAATAATAACACTATTCTTGATCATATTATTGCAGTCAAAAGTAATCTTACTTAGTGGGTGTTTTCTTGATTGGGAGAATCCCTAGGTCGTGGGCATCAATTCCCATTCTGTTAGATATTAAAAGGATAGCTGTGACTCACACTGTGTCCTTGTGCTGACTTTGCGTCTTCTGTTGGGACGAGGTAAGGATTGCGCTCCTGTCTGCTTGTGGACGGGGCTACATACTGTACGACGGCATCCTACTAAACATTAATTTCCTTAATGGCCATTCTGGCTTCTGCAGCAGATGACCTTCTTCCAATCGCTGATGTACTGTAGCCAAATCCTCTGGAGTTGCCTTTCTCCATGACCTTTAGGGGACAACACTCTCCCCAAAGTACATACTGTAGGAAAGTCTTCTTTATTAAAATGTAAATTTAGAAAGCAAATGTTCAAAACACAGCACAGTGACTTGCAAAAATGTTCGTACACCTTTAACTTTTCCACATTTTGTCACATTAGAACCACAAGCTTAGATGTATTTCATTTTGATTTGATGTGAAGGACATAACTGTGGAAGGAAAATGATCAATGGTTTTCAATTTTTTTTTTTTTTGGAAAAGTTCAGAAGTCACCTAATTAGTAAGTATAATCCACCCGTGTGTAATTTAGTCTCAGTATATATCAAGCCCAGTACTGTATCATGAAGCCCAAGGAACACACCAGCCAGGTCAGGGATAAAGCTGTGGAGAAGTTTAAAGAAGGGTTAGGTTATAAAAAAGAAAAAAAAATCCCAAGCTTTGAACATCTCACTGAGCACTTTTCAATCCATTATCTGAAAATGGAAAGAGTATGGCACATCTGCAAACCTACCAAGACACGGCCGTCTACCTACAGTAAACTGACAGGCCGGACAAGGAGAGCATTAATCAGAGAAGCAGCCAAGACGCCCATGGTAACTCTGAAAGAGCTGCAGAGATCCACAGCTCAGGTGGGAGAATCTATGACAATTAGTTTTGCACTTTACACATCTGCCCATTATGAAAGACCGGTAGGGAAAAAAGCTATTGTTGAAAGAAAGTTTGATTTGCATTTCTGGTCAGATGAGACCAAATGTGAACTTTTTGGCCTAAATTTCAAATGCGATGTATGGTGGAAAACTAACAACGTGCATGGTGGTGGCAGCATCATGTAGTGGAGATGCTTTTCTTCAGCTGTGACAGGGAAGCCAGTCAGAGTCGATGGGAAGATGGATGGAGGCAAATGCAGGGTAATCTTAAAAGAAAACCTGTTAGAGTCTGCAAAAGACTTGAGACTGGGGCGGATCATCTTCTAGCAGCACAACAACCATGAGACAATGACAATTGTTAAAAGCGCTATACAAATAAAATCGAATTGAATTGAATTGAACAACCCTAAACTGAGTTACAGTATATGGAGCTCTTAAAAGATACATATAGACAAAAATGTAATACTTTTTGTAACAGATTATTTGCAATACTAATGCAATTGGTCCATTAATGAACATTTCATATGCCGTCTCCACAGGTTACTGTTTCTTTTTCTTTTTTTAACAACGTAGAAAGACAATCTATACAAGTCTAGAGGTGTAAAACATTCGGACATGTGATATGTGAAGAGTTTAACATTTTTACTGAATACTTTTTTCCCTAACTGTGTTTTTTTTCCCCCATACCCTTTTAAGCAGAAATGGCCAGGCGTGCTGAGGAGGCTGGGAGGTAGGATAATATCCTCCAGCTGAGTTCAGTCAAGTAAGATCTTAGTGCCTGGTCCAAATCAGAACTATTACACACCAATATAAATGTTTACTTAATTTCTCATTAAAACAAAAATAGTACTAAATTTGATCCTGACTGCATCGTTTTCATGCATCATGCGCATTAAACCAGTAGGCTATTGTTTTAAAACACCTGAGAAGAAAAGAGCCTGGAGAAGGTTTAAAATCTTCTTACCGCACACGTGGTCTAATCTGACCCAAAACTTCCAACATATGTAACAGATTTAGTAAACAGATCCAGCCCAGCTTATTCATGCACAACGCGCCAAAACTGGCACGGAGACGTTCTGTACATCTGATGTGAATCTAGGCCAGAACAGGTCCAGCTCAGATCCACGACTATCACATTCTCACATCTGGTCCAAATGTGGCACAGAATCAAATCCTAGTCGGATCAACTGGTTCTGGTCTGCACTTTAAACCCAAGCTTACCCAAGTCAGATGTGATCCACATGTCCTGTAGATTTATTTGTATTTGGGTGCCAAGCAATTATTATTATTTTTTAATCACTTTTTTAATCTTCCACATACTGTAATTGCTGTTTTAAATTTTATAACAAACATCATCAAAAAAAAAAAAAGCCTTCCAGTTCATTCACATTACGTCGGATTTATTATCTAGCTGTTGGTTAACAAATATATAAACAGGAAGGGCATTCATATTGAATTAACCTGCATGCAACAAAAAGTGTGTGTAAATGAGTGTAAGAGCAGAGGTACAGGCGATGAGTGAGTTACGTGTCTGTCGTATGTGATATACAGAAATGTAACATTCTGCAGTAAATATACAGTGTTTTCTGTTATCTGTTTTTGAGGTCTAAACTGACCTGAGAAACACATTAAAAGATGAGCATCCGGCTGCATGTCTGTGAATTTCTGATAAATGCAGCAGCACCAGACGCATTCCCGTATGCACCGGCATTGGAGCTTTTTGGAGGAAGATTAAGTGCTGTGACACACAGTGCCATCTTAGTTTTGATTTACAGTACCTCATCTTACTCTTTTCATACGGGTAGATGGAGGGGAGGGTTAGTACTGTATGCTGGATCTCTGAATTCTGAAATTAATAAAATTATCAAATAAATCAAAATAATGTGTTAAAGGCTGTATGTATTTGTTGTTTGTTGTATGTACTGTAGCAGACCACTTCTGTGCTGCCAGATGATGCCGGGCCGCTCCGCTGGCTACCACCACAAGTATGTTACACACCTGTGAGGAACACTGCACATCCACAAACACGCCTTAAACATCAGACTATGAAAGATTTCTGTTCTTTAACCAAAACATGGCCCCCAATAACACCTTATTGTAACCCTATGTACTTAAAACACTTGATGCTGATTTCACCTTCACCAAAAAAAAAAAAAATAACGACCTTTCCAACTGTGTTTGACTGATGGCACTTAGTTAGTAACCTTGTACCCCAGTGTAAGTATCTATTCAATGTCACTTTTGTAAGTCACTCTGGATAAGACAGTCTCGTCTACCAAATGCCTCAATGTAAATGTTAATGTCTTATTAGATAAATTCACTCAATAAAAACTGTGATCTAAGCACTGTTCTGTACGGTCACTTATCCTCAGACATCATATTAAATAGGGTTGCTGGCGAATACAGTAACCTAGACACAGATACATAAAGGTTTATTGGCCTTGGAGCTGCTGTTAACAGTCTTGAGTGAGCTATGACTTAAGTCTTCCACATACTTATTCCAAAATAATAGCTGGAATTATCTGCCCTCCAGATAATTTGAATAAACATTGCTGGTTAAGAAATTTTAACCATGTCTAATAATAATAATAATAATAATCATCATCATCATCATCTTGACTAATTTGCTGCTACCTCTGGACAGCAAACCTATTTAAACTAATACTGTGAAGTACTGTAAATAACAGTACTAACATCGATATAAGATTTCTTTTATTAATATTAAAGATTTAATTATTAATTTAAACATTAACACCATACATTGGATGGTTTATAATTCGTAAGTCATAAATGTTTTTAATGTTTTTTCTTTCTATTGAATTGTAAGTGATGCAGTAATAAGATTTCATCATGAAGATTTGTTAAACGTAGCATTACTTACACAGGAAATTAAGCACTGACACAACTCATTCCAAAGGTTCATTAGATTACAATTTTCTAACTCCATTTCATCTTTGCTACATTCTGATTCCTTTGAATGAATTAAAATGAGTGAGAAATAAATTAAGGACTTAATGAGGAATAAATGATTTATATGTACTGAGACAATAAGTGTCCCTGAATTAAAACAAATGTCAGAAAGGTCTACACTAACTAATTAACTACCTAATTATTATCTTAGTTATACACATAAATAGATGCTAAAAAATGCAACATACATAGAAACAGCCAGGAAATTTTACGTTAGTGTTGTTTATGTAATTCACTATCTCTTAAAGCTCACCTCGACCTTGCTGAATATTTTCTCTGTGACTGCATGTTGGCAGTAAAAGCTATCTTCTTTCATAGACTAGACATAGGGGAGGTCAGATTTCCCTCTTTCATACATTGGGGTACTGGCCTGTGGATACAGCTGCTGAAGGAGAATCATCGTGTGATATGATGAGGGTTCGAATTACACAGTGGCTTTTGGGGGAGACCTACTGTATTTTGCACCATGTGTGCACCACACCTTCACAAGTTACATACACATACATAAGTCTATAGCAGCAAGGTCAACAACAGACTTTCAGCCTTATAGCACACAGATATAGCAGGGACTGATTTATAGTCTTACTATCAGATATCACCCAAATGAGGATGGGTTCCTGTTGAGACTGGATTTTCTTAATGCTTCTTCCTATTATTATATAATGAGATTTTCCTTACCACCATCACCTTCTGCTTGCTCATCAGGGATAAACAGACAATTATACATAAGAATTTTTTTCCTTACATTTTTTCTAATTTATTTGCATGATATTTTAATTCTGCAAATGAGAAATGGCCATTTTTTTTTTAAAGCTGTCTCTAACGGTCTCAGGGGATTATAAAAAGAAAAAAGAAAGCCTATGTTCTTATATAAAAATCTATAGTCTTATAGTTTTAATCTTAATCCCGAAAGAAAGAAAGAAAGAAAGAAAGAAAGAAAGGACTGGAGTTTTAATAGCTATAAGTTATTTGACATTGAGATAAAGGAATCATGTTGTTTCATCTCCATCATCGAGGGTGGGGGTTGAAGTGTGGTGGCAGGATGGGAGGGGACAAGTGGCAAAATTGGGGTGGCAGAACAGGGTGGGACGGGGTAAATGTGGGTTGGCAGGATGGGGTGGGACAAGTGTATTTGAGGCATGAAGTAAGAATTTGCCTGAGGCTGCAACTGAAGGAAGAAAGAGAGTTGGGTTTTACAAAAGCTGATTATTTCAGCAAGAAATAAGCACAACAAGAAATTCACAGGTACAAACTGAGGCCTGCTGATGAAATAATTGAACTCTGAATAAGCATGTCTTTTAAGTATAAGTTAGTTTTATTGTACTTATCTTCAGCTACTCTGTTAAATTATCATATCCAACATTCTAGTGCTAGATATTACAGGATATTTAAATATTAATATAAATATAGGAAAGGTTTTGTCTGTACATAGACTGTCAGAACTCGCTCTTTCAAAGATGTCTTTATGTTTCATACATTGGAGGACCCGAAACCTCCGAATATTTTCTGTCCATATGTCTGTCTTGGATACTAGGATATCTGCCTGAAGTTTAACCTGCACCATACTGTAAGTGAAACCAGATTATTGAGTAAAAGTAACAGTTTTGTGCCGGATTTAATAATCTACTTTAAAATAAGCTACTAATGAGCTACTTGCTCAATGTAAACAAATACCTGCACCAATAGATATTAATTAGAAAAGCTAAACTGAATATTTTTTTACTGGAAATAGTTCATATTTTCACAGATGAAATAGCAGCACTGAAGTGGTATAAGTGAATTTTAACGCACTAGAGTAATTTTTAAACAACACTTAATCTTTATCCGATCTACTTTTTCGATTTCTCATCTGTGATTCACTCTCCAATTACCGGAGTGTATTTGGCTGATGGCGAAAGAAGTTAAACAACTTAAAGGCATAAACATGAACATTTCTATATCCTCTCTTTCCTATTGATTGTTATAAGATGAAATGACAGTACAATCAAAATCTTGCCGTAATATTTAGCCACCAATCCAGTGGAAGCAAATACCATAATATAATGTTGTCACACCAAATATTTTTTTTGTCAATTTTGTTTAATCAAAATTATAGTTTAAAAAATTAAGGGGTTCGTCTTTGTTGCAGACAGATGTGTACGTGGGCGTCAACCTGAAATAATATCACTGATTACGTTAAAGCTGATCAACTTATTTTTAGATTTAACCTTTTAACTTTGTCTACAAACTCTTTTCCAGTCAACGATGGGCACTTACGCATATATATAAATTACTCTGAATTAATTGAATATTTAAGACAGCGCTACTTATAAAAATAAAGATGGTGGAAGTGGGGGAATGTAGTCATAATTGTAGTAATAATCATAATCATAATTTTAATTATTGTTTTTTAAATTCTTTTAATAGTCATAATCGTTGCAGTCGATTATGACTATTAAAAGTATTAAACAGTCTCGGTGTGCTTTACTGATGGCATGACACAGGACTGATGGGAGCAAAGAAGCCACTTCTCCAGTCTGTCAGTCAGAAAAAACATCAGGGACAGACTGATATTTTGCAGAAGGTACAGGGAATGGACTGCTAAGGACTGGGGTAAAGTCATTTTCTGAGACGAATCACCTTTCCAGTTGTTTTGTGGCGCCTGGAAAAAAGAGAAGAAAAGGTGAGCGCTATCATCAGTCCTGTGTCATGCCGAGAGTAAAGCATCCTGACGCCGTTCATGTGTGGGGTTACTTCTCAGCCAAGGAAGTGGGCTCACTCACAATTTTGTCTAAGAACACAGCCATGGATAAAGAATGGTACAAAAACATCCCACGAGAGCAACTTCTTCCAAAAATCCAAGAACAGTTTAGTGGCGAACACTGCCTTTTCCAGCATGATGGAGCTCCTCGCCATGAGGCAAAAAGGGGCTCAGAGAGCAAAACATGGACATTTTGGGTCCATGGCCAGGAAACTCTCCAGACCGTAATCCCATTGAGAACAAGAGGCGAGTGGACAAACAAAAACCCCACAAATTTTGACAAACTCCAAGCATTTATTATGTCAGAATGGGCTGCGCCGGCCATCAGTCAGGATGTGGCCCAGAAGTTGATTGACAGCAAGCCAGGGAAATAGTGCAGTGCAAATATTGACTTTTTGCATAAATTTAATGCAATTGTTAGTAAAAAGCCTTTGACACGTATAAAATGCTTGTAATTATACTTCAGTACACCATAATAACACCTGACAAAAATATCTTAAAAACACTGAAGCGGCAGACCTTGCGAAATTTAATATTTGTGTCGTTTTGAGGCTGACTAGTGACTACACTATAGTTTTACTGTGTTTTTTTGTTGAGGTTTATATAAATTATGACTTGGTATTTACACCAGAGTGTTAAAACAACAATTATATGTGTATACAATCTTGGTTTCAACAGTCAGGGAACCTTTCAGGATAAACATTTCCTGTACGCCTTCAGAAAGCACAGAAACTGTCTACGTCATCACAACGCAGGACCGAGTGACGTACTGCGCAGTTCTCAGATCCTGGCCTGGGGACGGAAACGCAGCAGGCTCCAGGGTTTTGCGGCTCAAAGCAAAGCGGAAAATAACTCAAATATTCCCTTGTGTCTGTTTAGAGACGGAGTACGGCATATTTCTTTTGACGCTGACCTTCTTTGGGAATATCGCTAAGAGTGTAAGTAGATATGATATGGTGTGTTTTTTCCAGGACTTTGTTTTGAGGAAGGGTATTGGGCTCGTTGTTGCAGGCTGGATCCCAAACGGCGTGATTGTTCCCTACACCGGCGCCCTAGTAGAGGTGTAGAGGAAGGGCTTGTAAAGGCGAAGTGCACTAGATAGTAAGTTCAATAGGAGGCCATTTGGAATTCAGCCAGCGTTAATGTTGTAACCTAGCGGTTTAGCTAAACAAGCCCGAAAGTCTGCAAAGCTGCTGTGTTTTTAGCCACATTAATGTCAAAATGGCATTAATTGAGCAACACTGCATTAATTTTACCCTGTATTTACCTCATTAAGGTGCTCATTTAGTCTGTCATAACCCAGAATTTATCCCAAACAAGGCTGTTTATCTGTTAAATGTGAGTTATATAGTGACTGTTAGACATTACAGTTTGATTTCTATTGAAATGGTGGACACTGTACACACACACACACACACACACACACACACACACACATATATACAGGACACAAAGAAACAAGAGCAAAGCAGGTCACCTGAGATCTTCCAGCTATGGATGTCAAATGCTTGGCAGTAACACACACACACACACACACACACACACACACACAGAGTTAAGCATCACAATCTCCTGAAATCATGAGGCCTTTTGATTTCTCATGAGCGTTCACACTGGAATTGATTTTTCTTAGTAGAAAACCTGAATCCGCTTTCTCTCAGGTTACGCATTGAAAATCATGATGTCATAACTAATCTTACTGAAGAATCATTGCCTTAATTTGCCTAAAACATGGTGCTCCCAGTGATCCAGACCCCATCTACCCTCCGGACTCATCCTGGCGACCCGCTTTTGGTCAGAGATCTTGTCGCTTGGGATGCGCGTGGTGACTGCGGACGGTTTCACTTCAGCATGAAGACGGTCCTAGACTGGGCTGATGTAGACGTCTGTTCTCTGACTGTCTGTGACTGCAGTCAGTCGCTCAATAGTTCAGGACTGAAAACGAGCTTGACTGCGAAGCAATTGCTGCTATCCTTTATCACCCAATTGAGGATGGGTTCCCTGTCGAGTCTGGTTCCTCTAAAGGTTCCTTCCTATATTGCCATCTCAAGGAGTTTTTTGCCTCAGCACAGTCGCCCCCGGCTCACTCCTCAGGGACGATCTGATAATTTTGATCTGTACGCATATTTTCTCACACATTTCATACACATTTCCATAATTTTCCTTTGATTCTGTTAAGCTGATTCGCAAAAATGACCATTGTTAAAAGTGCTATACAGATAAAACCGAATTGAATTCCAATAACGAAACTGGATTTCATATAATCCGTGTAAACCCAAGCAGCAGAGATACATGATGGCAACACAGCACAGGTCAATGACCGTTAACAAAAAAAAAAAAAAAAAAAAAGCTTGTATAGAACCACTTGGTGGTGTGTGTTAATGAGGGCTTCAGACTTAAAACTGTGCATTTTGGTTCGCAGATATGTCAGGTAGAACAAATCTTAGCATTACGTTAATGACGTACATTTTGCTACTACAAGAATATGGGAATGACTTCGCAAAAAATGTAGAACTCTCAAAATGAGCTTATTATTATTATTATTATTATTATTATTATTATTACTTTTTGGTTACAGAAACAACTGGAAACAAGCATAAAAACACGTGATCATGTGTTATCTGTGCTATTCCGTTGCCACTGTGACCCAATTTTACATTTTTTGTATAGTTTGTTAAAATTAACTCAAATTCAGATCATCATATTGACTATTTTGTTCTGAAAAAAAGAACGTGTCACTTTATACTGCACAATCCCGACTATGCAAAACTAATCACGCGATGGTTCACTGTATATAGACAGAGTGTACGGGGGGATAAAACAGGAACAAAAGCGTGACAGCACTTTTACAGAGAAAAGTAATGTAGACCATGAAAACTGAACCTTTAAAGATAAACGGACAGATCAATGTATGTTTATTCTTTCTGTGGGAAGTTTAAAACCAGTTTGTCTCATATGTTCTGAAACCGTGGTGGTGATGATAACAAGCAGTCATGTGAAGCTTCACTATGAGACAAAACGTATCTGCAGCAGTCCGAGGTGAGGGCGTGGAAAAATACCAGAACTGAGAGCCCGGTATGATGGAGCAACCAGAGTGCTTTCACATTCATTTACTGCCCAGCAGCGTGCATATGAAGATTCACTAAAGACTGATTAAAGATTGTTGTTCGTATTCTGTACAAGGAGATAACAGTAAAGAGTAAATATTATTGAAATGCAATGGAAAGTTTAGATTGAATATTTTTTTATGGAGTGACAAAAGCTGCGTAGAAACGTGAAATTCGGACCTCGCGCTCAAATAAAAACTTTATTGACCGTACTTTAGTAAATTTGAATTCAGTACCCCTGCTACAGCTGGTGGATTAAAAGGTTCCTGTTTATAGATATCGTCATAATTCCAGATCGGGTCGTCCCTGGTGATTCCTATCCCTCGAATCGAGTCCAGTCCCCATCCATGCACGTTTTTGGGTTTTCGGAGATGAGAGGAAACCGTTGCTCCTGAACCAAACATGCCAACATGTTCAGGTCTTTTATTTATAAATGCATTATGATCACATCACTTTTTTTCTTTCCCTGTTTTTTTGTTTGTTGTTGTTATAAAGTTGCCATTATAGGTCTGCAATGCAGGTGCATTACAACACATTACATTATGTTCACAATGCAGTTATCACCGAGATGGTTGGTTATCTGATCTCTCCCTCATCCTTATGCGAGATCCCAGAGTTTATCCTACTCACTGACATCCTTTTTGTTTTTGTTTTTTATTTTTATACTGAGCTACAATGATTGATCAATTAATGACACATAAAAAAAAAAAAATCACAGTAACTGAATTCCGTACGCTGGAAATAAACACTCGATTGCTTTCGATCGTGCCTGGTCTTTATTTCCATACAGTGAATCTCACTACGTTACATTAATCCCTCTGATTATGACGCGTCTAAACAGACTTAATCTCTGTCTTTATTATTCACTCTTTCGTTAGTATTTTTTTTAATAAACATACATACGGAGGGGTGACTCCCAGGGTGAGGGCGGAATCTAATCCTGGCTGTTACGGGAGTCTCTTTTATTGTTTTTGTTTTTGCTTTCACACTGTGATCGAGTAAAGACGACAGTAGACAACCGTGAGTAACACTGATTTACCTTAAAAGGTAACAGAATAGCAAAGTACATTTAGTCTCTCTCTCTCTCGCTCTCTCTCTCGCGCTCTCTCTCTCTCACACACACACTTGCATGCGGAGGAGGAGAGCTCAGGGTGTGTCTTCATTCATGTTTTAGCACTTTCAGAACCGCTCCTGTGCGCCGTCTTGTTTTTCTTGAATAGAGACGTACGGTGTGGTGCGGCGACAGATAATAATGAAACTCCTGGTACGTCTTGGTCTCGTCTAGCCGCGTACGCGCAGCTCTGACGTTAGTGGATGAAACTTTGAAATGCACCACACCAAGAGCTCGGTGCGTTTGCTTACATTAATAATGCAGGAAGAGGAGAATGAAAGTGTGTGTGAGAGATGGTTTACGGGATGTAAAGGCAAACATAGTGTTTTTAAAAAAAAAAAAAATTTATGTTACATGGTTATTGTTATCGCTTTGTGTGTAGGTGGACGGCATAGGAAATAAAAACAATAAACTGTAGAGGACGTGGTCGTCTGCGCGCCTCTTTTTCCTGCTTTGCGTGAACAATATTTTTAAAACTGTTTTTATTAAAAGAAACGTATTTCTGTAGAGAACTCGTGCGAGGCCAGATTAAAACGAGAATAGGGACGTGTGCGGACAGGTTTGTCAAAGTGATAAATACCTGTGCTGCTGTTACTGTTATTGCACTGCTAATGCTTGGAAAAACACCTTTAATTACAGTGTTTAACTGTGCATAGGGTTTACTTTGGACCGAGGTTAAATACGCCTTAAGATCGGTTCGTTAAATCAATTGTAAATTTTATTCATTACGTAAATTTTTTGAAGAGACGCTCATGAGTGGTAGCGATGCAGATGAGTCTTACTCGTTCCTTCAGAAGAGTCCTACAGCCGTCCACAGCAGGGTGTGTGTGTGTGTGTGTGTGTGTGTGTGTGTGTGTGTGTGTGTGTGTGTGTGTGTGTGAGCGAGCGTGCCCGGCCCTGCTGTCTGTCTACGAGTTTATCAGACTGACATGAACACATTCCTACCAGTTACCTGGAAGTGGGCGATTCGTGTCTCCTCTAATAAACGGAGATGCTGCATTAGCGTCGCAGAGGATGTGTATGTTAGTATTTGCATGCGCACACACACGCGCGCACACACACACACACACACACACACACACACACAGATTAGTAGCTGCAGGCTGAGAATCAGATCAGCGCTGATTGAATTAAGGGGAAAACCAGGGAGGAAAAGAATCATTAAATTGCGACAGTAATTACACTTCGGAAGGAGGAAGTGATATGAAACATCTTACTGTATGATAATCACACAGCGTAGTTCATACGTGCGTACATACCTCTTCTACAGGAACGATATTCCTTCAGTATGATTGAACTCATTAAGATTAGCTAAGTTGAGCTGATGAATTTATTTATTTTTGACACGTCAAGCATTTAATCAGCTTGAAACATAACAGATGAAGAGAAGAAGAAGTACTTTTGACAAGTTTTTTAAAGTTCAGGCTTCCAAACTTTCTCAGGTGAATAATCCTTTCTCCTCCCTGATTGGTTAGATGCTTTACCACGTGTGAAATGCTCCAGAGCTCCACCCTCAGACAAAAACCCAGTGGATGAAAGTAAACACCGCCGGAAAAGAGAGTTACCGATCAGGAAGGGAAGGGAAAAATGTTTTCCCTGCCGGAACCGCGCCTTCTCAATTTGGAAATTCATTCTGATTATTCACGATCTGGTCCGAGTGTAGTGTTTATACGATTTTTCTTCTTCTTTTTTTTCCTTCTCATTATTAGTGGAGCGTTGGGGCCCGTGTCAACATACAGTACAGGCCAAAAGTTTGGGATGACTTGCGAATTTCATTGTTTTTCACAAAAAATAAAACACATTTTCATGCCATTCACAAACAATTAAAGTTAGCCGGAATTCTGACCATAATGGAGTCTCCGGATCTGAACCCCGTTGAACTGTTGTGGGAGGAGCTTGACCGTGTGGTACGGAGGATGACTCCATCCATCCGATCCATGTTGTGGGAGATGCTCCAGGAAGCACAGGGTGAAATCTCATCAGATTAACTGGAAAAATTGACAGCTAGAAACAGGTTCATCATTTCCATCAAAATCATTATTTCTAACTCTGACAATGTCGACATGTCTTGTTCTTTAGCTATATTTTCTATTCAGTCTAATGTCGTGTGTGTTTACTTAAACAATAAAATTTCTAAGTGACCCCAAACTTTTGAAATGGTAAACAAACAGTACCATTTTTAAATTTAATTATAAAATTATAATTGTTAAGAAAATTTAATGATGATGAACTTAGTCCTTCTCTACGGATCCTCCACCTGAGGCGATACACACTTCTCCAAACGATAGATGAGCTGGTGGAGACCGTCTTTAAAGAATTTTTTATTTTTTTGGAAAAGTTCCACCTCAGAGGGAGAAAATTTCGTAATTTTCAGACATAATTGCGGCAAATCTTCATTTTTTTCATACGATGATATCCCCGTCGTAAGCTAGAAGTTATTTCAAAGAACTTGAAGAGACTTGACTGAATAATAATTATATGTTGTTGTGTTGTTGGTTTAAAAAAAAAAAAACTCTTTGTTTCCACGCCAGTCAAACCCACACAGTCACTGATTTTTTTTTCTTAAAGTACGCACAAGTATAAGACAAAACCCCCCAATTGTTATCAGAGTTTTAGTTCTTAGTTTAAACATGTTTCCCTAGATACACTTCTTAACAACACAGTGCCTCTGCTTCTTATTTTATTTTATATAT
>JAQMYG010000006.1:3649866-3674346 GCA_030014215.1 Clariallabes teugelsi | reverse complement strand
TTTCTTCATGTTGTGATTCAGAATAGAATGTGCAGGGTGTCCAATGCATTTATGTGATTTAAATTAAAAGTTATTACATGGATATGGAGCTTTACTCACTTTTTTCAACACACTGCTATTATTTTAAACACCACTGTATATGGTTTGGTCGGACTCCCCCTTTTGTCTTCAGAACTGCTCTCATTCTGAAATTAGGGGCTGAAAACATTCCTTAGTAATTTTGGATCATATTGACATGCAGCACTCTGCAGGCAGTTGCTGCAGATTTTATTGGCTGCATGTCCATGATCTCCTGTTCCACCTCATCCCAAAGGTGCTCTACTGGATTGAGATCTGGTGACTGTGGAGGCTGTTTGAGTACAATGAACTCATTGTCAAGAAACCAGAGTGAGATGATTTTAGCTTTGTGACTTGATGAGTTATCCTGTGGTCATAAAGGGGAGGATATGGTCCTCAACAATACACATGTAGGCTGAATTGGACGATGCTTAAATGCTGCTCAATTGGCACTAAGAAAATCTCCCTCACACCGTTACACCACCACCATCCTGAAGCATTGATACAGGATGGATCCATGCTTTCATCTTGTTTACAACATATTCAGACCCTTCTATCTGAATGTCACAGTGAGTGAGTCCATGTGAATGTTAGTCTCAGGTTCCTGTTCTTAGCTGACAGGAACAGCACATGGTGGTCTTCTGCTTCTGTAGCTCATCTGCTTCAAGGTCCAACATGTTGTGTGTTCCGAGATACTCTTCAGCATACCTTAGTTGTAGCGAGATGTTTTTTGAGTTACTGTTGCCCTTCTATCAGCACAAACCAGTCTGGCCATTCTCCTCTGGCCTCTGGCATCAACATGGCATTTTCACCCAGAGAACTTCCCTCACTGGATATCTTCTCTTTTTCAGACCATGTTATGTAAACCCTGGAGATGGTTGTGTTTGAAAATCCCAGTAGATCATCAGTTTTGAAAATACTCCGTCCGGCACCAACAACCGAGCCACGTTTAAAATCACTTAAATCATCTTTCTTCCCGGTCAGATTGCCTTGACCATGTCTTCATGCCTAAGTTGATTGGCTGATTAACTAATTTACTGCATGTGAAGTGGCCAGTGGGTACATGTTCACACAAAAAAATTATTTAGTACATGCATGCCATTTTGTACACAGATTCCTTTTATGAATATCAATCAGTGCAAGGTCATGTGTGTACAAGCTTTTGTTCCTAGTGTATACGGATAAAGCCCAGGAAAAAGGGGATACTGTGACATACAGTACTGTGCATAAGCCATAGGCACCCTTTGTTTTGTTATTTTATTATAAATCGACTTTTTATGGACTTTTATTAAGGCATAAAATTATTATTGTATACCTTCATTATTAAGTCTGTACAAAAACATTTCAGATTTCCTAACATAAAATTAAATGTTACAGAAAAAATACATTATTTGTATGCCAGAAACATTACAGTATATAAAAGACCGCTTCAGTTACTCAATTACTTTAAGTAGCTCAATAAGTAAATTACGTAGCTAATTACCTAAAAAAATTGCACATATGGATATGTTGCAAGACTAAACAGTCGTCACAACAAATATTAATTTTGTTTAATTAACTACTGGTTCCTGCTCTTTATATTATTTTACATTTTTTAAATGTAGAAATGTTTAATTTCGTTTTTGAAGGCATCATTGCTCTACAGCAGTTAGTTGCATGTGCCTTTGACTGTGGCACATTACTGTAGTGCATCTATTAATCTTTCCTGAACACCCTGCAGAACCAGACACAGATCTTCTAAAGACCTTGACTGTCATAATTGCTTCTTTTTCTGCATGAAATATCTAACAGCTTTCTTTTAATGTTGGTCTGAAAAGTGCTGTCTTACATAATATGCTGCTTTCCAGGATCTGTCCGATTCGCACACAACTTGGCACAGGTTTTACAACAAACGCTCTTCTTGAAACAACCCTTTCATTTTTTAAACTGGGCTTGGGACCGGCACTGCATCCAGTCTCCGGGTAGTATGGGGTGGAGCAACCCACCAACGGCAGGGATCGAACTTCTCAGATCATCAACCTTATCCTTATTTCTTTATTCATTTATTTTTAAATAGGATTCTTTTTATAAATCTCAGTGTGTGTGTGAATGTATGTAAATGATGCCTCTGTTAATGGGGTGGAGCTTTTAGTTTAAATCTATGGTGTATTTAGGATCCATATCGTTTTGAAGCACAACAGCCAAACCTGATGGTGCAGTTGTAAAGGCATGATTATTACGGTCCGGTGAGCAGGCGACACTGGATGCTCTGCTTTAGGCTACAGCAGAACTGCTTTCTCCAGGTATTTACCTCCTCCTAAAGGAGCCCATATGACTCGTCTGATCGCCTTCACCCAATCGTCCATGTCATTCTGGGAGTTGGCCATGAGCAAAAATGTCTCATGGCTCACAGGGGTCTTGTCTTTTTCACCAGCTGCACCTGTGAAACAGATGAAAAATCAAAAATATTTGAATGGAAGGGCACCAAATATATTTTACTTTCAATTTACACAGTTTTTGAGTTTTGTGCAATTCATTTACACTCACTCTTTCTCTCATTCATTTTACTGCTTATCCTGTACAGGGTCACAGGAGGGATGAAGCAAATCCATCACAGGGCACAAGCATGCACACACTCACACTTATTCTCACTCATCTTCTATACCGCTTATCCTGTATTCAGGGTCACAGGGGCCCTGGAGCCTGTCTGAGGAGACTTAGGGCATGAGGCACGGGGTACAACCTGGAAAGGGTGCCAATTCATCGCATGGCACACACACACACACACACACACACACACTCCCATTCGCACACTACAGGCAATTTGGAAACACTGATCAGCCTAATCTACATGTCTTTGGACTGTGGGAGGAAACCGGAGTACCCGGAGGAACCCACCAAACACGGGATAACAAACTCCATGCAGATAGACCCAAGATGGGAATCAAACCCAGACCCTGGAGGTGCACGGTGACAGTGCTAACCACTAAGACTCTGTGCTGTCACACACTAGGGTGTGGAAGGAAACCGTCAAGCACAGGGAAAATGTTAGCCACACACACACACACACACACACACACACACACACACACACACACACTCTCACACACACACACGCTAACATGCAGCCAGTTTATTTCTAGTTAATTTTTATTTGCTAAATTTTAATCAACATGGTATCAACTTTAATACTCAACCACTAATCAAATATTCAAAGAACACCTGAATATATCAAGGAAAAATCCATATTGTCTAATAATCTGTCAAATGTAAACAAAAATAAAAATGCATTAAAAAGTATGGAGCAGATTGTTTATACTTGTACGCGGCTTTGCAAACAACAAGCCCTGGATCGCAAGTGACATCAAAGCTCTCCTGAATAAAAAAAGAGAGCTTTCCAAAGTGGTGATCAGCAGGAGATCAAGCGCGTGTAGAAGGAACTCAAGGTTCAGCTCAGGTGGGCGAAAGAGCAGTACAAGAGGAAGCTGGAGCAGAAACTGCAGAACAACAGTATGAAGGAGGTGTAGAATGAAATGAAGACGATCACTGGGTGCAGTTCAAAACGGTGTGAAAACACTGAGGGAGATGTGGGGAGAGCAAACCAGTTTAACAACTTTTTTAATAGGTTTGACCACTTCAACTCATTCACACCTCAGAGCACTGTACCTCCAACACCTCCTGCATGCACCCCTCCCTCGCTCCCAATACCAACTTATTCACACCTCAGTGCACCTCCATCACCTCCTGCGTGCACCCCTCCCTCGCTCCCAATACCAACTCATTTGCAACTCAGAACACTGCAAACCCCACTGCCCCTCCTTCTGACTCCATCCTCTATATAATATAGAAAAGAGGAAACTGTCCCTCCACCTGAAATCACAACAGCCCAGGTGTGTAGAAAGCTAAAGAGACTCCGCCCCAGCAAAGCAGCTGGCCCAGATGGAGTATCACCTCGACTACTTGAAGGCCTGCACGTTGGAGCTGGGACAGCCTCTTCAGCACATCTTCAACCTAAGCCTGGAACCTAAGAATGTCCCTCAGCTGTGGAAAACATCCTGCATCATCCCAGTACCAAAGAAACCATGTCCTGGGGAGATGAACGATCACTGACCAGTCGCTCTGACATCACACATTATGGCCTGAGGCCACAGGTCAGTCATGCTCTTGACCCCCTACAGTTTGCATACCAGGAGAAGGTGGGCTTGGAGGATGCCATCACCTACATGATCCACAGATCTCTATCTCACCTGGATTGAGGCAGTGGTGCTGTGAGGATTACAACTGTGAGGAGTCCTGCCATGTACAAACGTTTGCAGATGACACTGCGACCGTGGGCTGTATCAGGAAAGTAAAGGAGGAGGAGATCCAGGATTTTGCTGCATGGTGTAAACTGAAAAACCTGCACCTTAACACCACTAAAACCCCGGAGATGGTGGTGGACTTCAGGAGACCCAGGCCTCAACCAGAACCTGAGACTATCAATGGTGACTGTATGGAGCTGGTCAGGACATACGAATCCACCGACTTTGCACAATAATATAAATTTCTATCTATCTATCTATCTATCTATCTATCTATCTATCTATCTATCTACCTATCTAAAGGTACATAGGTTGATGTTTCACCAGGAGATGGCGCTGCTCTCCATGTAAACGTTTGCAACACCATACTGAGTATATTACTGTAAATTGTGACATAACTGTGTATCACTGAGGTTTCTAACTGAATAATTCAGTCAAAGCTCTCTGGCAGTTTCAAACAAAATGATCTAACATGCAAATAAATCAAATAGATTATCAAGATCATTTAATATTATGAACTGAAAAAAAATGTGAATTGAATGCACGCCCATATCACAGACACAGAATTGTCCATTTCTCACTCTGGTGCGGCCTTTTTGCATGCCATCTGTCCTCTGTGAGTGTTATGCAGTGCACACAATTACAGCCTGTGTGATTTAGAATAAATGAACATTTTGAAAGATTCATTTTTCAAATCAAACGAGCAGTATTGCAAAGTGATAGAGAATATTTTCTGTATGCTTTCTTTGAGTCACAGACATGTTGTAGGAAAAATATTTTGTCCGAACTGTTTGGCTTATGTAAGTGTGAATTTGAGTGATTTTTTTTAATCCACTGTTTGGTGCAGTGGATAAATCAACAGAAACTGGTGAGAGCAAAGATTGTTGAAGATCATTCAAACCAATACAAATATATTTCATATTTATACATACTGTATATCATAGTATGGGTATACACTGTTTAACATTTGTTTGTGCATTAACCAACCACGTGTCCTTCAGCCTTCAGTCAACACAAATGCATCAGTTTAATGTACCCCACACACAGCATGTGCATCTTGTCTCTTTTACAAAAAAAATGTAAATTTGGGATATATACTGTAAGTATTAATGTATATAATGTGGTATTTAAACAGCATCCATATCATATAATGTCCTATTTCACAGAAAGTTGATTATATGATGCATGTCTGTCATTTATTGCTGCTGGAGTACGTAACTACAATGGCAGTAACAGAGTGTAAATGTCATTGTCTTGGCTTAAACATTCTCCAAAAAACGTTTAATCCCATTTAACCCACTCAAGCAGCCAGTGTGTTGCACAGTAAGTATCTTCACCTTACATTCTTTGCTCAAAACATGCAAGTAAAAAAAAAAGGTTCTAAAATAAATTTATAGAGTAGTTTTAACATTTTATTACAGACAGCCTTGTATGCCTGAGAATAATTATTTGTGTAGAAACCAATGGCATTTATCATATTTTGATGTTAAACTATTAAATTCTTAAAATATATATTTCCAACTGATCTCCAACCGATTACACACAGTATATTCGGAACGTCCCAAAAGTCATTTCATTCATTTTAACAAACAAACATACATACAAATAAATTAAAAAAACGTATGAAAACTAAATCAAATCTATATTTGGTGTTTCCTTTGCCGACACCTATTACATCGATTTCCTTGGGTACACTGTCATGTAGTTTTTATAATTTAATTGGCTGATAGATTATTATGTGTAATTACAGAGTTCAGTGTTCTGTTCAGTGATGCTTTATCCGAAAAGGGCCCAATTAAAGAGTCAATTTATCCATTCATTTTCAGTAAGGCTTTATCCTGGGCGGGGTTGAGGTGGAGAATACTGGATATGAGATGGGACCTGGATAATAGAGTTTCACAGAGCACCATGAACACACATTCACATTCACAGATCGACTTATGCATAATACGGTGTGATTTTGAGGGGTTGGAGGAAACCGGAAAACCCAAAGGAAATCAAATGGTCATGGAGAGAACATGACAAAAAATAGAATTTTTGTGCAAAATAAATGACTAATTTGGCCTTCTTCATTAGCATACTACATCAGAGAACATAAAAATGTATAAAAGAATATGCTTTATATATGTTTTATATATGTTTTATTAATCAGATGTAATATATCAGACATACTGTAGTAAAGATTTTAAAATAAGCACTACAGTATTATGGCTAGAGAGTTAACTACGCTTCACGGGTCATCCGTTGCTACACAGTAATCACCTCTATAAATATTATTGGTTATATTAACTGTACCTTGTAGTTGTTTGTTCCTTCTTCTTTTGCAGCAGTTATGCCCCATTCTGTGCTGAGTGAAGTCTGGCACAGCGCTATATCAGGACCAAGTCGATCACTTTGAACTTGTGTGTCTCGTACCCCAACCCCAAATGATATGAATCAAGCTGGCTCAGTGGAAAACATTTGAAGCTGTTTGTGCCAAATAATTTTTATCCAAAAGTCAAAGAACAAGTCTTCGTTCACAAGCTATTGCTTACTTCAATGGACTGGCTAGTTGTTCAGACGACCCTTTAAATTAAATGCTGTTCGCATGTCATTTCAAACACTTCTTGTCTTCATATACCCTATTCTTCTTTGTCTACATTTATACAGTCTGCTCTGTCAATCCCTTAAACTATACCTGAGCTTTAACAAATGCATATTTAAATAAAAAGCGCAAACAAATTCATTTCAATGCACTTCCCTGGATCAGACTCCTTTTCCCCAAGCCTGTTGTGGTGCTACTGTCCTTTATTTCCTGCTGTCCTCTTCTCACTCGCTTTATGCATATGCATCAATGTCACAGTAAGTTTAAAGCCTGCATTTTGAGGGAAATTCCTATCAGCCTGCAGGCTTTTCCACTGGTTTCGCCGCCCCTCGTCACAGGGCAGAGCCATTGTTTCTCATACGTTATGCATATAATTAAAACATTTCATAATTCCCAGGCAGTAAAGGGGTGTCATAGGGTTCTAACTCCCTTGAAATATTTTATGTTTTTACTTCCAATCACTTATCTGTAGTGGGTTAATATAACCAGTGCTGGGCAAAGTATGGCGGCACGGTAGCTTAGTGGTTCGCACTGTCGCCTTGCACCTTGCATCTTCCCTGGCTTACTCTGGTTTCCTCCTGCAGTCCAAAGACATGCAGATTAGGCCAATTGACGCTCCCAAATTGCCCAAAATTTGAGTGTGAATGTTGACCAGAGGTCCTACCATGGTTGTAAAAAGGGAATAAATACAATGGTCACCACTGCCCTCCATGGTCCCTAGTTGGACAAAAGAGGTTCCTAGATGGATAGATGGATGGGCAAAGTACACAAATCCTGTACTTGAGTAAAAGTAGAGATACCCTAATAAAAATATTACTCAAGTAACTGCAGAAGACCCCCATCTATATTTATATTTGAGTAAAAGTCCAAAAGAGTTGTTCAAACGTTCTGAAATTGTATTAGCTCACAATAGCCTTTAAGTCATAGTACTAGAGTTCCTGGGAGGCGAGAGGTCTGATAATTGCTCTGGTGCACTGAGAAAACTTTCTACCTTGATGGTATCCAAGCACTAGTGAAACTCTGGGATAAGTGCATTAGTGTAACAGGAGATTATATAGAGAAATAAAGAACGTTCTGTTATTCTGCACAATCAAATGCCTGGTTTGACTTGAAACCCCCTTGCATATTAATCATTTTCAGTGGGGCTGTCATGAAGGCATTCATTTTGTTTATGGCAGATTCTGACTTTAATAATTAATTACCTGCTGCATGACATCCATTTGAAATGCATGAGCCTTTCAGGTGAATTAATTAATATGCTAATTAAAATCACTGCATGAACTATACAATTTGACTGATAAGTCTGACCCCTTTGGATGTTTTGGATAAAAGAATGTGCAGTTTGTAATTCATCAACATATATGCATGCTGGTAGGCTTCGCTTATGACCGCACACATGAACAATGGTTAACAAACAGGTTAATATAGTGACCCTGGGGTCGAATGTGCTCGGTGAGAGTATGGAGCCAGTCTGGCAGAGACAATAACAAGTAGAAGATGATACTATAAAAAGCAAAGTAACATTAATTGTTAAAAACCTAAAAATGTAAGACTGTGTGTGTGTTGTAATGAGAGAGAAAGAAAATGATCCGGAGCCAGTAACTCCAGGACATCATGTTAGGAACATCTGTGCTTTAGTTCAAATTGACTTTGTTCCGTAGAGTGTGAAAATGAGATTCAATCGCTGTAGCAGTGGGACAACTAAACATATTCCCTTTCAGATATCACTGCTCATTTAATCATTCCTCAAGGCTTTCTCTGTGTATTCCATTAGCACTACATTGTCTACATTGTGAAATTTAATATCTTATCATTTCAGACTCTACAAAAACACAAACCAATCGGCAAGTAACACCTTTAAACTTCTAATGCAACTCTAACATTATGTAATACATACTGTACAGTATAACCTTTGTGTTATAATACTTAACGTTATACAGAGTGCAAGTTATCCACTGTTTGACTCTTATCTATATCTTTTTGTCTCAGTGTGGTTCTCTACACTGTCTCTATCAGACCAGCATACTGAGTGTAATCTTCTGAACACATCTGGTCCCATCATAAAGATTACATATCTGTGTCTGTTATATAGTAAAAATAAACACAATGGGAACTGATGGTACATGATAAATAAATTATACCGTCTGCAGCTGCTCCCATTAGGGCTTGCCACGGCAGACTATTTGTCTCCATCTAACTCTGTCCACCACATCTTCCTTCGTAATTTCCAACCTCCTGTATATCCTTCCTCTCCTCTATCTCATCCCTCATCTATAAACCTCCTCTTGGGCCTTCCTCTCCTCCTCCTGCCTGCCAGCTCCATATCGAACATTCTCCTCCTTCTATACATGTCCAAAGCATCTTAGTCTGATCTCTAATTCCTAATCCTGTCCATTCTTGTCACTCCCAAAGCAAATCACAGCATCTTCAGCTCTGCCACCTGTCTTTTTCTCACTTACTAAGTTGATTATTTTCCAATAACAGCACGTCTTAAAGTTTTTCAGTTCAGCGTTATCACATTAGTTTGTGGTTTTTAATTAAATTTTAAAGAAGTATTCTGTATATTTTATTCACACAGGGTCAGGCGTTTTGCTCGTGGGCTCCGAGCCACCTCAACCGGGATCATCATTCGTGGACTTATGGCCATCTTTAAAATGTTTGCACCGTTAAAATGTTTTACTGCGACTAAGAGTCTTATCACTGTTTCTGTGCTAGAATCGTCTGTAAATGCTAATCAGTTTTTGCATCTTTCATTCACAAGACAATTTTATCCCAAGTCCCTGTTTGACTTGAACACCCCTGGCATTGGAAATTCTGTTCTTAATTTAAATATGTTGATACATACAGTAAATCATTATTTCAGTTAAAATGAACTGTCTGCAATGTCTCTGAAACGGTGGCACGGTAGCTTAGTGGTTAACAGTGGCCTTACATCTCCAGGGTCTGGGTTCGATTCCCACTTTGAGTCTGTGTGTGTGGAGTTTGCATGTCCTAACCATGCTTGGTGGGTTTCATTCAGGTACTCTGGTTAACTCCCACAGTCCAAAGAAATGGAGAATAGGCTAATTGGTGTTCACACATTGGAAGTGGAATAGGGGATAAATGAATGAGCTTCTCTGAAACAAATGAGTACCTGTTATTACCTACATTGTAAGAGGTATAAACAGTCATTATCTCACCAGTACATGAAATACTGTACATGAAAACTTCAAGTTACTGCTTGAATTCTGACTGTCACAAGTCATTGGCACTGGAGACTCTTTCCAATAAATCTACAGTATATAAATATTCATCACCTTACAGGAAACCTTACTATGTCAACAAATATACACATACTTAAGCATGTTTAAGCATGGCACATGGTCATAAAAGTTATTTTCTGTATTGTAACTGTGGAAATGCTAAACTATGATAAGGAGTGCATTAACATAAACCTGTTACTTGCCCTGCAGCTGGATGTTGTGTTAGAGCTGCTGATATCGACAATTATTCAACATTCTTTACATGAACAGCCTGGGGAATCTAACAGTGCTATGCATCAGGTACATCAGTTTATAGGTATAATTACTGTATTTTATAATAATAAAAAAAAATCATCTTAAATCTAATTTGCCAATATTACAGGTGTCTACAGGTTTGTATTACAAAAATATAACTCTAGTTTGTTGAATTGATGCCCTGGGTTCGCCATTGGCTGCTGACCCTTAGCAGTACACGCTGCTCTTTTCAGGACTGTGAAACAGAATATTTCAGCGTTAATTGGATTACTAGAGGGGAAAGAAAGAGAATAAGTAAGGTGTTTTCACAAGGGCTTAGAGCAAATTTAATATCCTATACAAACACTGTGAGGGGTTGTAGAGACAGACGTGTGTAAGCTGATTATGAGTGGTTATTGTCAGCATACAGGTGAAATATGATCATAATGTAATGCTCTGTGTATAAACCCCTTCAGTCATGGTAAAACCCAGGCAATGGACTTGACTTGGAATATTGGTCAGAGTCTCATAATGGATGGACGTCATGATATTACATTAAACCCTAAACAGCCATGGAAAAACAACTTTCCTTTGGATTCTGATTCCATGAAACTGATTCTCTCATGTCAGTTCCTCCTCTACAACATAAGCAGGACCAGGACAGTTTTTAACCCCAGAGGCCACTAAGGCACTTGTTCATTCTTTTGGCAATTCAGGACTTAGTTGCACATTGCTCCAGGCAATTTCTGCTCTGCACCACACTCTGATTCTCTAGCGCCGCTCAAATGGACCCACCATTTCTTAGGACACAAGGAAGCCATGTGGCAAAGCTATTCTCTGACCTGGCAGGTAGATGGACAAACTTCAAGTCATAGCTTGACTTCTGACTGTTACAAGGCACTGACACTGGAAACTCCTTCCAAAAATTCAAAACAAATAATCATCTCCTTACAGAAAACTTTACCATATCAATAAGTATGCAGATACTAAAGCATGTCTAAGTATGGCACATCTGTCATAAAAGTCCTGTTCTGTAGTGTAACTATGGAAATATGATAATCAGTGTATTAACATAAACCTGTTACTTGCCCAGAGCTGGATGTTCTGTCAGAGCTGCTGATATCGACAATTATTCAACATTCTTTACATGAACAGCCTGGAGTGTCTAACACTGCTGTGGTATAAGGTACATCAGGTACAGTATTGTAGGTATAATTATTTATAAGCACAGCAATGTGGCCAAGCTCTTCTCTGTCCTTGCACCTAGTTAGATGGATATGTCAGGTAGGACAAAAGTTATTATTACTTTTATAGCTAGACAAACCTAAACACAGAGTAATTTTTCACATTTGTTCATACTGTGTTTACAGGTTTTTGATGTTTGATGGCACTTTTAGTCCATGACCTAGTGAACTAGCATGAGGATGTGTTTTTGATAGAGACTCTTCTGTAAATCACTCTGGATAAGGGAATCAGTCAAATGTACAGTACATTTGACTCGGCATACAAATGCCCCTCCTCATGGATATTTGTCTTAAGAATTGAAATTTTGCAATTAATTTAATTCAGCATGCGAAGCATGTTTACATTTACTGATTTATTTTTGCATTCTGTGTAAAATTTAGTGAAGACATACTGTAGCACCATGTGTCCCAAGAATGTTAGCAAGGATGGTAGCAAAAAGAAAAGGGAGCCATTTTCATTTTTGTTTTTAAAGCAGGAATCATAAATTAAGGTTAAGTGAGGTTTAATGTCTATATATTTAAATTTACATGTCTAAATGTATAATTTTTCATCTATATGAAAAAATATGATTATTGTGTTGGAAATTGGTAATATCTGTAATATTTTTGTGTGACTGGAACAGATTATCTGCATTTACATTATTTCCTCTGGGAAAATGCGTTTCACAATACAAAACCTCCTTAAGAGCATTAAGAGTGTGCCTCTGGAACATATTAAATTCGCATGCCGAGGTACAGCTGTAAATGTACCTGGTTATTCAAAACACATAATACATTCACTACTACTCTGCAGCACTGCTGCAATAATGGTGAAATTGTATAATGCCTGTGTTTTGTTTATCGCTTTGAAACAGACCCACATTAAAATTTATTAGACAGGAGAAATATAAGTGTGTTGTTTATCTTCAGCTAACATATGATCAATATTCCTATGCTTGGGGATGTCTTGAAGGCTGCTGTGTGTGTGTATGTGTGCAGGTGGGAGGGACTGTGACAGCGACTAAGATCACCTTTGCGTTTCATTTTTCATATTTACTCTCAGGGGAAACTGACTGGAATATAAAATAGACCAAGCACCATGAATCTGATTATTGTTTTAAATAAATAAAAAAACAAAAACAGGTTTTATACTATCTATTTCAGATCATGTTAAGATTTTTTTTTTTTTTTTTTAATAAATGACATGTATTTTTCTTACCTGGTACAATCTCAAACAGATAACGGCCTGGTTCCTCAGGATTAGCTGTAAGCTCATTCACTTGGCTTCCCTTGAGTGAGATACAACCCTGCAATAATAATAATAATAAAAAAAACATTGTTATATTTTAAAAACACAGATGTTTAAAATGTAATGAAATTTTTATTTATTTAATTCTATTACTTTAAAGCAAAATAAGTTAATGAACCTGGCTAAACTGTCAGTCTGGTTTAATTTGACTCCTGTAATTTGACTCCTTTAATGATCATCGTTAAAGAAGTGTCCAATCAATTCACTGTGATTTACTGAAGAAATTGCACTGGCACCTTATCAAGCCTATTCGCTATTCCAGCAAAGACAGTGGTAAATCCAGTCCTTTAAACATCAGACTACGGCAGAAAATGCTGTGCTTACACATACTGTATTTCACATTAGTTCATTGCTGGTTGTCATTGATGTTCCATGATTTAACCAGACAAAGATAATACTTCAAGATGCACAGAAACATTTAGAATAAATGGTAACTTGCTGTTAATCTATCTATCTATCTTAAACACAGGAACAATGAGGCAGGAATAATATAGCTAAATTGATAGATGGATAGATGTTATTGATCTTAAAGGACATTTTAAATCTATTGATGAAAGTACAGAAACACAGTAAGTTTGGTTATGGCTGCATCCAAACAAAAAGACACTTAAACTTATGGAAAATGACATTTGCAACTAATGTTAACAATGCTAATAGACAGGAATAACAGAGAATTAGGGACAAATGTTTTACTGTGACAGGCTGCAAAGTGCCTAATGATACAATGTAAAAATTGGTTGTTTATGTAACAATATCAGCAGCAGCCTCATTTCCCCTCTCGTTTGTTCCAATCACTCAGCAATCAGGATCACCAGTATGATAATCACCGGCCTGATCATCTGTCATCATCTGCATCTGTTTCTCTCTGGTTTATGCCTTAAGTTAGACTTAAATAGGTTTTTGTATGCTTGAATGATTCATAGATCACTGTGTGGCTTAACAAAAAAACAAACAAACAAACAAAAAAAAAAAACAGGCACAGGGACTGGACTGAAAAAACGAGCGCAAAAAACTTTGACAAGTGAGAGGCAAAAAAGTCCATCCTCAACAACTTTTTCTCAATACTACATTAAAAATACAAGAAGATCTGGCTCTTTGGAAGCAGAATACAGTATAAATTAATGGTGGGTGGTGTAAGACATTTGCACAGTGTTGTATAAAGATAAAACTAAGACATATAAAGCAATAAAGAAAAGTGTAGAAAGGTGATATGAGGATGTGATATGCAAAATGGAGTTCAGGAAAAGGCCCATGCAGATTGCAATGAGAAAGACTGTCAAAACCAAAACGATCAATCTGAATTCTCCTTGCCCCCGTGAGAGGCATTAAAAAGACATATGGCCCTGGGGGCTAATGATGGGGCAAAATGAAAACCTCCACTCGGACAGTACACTGGAGACAGACTCAGTCTGGTGACCCTGGAGCTGTGAGCTGACCACCAAACAGCCTCTAAGCTTAAAATAAACTATTTGTTTTATTTTCTGTGATCATTTTCCATTTCCTTCTGTCAGAGTTACATAAATATTATGTAAGAGATAATACATAACACAACAGAACTTCAGTGGAAACAGGCCACGCTTAAGAATCCTTTTTAAATGTACAGCCTTCTAATCAATAGCAGAGCTGCGCTCTTAACAGCCGTTTGGTTTAGAATCCAATGTACATTGATAAACAATTCACTGTCCTTGCAGAGTAGATAGACTACAGTAGGTGCGGGATGAAGATGGTGCATCCTTTCATCACAGCATGTAATTTGCCTGCAAGGCTCACCGCTTGGAATTTTATTGATTAAAGGCAGGAAGGCAGCCTGGTTTGACATTTGCACACACATCCTGGTGAGTGAAGCATTTGTTACTGGTAGATTATCGACAGGCTCTGATGAGAAGAACTGTCTATCACACACTTCAGGCAAGCAGAATGAGTTGCTAACAAAAACCCGAATGTTATTGATTGGTCTGCAGAACACTGACAGTTGGTAATGTCTGTATTTGTATTCTGAGGAAAATGTCAATCATCTGGGAATGGCACTGGGCATGTTCAACCCTCTGTCTGGAGCCGAAACAGACCATTTAAATGTGTGGATGATGTATTCCATCATGCATTACACAATGTAAATCGTAAATAGCTGCCATGCCACATTATAACTTCTTAAAAGACAAAAAGAAGAAACACATTGCATAGACCTTAGATATTTATCATATGACGGACTTCAAAAATTTTATATTCACAACAGTTAAGCTGAACATATGCCTAAAAAAGTACTTCAAACTTTTTTGTATAAAACAGAAAAATATAAATGGTATCCATGTATATGGACAACCTTTTTAATTTAGTCCAATTTTAGTGATCCTTATTAGTTACCAGTTTGACACACAGACTAAACCACCACCAGGTGAACAACACTGATCATCAACTATACACCAGCAAACTGGCTGTGGATCATGGACACCCATGGCTCACCCAAGCCCAAGGGACCGAAGACCAGCCAATCTTGTCTGAACCCACAGAAAAGCCAATGTAGCATCAGTGATGGTCATGACAGAAAGGCTCCAGAACACCCTGCACACCACAGCCCACTGCGCACCAGGTCCAGCAGGCAAAGCGGTCAAGAACCCATCAAATAGTCCAAACCACAGAGATCCTGCTCCTCGACCCACAGCATCCACTGCCAACCACCTAATGCCAGACACCACAGCATCACAGACAGAGGGGTCTGAGCTGTCCTGGTGGGACAAAGGGTGGTTTTAAAGTTAATAGTTTTAATGTTATGACTTAGTACCAAGTATATTTTACATTGTATCCAGATGTATAGTTTTAGCTGTAGATTAAAGTAGTACAGAGTGAGGTACTGTAAAACACATCCTTGCTAGATAAACAAGCTCAATTGATATTTCAGAAGCACCAAAGGACATCTAATATTATTAATATCATTGTCAATGTATTTCATTTTAACAGCATCTTTAAAGAAATGTGGTGATTTAGAAGGAAGAAAAATGTGTAGTTTGTACATGGAGACCAAAAGGATTTTTTTGTAGTACTCATTCCTGATCATCCACCTCCTTTAGACACAATGTAGTGAGACGAGGAGATGTTTAGATGGAGCCAACTTGATATCACTCATCAGTTCCTCAAAAGACATGCCATTCCGTCATAACTACAACATTAAATGTTAGCATAAAAACAAAGTTATGTTTTTCAGAATACTTCCATAATCTGAATCTTAATATCCAGAATCTGCTTTCTCATGTCTACACTTACAGTAGAGGATTCGAACAAAACCAGCCCTCGCCAATTATCGAAATCTGTCAGGCATCTCTCATTACCCATTTAATCAGCTTGCTGCATACCAGGTTCCAGCTTCACACAGTACTTTGTATTACAGTACATGCTTATCAAAGTTTATTCCCTTTCAGAGACTATGAACATATGAACCAATACCTCATCTATAGCACATTGAACCACCAAATATCTACTAGTGTCAGAGCAAGTTTTCAGCCCCCTGAAGTTTAGTATTCGAGATCCCACTGACAGTATATCTTTTGAAAACCTACTTTTAGATGTGTGTGAACGTGACATTTTAAATCCATGATAATGGTTTGACGTTTAAAGTTAAACAAGCTGATGCCAAACATATCAGACTTACATTGAAAGATCTGGTAACTCATGTTGGAAAAAATAATGAGTGTGTTGAAACCCGGGTGGGAATAGTGCAGCAATCCTATTGTTACTGACTTTTAGGCATAATGGAGAAATCAAGTTCAAACAGGTCAGGGTGTATTCATGTGCAGTGTTATGGGAATAGGCTCTGGTCAAAAGCACATATTGAAGATGAATGAATGTTTTGCACATGGTGGCTGGGTACTGTAATTTTGCCAAATCACCCCGTTATCTCAAAAGAATATTTGGAAAATATGAAGCAAAAGCACAATAAACCTTTTGAAATGGTGTTCAGTTCAGTGAATTCTCCAAAGATCAGCTCAAGGTTGTAATCCTGGCCATGCAATGCTGCCATTGTCCAGACCCCATTGATCAGATTACTAGGTTGAAAAAACCCTGCAAATTATCAGACCAAGTCAAGAACCCATAATGTAAACCAGAAATATGATCTCCCTTATTACTGTGACAGACACACCCGAATAGACGTGTGGCTGAGGAGGGGATTAGACCAGAAGCCATTGCTGTGGTTGTGCATTACAGAGATTAGACCTTGGCTACATTTGCAATTTTTGGCCATAGTTTCTGAGAATTACAACTTCCAGCATGCATGCATGGGCACTCCTACTTCACACTGTAAACACAATAGCTAAGCATTTCATACCAAAACTAACCTGATAGTACAGTAACTAAGAGATTAAAAAAGAAAAATAAATCTTGCAAATTAAACAATGTGTTGGAGACGGATTTAATCTTATTCTGGCTGCACTGGAAGTATTAATGCTACAAGGATTTATAAAGAGACTTCAGGGAATGTTGTAACCTGAAACAAAACACTAAGAGCTTTTGTTGAGTTAAATAGATACAGTACAGAAAGACATTCTCCAAAGGACGTCTACCTGGAGCCATCTTATGACATGACAGAGCTCTTCAGCTGAACATTGTGTCGGCTTCCGTTGGATTTGCCAGCACAGACATGAAGAAGCTTACTACTGTGTATGAGTGTATGTAAGATCCAGTAAACTAATTGGCTTGGATTGTTGGGTTTTGAAAGTGTTGCACTAGATGAGTCAATGTTCTACCCAGTCATTTTACCACCATAAATTCTTACCTACAGTATTTTCCATGTCATGATCTCATCCACTTGCTCATTACAATACTGACTTTGTCTAGATAGAGTATTTTATTAATCCCGAAGGAAAACTGAATAAATTCCCTACTGGCAGCAGTGAGATTCAAACCCATACCTGGGGAGACTGGAGCCTTAAGGCAGCACCTTAGACCCCTTGGTCACACTTCCGGCAAAGTCACAGATTGGTCAGCAATTGAACCTACTGTAGGTCAACTGCTTTGAAGGCCGCTATGCTCAACACTATACCACCAACACCACGGCTGTCACATCTAAAACAGCCAGCACATCTTTCTATACCTTACTGGGACCTCGTCATAAGTATTTAACTGTTCTGTGTGCTGATTTTGGAGGGCATGTCCCATTATTAATACAATTTTCTTTTGGGATTAATAATGTACTCGCTCTCTCTCTCTCTCTCTCTCTCTCTATCTATCTATCTATCTATCTCTCTCTCTCTCTCTCTCTCTCTCTATCTATCTATCTATCTATCTATCTATTAATTATACCTAAAATGGCACACAGGAACCATGCCCTGCATAGGTTCCAAAAATGAACAAATCAACCATACAACATACTGTATATAAAGCCTGTCGATCGTGCAACCTTCTTGTACATTTTGTGGCTACTGTAGATTACTTTTAGGAAAGAAAAAGATTTTTTAACGATTTACTCAATCTGTAATAGCGTCCGCTATACATCCCATGTACAGAATGCAGAATCTACGTTTACTAACAGAATACTTCTGCGCATTGTAAGTTAGCTAGCTAAGCTTCCACTTCATAGAGATTTTACATTTTCTTCTTTCATATTTCAGACATGTTTTTGAACAGACCTCATACCAGCATATCTGGTGGACATCTTTATCTAGGTGCCATTCCATCATCTGAATCTAAACACCAGCAAGACCAAGTATCTACCCCTTTTTGAACCTCTACACAAATGTTAAGCTTGTTTTTCTTTGCTTATGTTGCTGACCTGATTTGGTTATAAATACTGTACTGTACTGTATGTTTTAGTAAGAAGATCTATTTTTCATCTGTTTTCTTCGATCACATTCTTGTGTATGATTCTAGACTGTTGAGTATTAACTCTGACCGGTATTCCTATTACATTTGAATGTGAGACACAGCCCATAACAATTTGAGAGAGACAAAAGGACAAAAGATTGCAAAACATATTACTGGTTCGTTTCACAATCTGATGAAAGCAGATATTTTGGCACTGTCCTGCCATATTATACGCAGAGACAAAACAATGCCACTCACGTTGCTGCTGCTTTTGGAAGATTTCCCAGACCCGAGTTTGATCCCAGGGACGCTATTGAGTCATAATTATGCAATAAACTGTCTGGCCTAAAGCACTGTAGAAATTCAGCAATCTTTAACCCACTACATTACTGCTTTATAAGCATTTTTATTAGTCATGTACCTGAGGCTTTGTTTCCTCCTCGTCCTTGTAGAAATAGAGGTAATCAGAGCGCAGCACGAACCAACGTAGCTGCCAGTTCTTCATGATGCTCCTCTGCTTCTTGAGCCAGCCGGCCTTGAGCACTCCCTCATGGAGTCCTGGAGATGTAGAGCCACCCGAGCCATGGCTCACCTCACCCATCACCATGCTCTTTGACCTGGCTGTAAATAAAAACAGGAGGCAATTACTAAGATGTTTACTGCATATGAAGATTACATTCACAGACGGTCTACTGAAAGAATACTTAATTAAACGTGACCTTGTGACAACTTATACTTAAATTATGCTATGTTAACATTAATAAAAACTACTGCTGCAATAAATGTAAATGTTTATTTGTTTAATAAGTATTTGAACAATTTTCAAAATGTAGATTCAAATCAAAGAACTTGCTGGTCACATTGTTCAAGGTCAGCCCTGACACAGGAGTTTAGATCAAGAGGTGTTCAAAGTCAACTCTGGACTTTTGATTGTGCAGAATAACAGAACACAGTTCTGAGAGTAAAAACTCCCTTTACTTCTCCATATAATCCCCTGCTACACTAATGCACTCATCCCAGTGTTTCACTAGTGCTTAGATACCATCAAAGTAGAAAGATTTCTCAGTATTCTGGAGCCATGTTCATGACTGCCTGCTTCAGGTCTGAAACGCTGGCCTCCCAGGAACTCCTTTAATGGCTCAAACATGTGAAAATAGCTTGAGACGAGGTCAGGACTATATGGGGGATGTTGGTGAATGATTGTGTGTACAGATCCCACACACAGATGTGTCTCTTGCACAACTTGGCTACAAGTTACAGTATGTATTGATTTTCAAGAATCAGGTGTTACACTTCGTGTATATTTATGTGAACAACTGCAGTGAGCCGACGAGCCGTAAAAAATCTTTTTTTTTCTAAAAGTGTCTCATCAGTGTATTGTGTTAGAAGTCTTCTGTAAATGTGAATTGGTTTTATGAGTTCGTTAACGAGAAATTTCATCACAAGTCCCAGTTTGACTTGTACGCTCCTCGTATTGTTTCTAGATAAATTATTTCTTTGGCTACCGCAAAGCAACCTTAACTCACACTTCACAGTTCATAGAAATTATAATAAAAAAGAGATTGACTTGGTAAATGATTTAAAAATTAAATCATAAGCAAAACTAGAATGAATAACATCACCACTTAACCTGATCTTAAACAATATGTTTTTTCTTATTTTCTTATCTTATCTCTTAGCAGCTTTGTGAAGCCAGGTTGAGTACGCATACATGAGAAAATTGTGCTTAGAATAAAATTGTCTTTTATAGCTTCTGTCCAAATATCTGTGTATTTTCTTTCATCGATGCTGTTTTCAACCCTAATAATGCCTCATGGGTATTGTTGAGGTTGTAGTGCTGGCCTAATGATGATGTTTATTGTCCTTTTATGTTGGACAAAGCTTAGATTTTTATGCCCTGTAGATATACAGTATACTTGCTTACTTCATTTTAGTTCTCAAACAAATAGATTTAAATCTCTGGCATCCATCTATCCATGCATCCAGCTAGGAATCTCTGTAGTCCAACTAGGGACCATGGAGGCCAGTGGTGACCACTGTATTTATTCCCATTTTTACAACCGTGGTGGGACCTCCGGTCAACACTCACACACTCATTCACACAGTACAAGCAATTTCGGAATGCCAGAGCGTGAACACAATGTGCACATCTTTGGACTGTGGGAGGAAACCGGGGTTACCAGGACGGAGGAAACCCACCAAACACGGGGAAAACAAGCAAGCACACATGAACCCGGACCCTAGACGTCCAAGGTGACAGTGCTACTGTAACCACTATGCCACCGTGCCACCAATCTATGGCACCTTAAAAGAAAAAGGACATTTCTACATACTATATGGTGTTAAATGTCATATTATGTTGTAGAATATTTTCGCCCATCAAAAACTTCTGGGATACTGTCATACTGGTATTACATTACCGCTCTATTTTTCATGATGACATAGTGGTCATTTAGACAGTGTTTTAAGAAATCACCATAGAACAAGCCATGAACGTTTAGAAGATATCATGTCCAGATATGATAGTTAATGGAGAAGATGAGAAGCAAATTGTTACAGTTATGAACAGTGAAAGGCTGCACTCGCCTGACCCACAGGGGCTCTGAGGACACACTCATCATGTATAATTTATGGAAATCAATCCTGCACAGAGTCTGCCTTTTGCCTCTGGGCTTCAGACACTCGATCAATGCATCGTGTGGCTTTCTAAAAGTAATGTTTTCTTCTGTCTCTCTCTCCTTTCCTTTTATTTGACACTTTAACTCATGTGCCTCAAGAAGCATTCTCTTTGATTGGAGCCTAGGTTTTGCGCCAGAATTGAACAGCTATCACTTAGGCATTTACAGAACGCATTCAAAAAAGGAATTGGCTGAAAAGGGGGTGGGGGGGGGGGAAGCCTTGTGAAATATTACATGTCAATATTTCTACATGTCGTGTCGTGTGCACAGAATGAGTTTGAGGAAATCAAACAGCCTTGGAAAAAAAAAAATAATAAAATCAATAAATCGGATGCAGCGCTGATCGTAATTTCATTGTGTGTGTGAGAGAGAGTGTGTAAGTGAGTGTAATGTAGTGTATCCTGCATCTCACTTGAGTAAGTGCGTGTGCTGAGTATCCTTTAGGCAGTTTAGGTACAGGATTTAGCATGATAAGGGGTGAGGGTTGCTTGGTGGGTAAGCCGTTGGTCCCACATTCAAACTCCACCATCAACAAGGTACCAATGTTTGGCCCTTGAGCAAGGCCCTTATTCCTCAACTGCTCACATGTACAGTATAATGAGTTGCTCTGGATAATGGCGTCTGCTGAACTCCATAAATTTAAAGCGGAACATAACACTGAGTATAAGTTGTTTGAATTATGTAGTGAATTAATTACCATAGTTTATTTATGATCTATATAATACTGTACAGTATGTAAGCAAGCAAGTCTCTGGTCACCTGTGTGACATTTACTGATCTATGCAGGGTTGGTCGATAGATGCATTATGCACCGATCAGTCATAACATTATGACTACTGACCGGCGAAGTGAATAACATTTTTACCACCTACACCAGTACACTGGTGACAGGATCATGTGCATCCAAGGCTTATGATGCCAAAATGAGCCAAATGTATCAGAACACCTAGTGCACTACAGCCAGCTGCGTATGGAGCTTATCAGGCAAAGAGTTCATGGGACGGGCTGGACAAACAACTCTGATCCATGGAGGCCACAGGACACAACCCACAGCACCCAAAACCACATTATAGCTTAATGATTTGTTGTTGTGGCAAATATTGTTATTACCCAACCCTCTATTTTTTAGAGTAAAAAAAATTGCCCCTGTTTATTAGTAAAATTACTCACACACTCATAGACTATACCACTTTAACCATGTGTAGATCGTGGGGGCTTGGAGCCTATCCAAGGAGTCTTATGGCATGAGATGGGGCACACTCTGGACAGGTGCCAATCCAATGCAGGGCACACACACACACACAAAGGGCAGACAACATCTTTGATTTGTGATAGGAAACCGGAGGACCTGCAGGAAACCCACCAAGCACGGGGAGAACATGCAAACACCATGCACACAGTCCCCAAGGCCTGAATCGAACCCGGACCCTGGAGATCCGAGGCAATGCTGCTAACCACTAAGCCACCATGCCACCTCTGTGCTGTTAAGTATTTGTTATTTATACCCACATGTTGAAATGTTCTAATGCTAGTCATCTTGTGGCAATGCTGTGCATCCAGGGTGTTTTATTCATTTCCTGGATAAAAAACTTGGAACATAATCACGATGAGGTGCATTAGTTCGTGTCAGGTTTTTTGCGGATGTGCATATTTTCTGACATCTAAAGCAGATGTAAAAACAGAGTTTATTTACAACTGTTGCACAATACTGATTTACAGATTGACAGATTTATATATATTTTACGCAATATGTCCCTCACTGTTCTTTCTGGCCTATAAATTTGTAGCAGGGGTGTTTGCACCGTGGCCCTTTTTTAGTTTTGTGCCAGTTTGGAAGTCGGTGTGCAACACAGAACAACAGCACACTATTTCATTTTTGGAGACTTTCGGTGTGATGATTCATACCTTCCCCATCTGTCACGGGTGTTTTTAGGATGTGGGCCGTAAAAAAATTCACTTTCATAAAACAAGGCAACACAATCAGGATTACAATTCATTTTTTCCCTTTTTAAAACTTTAACCTTATGATCAGGGACATTTTATTTATCTGTCTGTAGCAATAACATTATAACAGTGTTGCTATGGAATTACTTTTGTTTGTGACTGAGGTTGGTTCTTTCTTCTGGAAAGCTTTTTCGTGCTATTCCTTCATCTAAACAACTAGAATTAGATGCTGTTTGATTTAACACTCTGCCTCTTCCACCAGAAAGTGTTGTATTCATAATAATTTATTATGTAATGGGGGCTTAGTAGTTAGCACTGTCGCCTTGCAGCTCCAGGTTCTGGGTTCGATTCCCGCCATGGGATCTGTGTGCATGGAGTTTCCTCCAGGCACTCGGTTTCCTCCCACAGTACAAAGACATGCAGATTAGGTTAATTGACGTTCCCAAATTACCTGCAGTGTATAAATGAGTGTGTATGTGTGTGTGTGTGTGTGTGTGTGTATGTGTGTGTGTGGTGATGAATTGGCACCCTGTCCAGGGTGTAGCCCGCCTTGTGCCCAAAGTCTCCTTGGATAGGTTCCAGGCCCCCGTGACCCTATATACAGGATTAAGCGGTATAGAAAATGAATGAATGAATGAATGAATGATTATGTAATGAACCAAACCAGCTTTATATATATATTTCGCATTTTGTGTATGCATTTCTTTAGCCTTTGTATTTAAAATCCAGTGTCATCAATATTCCTCACGCCGATTGCTTCCATGGCAGGCGTTACGTTTTCCGGTACATTTGCCAGAAACTGTGCAGCTGATGGTTAATGAAGACAGACCTGTTGAGTGTGGGTGGGTGTGTGGATGTGTGGGTGAGAGGGAGTGTGGGTGTGCGGAGGTTTTTAAACCAAAATAAATAAATAAATACCCAAACACATTTTACTATAATACAAATGATGATAAAACCTGAATGATTATTTTGCACAACTGATGTTAAGATTAAGGTAGATTTACATGAGTGGAAATAAAAACATAAATAACAATGTCTGTACAAGGTCCTTGCTAGGAATGTGTGTGTGTGTGTGTGTGTGTGTGTTTGTTTGTGTGTGTAATGTGTGCACACACATATTAACAGAGAGACTGTTT
>JAQMYG010000006.1:3565126-3602843 GCA_030014215.1 Clariallabes teugelsi | reverse complement strand
TGTCTATGTCTCAGGGTATTAGAGCCCGTATGTGTTTTAGCCTGTGTCACTACACAGAGCTCCTGTCTATGTCTCAGGGTATTAGAGCCCGTATGTGTTTTAGCCTGTGTGATGACCCGTTGCTACCCTCGTGTGTCTGTGTCTAGGGTTTTGTTCTGTATGTTTTAGTTAAAGAACTCCTGGGGATTTTATGCTGAAAGAGCCAGTGCTTTGTTTATTTGGTTTTGTGTTATTTCAATAAAAGGACTTTGTTATCCAAACCCCTGCGTTTATGCCTGCCTTCGTTATGCCCACGGTGATAACATCAACCCGTTGCACCCGCAAACGTGACAATCATGTGTTTATATGGTTGTTTTTTGGTTGTTTCTGTGACCAAAAATTATAATATTATGCTCATTTTAAGCATATTATTTTTGTAATATTCTACATTTTTGTAATATTCCGATAGTGGTAATATTTACATATTTATGAAAGTAATGATAACTTTCATTCTACCTGACCTATCCAAAAACCCAAATGCACAGTTTGATGTCTGAAGCCTCCCTGTTAACACACACCGGCAAGGTTTCCATATAAGCACATATAAATATTTTTTGTATCGTCATTGAGCTATGCTGTGTTGCCGGTTTGTATCTGTGCCGCTTGGCTCCACACAAACTGAGTTTAGATTTATACTTGGATTTATGGAAATATACAAAAAGTGTATATTTCTGTATTATTTTATGAATTTGATCTCACCTGGATGCTCCAAAGATGTGCATGAAGTCCCAAGAAACATCAGCACCAAAGTGTGCAACTAATGATTGACGGGGGGGGGGGATATATATATATATATACACACATTGCAGCAAGAAAGCAAAAGATTTTTTAATAATGGAAATAAATAATTGTGATAATAGCAGAATTTGCATTCATTATAATACTGTAAGTTGTGTCTTTCGCTCTCGTATTTTGCAATGTTGCATAGAAATCTTTGGATTTTCTTCCTCAGGGTTGTTGTCATATTGCCTAAAACATAAAAGACATTGAAAATGGAACTTTCCCCAACATAGTCGACACATACAAATAACTAAATCACTTAATGTTTAAAGTCTAATGCTTGTACAGGGCTTAAACTCGGTAACCTTCCTGCTGGACACACAGTATTTTGGAAGTAACACAAAGCTCAGCTCTAGTCACCAGTGCAGCACCTAAAATAGAGCGGCTGATGAAGGGAGGTGTGATAAAAGGAAGTAAAGTGAGAAAGAATTAACACATCATAATCAAGATATTTATGGACCGTTATCACAGATTACAGCCGTCAAGCTACAGGGTGTTTTTGCTTGTCAAAGGCAATGGTTTTATAAGCTGTGATGCAAATGTAGCAGTACTGTATTGTGAATGTATTGTTCATTTATTTATCATTGCAGGGTCACAGGAAGCCTGGAGCCTACAGTAGTACCCCAGGAAACTTAGATTCAAACCCCCAACCTGCAGGTGCAAGGCATTGTTGCTACTATACCAACTATGTCATCATGTCCCCAGAATATGTTGGGCTCATCCAAATAAATTAAATTAAATTCCTCATGAGGTGACTCACATAAAATGGAAGGAATTCCAAGGACTTTTACATGTCCACTTTTTTAAAGTACACCTACAGCATGGAACAAATCGTCCTTATTAACCAACAGTCACAAAACACACGCTTTTATACACATTAAAATTTCTCATTACACAATTTTTCCTTTGCCATTATCACAGCATCAGACAAACCGTTTTCAACCAGTCAGTCATCTTCTATACCGCTTTATCCTCTATTCAGGGTCGCGGGGACCTGGAGCCTATCCCAGGAGCCTTAGGGCACAAGGCAGGGTACACCCTGGACAGGGTCCGTTTTCAACCAATGTGTATTAATTTATCTATAGTGATGCCATGAGGCTAATGTGATTATAACCGCCAGTTTAGTGATCGGTGCTCCGATCAGGGTTTTTGGGGCCAGTCACCGTTCCCCGATCACAGAATTCAGAATCGATTGATCAATAACTGAGCGCTGATCACAGGTATGTGAGCGGTTATTGGGATCTGATATTTAAAGTGTTCGATTTATTGTATTTATTTGTTTATAATTTACAGCAGTAAAAATAACTTCTAAACAGCACAAATATAATTAAAGCCTGAGAAAATATCATAAATGTAAAATCATTGTCTTATTATTTCATGTAGATTACTATGCTCGACTAAAGAGCAAAAATGTTGCATTCCTTAACTAGCATCAAGCAGCTCTCACACACACCAAAATACTTATCTGAAATGCGACTGTTCTACTATAGTCACTTGTTATATACTCACTGCATCAGTAAGTAACAAACTGAAACTCTGCACTGAACATTATTTACATGAACGCAGACATCAGTCAGTGTTTATGTGCCGAGCCAATCATGGCTTCCCAGCAAGGACAGGAATTTCTTTATAAGTATCAGAATTTGTGCATTTTTAAGAGACGGTCTATTCCTCTTATCATCCAGAATAGTCGCTCACTGTCAGCCCTCATGCAGGAAGCTGCAAGGTAAACCCAGACTGTCTTGGACAGAGCTGGGAACCGCTCTTTATTTCTCCCTTCATTATTAATTTTGTGATAATAATTTTAGCATTTTTACTTTCTGCGGTCTAAGGCTTGAGCTTTTAGAACACTTCTGCCATACAGGTGGTTGAGTGATGTACTTTAGATAACTTTTCATACTCAGATTATTCACAATGTGTTGTATTTAAGTGGTGAATAAGGTTTGTTGTGTTAAAACGAATGTTTGGCAGATGTTTCCCCATTTTTTAAGAAAAACTTTGGATATTGAAAATTTGTAATCGTTTAAAGAGACTTCATAATATTCACAGACAGAGTGTTGATGTGCCTCTCGACTCCTCCATTGTGTATCATTACAATAGTATCGGTTTACAGTATGTGATTGGCCAGTTGAGAGACAACTGATATGAAAAATAAAGTGATTTCAGGACTATTTTGATCACCAGCAGATCAATTTACTCCAGTTTAGCATTGGGAAATCTCGTTTGCTCAACCATTGCACTTGCTTCATAGTACTACAATTTAGTAATCTAATAAACACATGGGTCATGCTTGCTGTGTTGAAATAGCCATATGTGATTACTTAACTGGTTTCTTAACCTCCAGGTATCTATAGTATACATGATACTCTGCTATCTAGAGTATAATGATATAGCGGGAAAGCTAATCTTCTTGAAAGATTTGGTTTTTCAGAAAATCTCACAACTGTAGCCCCGTGTCTCCAACGCTGAGGGTTTGAATCTCTCCTCTTGTCCATGTCTGGAGTTTTCATGTTGTGCCTGTGCTTTGTGGGTTTCCTCCAGGTACTCCAGTCTCCCCACACTGTCCAAAGACTGTCATGTGCTGTACTGTAGGCTGATTGGTATTTTCAAATTACCCATGGTGTATGAAGTGTGAATGTGAGTGTCTGTGCTTGTGTGTCTCCTGGCCCCTGCAACCCTGCAAAGTATAAGTGCTGCAGATGATGATTGATAGCTGGATGAATGGATTATACAATTAAAGTTAAAACTGAACACTTCATTTAAATTATTTTTGTTATATTTACCTAATCATTTATTTTAACACATTTCTATTTGAGTAAAAAATGCAAATATAACATTCAGTGTTCGGTACATTTTGTGCAAAGAAATCTAATTCAGTTTGTATTTGTATAATGGAGATACTTAGTGGAGATACTTAACTAAGTTCAGCCTTTATTCATCACATATGCATTACTACACAGTGAAATTCATTATTCTTTGAATATTCCAGCTTTGTTAGTACAGTAGGCTGGGGTCAGAGCCGGGGCTCAAACCGTCAACCTTCAGATCAGTAGCTCAACATTTTAACCATTAATTAAATAAGTGTAAGGAAAATCATGTTTTTATTATACTATTTCTTTCTGTTTTCTCTTCATTATACAATCTGTATGCAATCTGTATTTTTATGAAGTCCCTATATGAAGAAATGTATTGTTAATACAGTATATTGTCACTGTACAGTACAGTACATGCCATAGGTGTTTGTCTGCTGTTTTTTGATTCCATATAGATCCCATGCAAAGGATGTCTTTTTACCCCTGCTGCATTGCACTTGGCCCATGTGTGGATGTCCATCACTTCAAACACACTGGGCTTGCCTTTGCCACTAAGTTCCTAGGAGGGAATGCAGCAGTGCACCAGTTGTCCTATTATAGCCCTGCCTTCCTGCTTGGAATAAGACTTGACACAAGAGCCATTTGGTCGACTCGGTTGCTAAGGGTTAAGAGCCATCTGCCTTACTCCATCTGATCTGCCTGTGACCCAGGCCCTAGCAGATAGTAAAACAGCACCAGATTTATTCGATATTCCAGCTGCTGACACGGCCCAAGATGGAGTGTGAGTTTAAAATATTATAAGTGGATTTTTCCCTGGTGGGAAATATCAATCATAATTAAGTTAATAATTTAATCAATTTAAAGTGCATGTTTAAATATGCCAGATCAGCAAGGTCGCTGCCCTTGCCGTCTTCTGCTTGTCTGCGCCTTGCTGACTGACTGATTGGCCGAGCAATGGAGGATATGACGGAAGGAGGTTCAGGCCACTAGTGCACAAAATACATGGTGTTTGAAATAGAACAGCATAAATAACATGACAGCATAACGAGCATGGCACAGTGCAGTAGTGAAATATGAGAAGACTTAGCTACAAGTCATAACTAACTTGTGACAAGTGAGATTCTGGACAGAGAAATAGTGTGATACAAATAAGTTTAGATTTTAAAGTTATGTTTTAATTAAAATGTTTTGAATTAGTAATTTTTTCTTATTAAAACTAGAGTTACACATAAGCAGTGTGAGTGATAACCAAACCGAGCCTCTCAAGGACATCAGATTCCTGTTGCCACTTTCCACACTTAAATTGTGTGACACTTGCTCAGTTGATGCAAGTGGCTATATTTGACTCGGCTGTGTGCAAGAGACAAATGAGTCACACAACCAGACTCGGTGCAGCCACCTATACCCCAACAGCACATGTGAGAGTAAGGCAGCTCTGGATCTTCCTGAATAGCATCTCTTTAGGGGGCAGAGAGGTAATAAGGGAACAGCCAGCGATGGCGCTTATGCCCCAATACCAAAATAGCAGATGAGTGCTCACCAGTTCTTCACATACTCCAACTGTGTTCAGCCTTGCTCAGCTACTACGGTTATTCTGGTAGGCTCTGCTTTATATGCTCACTTCCATTTTTTTTTTTGTCCCAAGGATTTCTACCTTACTTTTCACTATACATCCTTTTGAAAAGACCGCTGTACTTTGTTAAACAGGCCAACTCTGTATGGATTTCTGAATGATTCTGGATTCTAGAAACGTTGGTCCATGTATTTGCTGAAACATGAGAAATGGAAACCCAATCAATAGGTAAGAAATGAGTCCTTTGTTTTTCATTATCTGATGAATACTAAACTGTAAAACATACGTAGCACTTTATTATATACAAAAGCACAAATGATTCCAATTGTTTTCACTGAGGGCAAAAAGTTTCTAATGGATTAAAAATAAAACAAATTCTAATGGGTTAGGAACTAATGACTTCCATTGTAGGTAGTACTTATACATTAGTACCTAAAACATATTTTTTAAAAAGCTGTTTAATTTTTTGTTTAAGATTGTTTAATCTTTTCTAGCGTACTCACTGAAATACTTGGAAATTCTAATTCAAAATTTTCATATCTGATTTTTATGTTGCATATCGAGATCAGTAAAGCTACCACATATAGACTTTGGTAACTTCCCTGGGATTTGGATATCTATCTATCTATCTATCTATCTATCTATCTATCTATCTATCTATATATATATATATACACACATGTGTGTGTACTTTTGTATTTTTGCACATTTTTATGTTTAAATAGGGACTTTTAACTTTTGTGTTTTAGATTTATTTTTATTATCAAGTGCGGAACCATATATGGTAACCTTAACCGACCTTGATTTGCAACATAAAATATGGCAACTAAGAATCATTTTGAAAAAATGTTTTTAAAAAATCACAAAAAGGTAAAAAAAAAAAAATCCAGATATTTCAATGATTGCCCTATAAAGGGATATGATTCTTCATCTGCTTAGGATACTTTCCTCAAAATGTGTATATATAAATATATTAAAATAACAAAAATAATGAAAGGCCACATTTATTTAAACATAAAATTGTTTACAAATACCAATAATAATGCTATGCAATGCAAAAAAAAAAATGTTTTTTGAAGTTACCAAAATATGGTCCCTTAAGGGTTAAAACATTGAGTGCATGTACTATATACAAAGACACAGCGTGCCATTTATGAACTGATGATTATAATTCAAATTAGTTTTTTAGGTCCTAAATTCTAAAGAAAACAATATTTTCCTGGAGGTTACTGAGGTCTTGTTTCAGTAGCATAGTTTTTGGTTACATGTAAATAACAGATGCAGGGAAGTCATCCAGACAGCAAGTTGATATGAAATTATGAGCACTGGAAAATAGTTGTGGCGTCCAAATTCTCTTGGCTGCTTTCTTTGGTCATGTTTCATAATGCCTAACATTTAAAATTATAGTTGTAGCTATGAGCTTTGAGGATTTCTGCTCTTCTAAGAAAATATATTTGTGTTTTGCCTGGAATTGTACTGTTTCATTCTGTTTGCAATATATTATGTTTTAGAGGGGGAAAAAATCTAAATTAGGTAAAGTGTGAACATTTTGTCTCAGAAAACCATAGAAATCATAGAGTTCCATAGCTTTCTTGTGTGTGTGTGTATACCTCTATTGTGTTTGTGCACGTGTGTGTGTGTGTGTGTGTGTGTGTGTGTGTGTGTGTGTGTGTGTGTGTGTGTGTGTGTGTGTGTGTGTGTGTTTTGTTGTTGTTGTTGTTGTTGTTGTTGTTGTTGTTGTTGTGGTTTTAGTTTAGTGTCTAAAATTAAAGTGTGAACCAGGATAATAACCTGAAACAATGCATTGAGCAAGGCAGGTCTTGTGCATCATGTCTGAGCTATTTTAGTGGATCCCATGGAAGGGAATTGCTTATCTTCATGCTTGTAGTCATGCTGCTGCACATGGCTTATGTGTTGGGAAAGGCAGATAGGCATCCAGGCTCACCTAAAAATAGTTTATGTGTAGCTCTCTAAAATGTACTTGTGCACTTTAACCTTCTGGTTTAACAAGCAAGCAGGTTAAACCTTCAGAAAGGAAGACTTGCATAAAGAGAGTTAATTTTACATAAACTGGTGTCTGTTTGCTTTTTCTTTAGGAATGTCATGAGGTAGTTAAATTATGGTGGCCATGTAGGATGTTGCGGACATCAGACTGAAGTACGTGGATTATTCATTCATCATGAGCTGCACAGAGAAACAACATGTGAGCCGTAAATCAAACATGAAGCACCCTTCGAACCTGGACAGTTTTATGGATGAGGCAGACCGAGAGGTTATGAGCCTTACAGACCGTGCCTTTAAGAGTCTGTGCATCGGTGATGAGGCAATCTACAATGACTCAGAACTTTTACCTTCTCCAGTTGACTGTCACAAGCCAATAGCTGAAGAGAAAACAAAAAAGCATGGAGCTCACCGTCCAAATGGAATGTACAACACAGCCTGGCAAATAAATAAAACCACGTCAAAGATGTCATCACTTTTTGCTGCGTTTGTAGCTAAGAAAAACAGTGACACAAAAATGACAAATGGAGACTCATGGGACAAATCAGCGCTGCTTAGCATCCAAACAGAGCTATCTTCAGATTATCAAAACCAACTTACTGCTGAAAAGGTCAAGAGTCATCGTAAGCGCTCTGAAAAAGGAACTGTTAATAAATTGATCCAGGATACGAACAATTCATCAGGGAAATCATCTAAAAATCAACATAGCAAATCCACTAAGCTGAGAAAACTGAATTCCAAAAACTTTTTTCTTCACAGTGAATTCAGCCCATTCCAGTCTTGGGGAGACTTGAATAGGTATGGACTGGAGCACCTGGACATGTTTCCATGCAATAGCCCAGCTGGATTGAATGAATCCCCAGTTTACAGTGAACTAAACAATTTGAACAGATTACATGTACCAGAGGCAAATCAAAGAGAGACAAGCCAAAGCACCTCACCTTTGGAACCTCAAAATAAGTCTAAATCTGATTTATCACAATGTAAAACACAAATGTTGACAACGATACCGGACAAAAATTCTGAGCAAAATTTCCAGAAACAAACAAATATTCAGAATGAGACTGTTCAGCCACAAGTGCTGTTGACCTCCTCTGAATCGTTTCCGAGGTGTCAGTCTGATGGGGACCTTCCTGCTCCTTGGAGGAAAAGTCGAAGCAGGGCAAAAGGTGTCGTCCAGCCACTTATCAGTTTAACAGCCTCTGAAAGGTCTAACACTGGAGAGGAGGGTGCAATACAAAATAAACCTCAGGTCAGGACAGTGGAAGAAGCAACCTGCTTAAATTCAACTCCATTCAGTATTTCACAACTGTTGACACCAGTCATACCCTCCAGGCAGGGTACAGGAACCTCAGAGATACTGCAATCTCTTCACTCACCTGGGGCCCTCGATATCCCAGCAATCCATGAGAATGAGATTTGTCAATCACCTGATATCAAACGAGAAGGATACAAATCCAAGGCATCAAGTTTGTTATTTAATCTTAAGGACAATAGAAAACGAGTCAAGGCAACATACAACCAACCACAGTTTAAAGTTTTAGATGCAGCTGAGCAAAATAAGTTGTCTCCACTGATTGAAAAGGATGTCACCAAAAATATTCAGAAAAGTCCAGAAATTACAGATGCTAAAACCACATCAGCTGTTCAGAAAACCAATTTGAGTCCAAAGAGCCCTGAGACTGCAGACATGCAAAGCGCACAATTCAGCAGTCATATAAATAGCACATTGCCAGATGACTTTTTGGGACTTAGTCTACTGCAAGACTCTATACATTCAAAATCAAAAACAAATCCTTTGGATAAAGTTACATACCCATCTTTAAATTTGTACCGGAAATCTAGTCCAATAGATTTGAATACTAAAACCATGCCAGTGGATGTCCATGGCTCTAATCCTACAAGTGCAGAACAGAAGCTAAACAAAGAGAAGGAAAGTAAGGAAATGCAAAGAAAACATCAATTGACTAAGCCAAAAATAAACAACGTTAACAATGAATATACTAATCAGAACCACGATGAAACTTCAAACGAGGCAATAAATGAGAAAAACAGTGCTGGAGATCTGAAGGAAAAATATATTCCTGCTTTATTAAAGAAGCACACTGCACAAAAAGATGACTTGACCATTTCAGGTAGTAGGAACGAAGAAAAAAATGATACAGGAGGAATATTTAAGGCAGATGAAAGGCCTATCAAAAATAAAGAAAGTAACAGGAAGGAAACAATGCCTAAACATTTATTTTCTGCAAGACAAAATAACTACATCAAAAATCAAAGATATGTGAATGTAGATGAAGGTAATAATGAAGAATGTGAATACTGGCAAGAGAATGTCATTGTTGCAGGAAGGGATGAGCCACGGAAGGGGGAATTGAATGTAGATGTGTATAAAGGAAATGGACAGGAAAATAGGGACACTCCTCATATCAAAGACAGTGCTACAAATGATGCTATTACAAAAAATTATCAAGAAATACCATCCCAGAAAGATCCAGGTATAGATACTGAACAAGGAGCAGCCAAAAATGATGCTTCCTCTATGAAAGGAAACACTTCAGCAAAAATAGCACTGTTCAGTTTAAAGGAACAACCACTGAATACGGTCCCAGGCTCAAAGAAGAAGAACATAATAAAGGATAAGTATGAGCTAGCCACAGTGGCTTTAGAGAAAAGGATAGCAGAGAGAGAGCAAAGAGAAAAGCTAAGTGGTAGGCAAAGTGAGCACGATGTACCCATTAATCAAGAGAGAATGCTAGCGTTGAATCAGAAAAAAGGAGGTCAGAAAGCCATTTCTGATTTTACACCAACTTGCCAAAATGGTCATAGCATGTCAGGCATAGAGACCTACCATGGTGAAAGTCATGTGCCTGTGTTAAAATTAGAAGAACCTTATAAGCAGGAAGGTGCTGCAAAGCACAGCCCAAGTAGACTGATATTTACAGATAGGGACAGATCTGACAAACATGTTCAACATGGTGATATCAAGTCAATGGCTGATGTAACTCAACTCACAGAAACAATGTGTATGCCTAAAAATATAAGCCTTGATCAAGAAATCTCAGTAGTTCAGGACTATATCGACAGTAACCTCAGAAGAATGGGTGATGATTTTGAGTTTTCTAACCACACAAAGAAGGGCTCTTGTAATCCTGAGGCACCTCCTAGAGGAGAACGAACAAATTCCCAAAGTGAAGACATAGGCATGTATGAAAGTAAAAGGAAGGAAGATGTAGGGAGTTTTGAGAAATCAGTAAAAAATGAAGACTGTTTAATCAAAGAAGCCAATATATCTAATCTACCAACGGATGAAGGACCAGTAACGGGCCATGTGTCATCACTGATTGAAAGAATTGATGGAAAACAAGTAAGGCCAAGGCTAAATGTCCAAGAAGTTTCGAGGCAAGGAGAGGGTCTCATGGTCTATCCTGGGAATGACTATTTAAAACAAAAAGCAATTTCACCAAAGGATATGCTGGGTTTTCCTGAAGTTGAAGGAATTTTAACAAAAGTTAATTATGATGCAAGAGAAAAAGAATCAGACAACAAGCCTGACAATGATTCAAAACTATCCATCAAAAATGAACAAAATCTTGATGAAGAAATGGCTGAGAAACGGGGATTTCAAATCAATAATAAAGATGTCACAAGGAATGCAGTGAACAAAAATAATGTGACTGGAACAGAGAATGAAAGTATTTCTAATAGTTTCAGAAAAACAAGTGACGAGAACAAATCCGAAAGTTATAGTGAACGACCTAGCAAAGAGTATTTAACTAACTATTTTGAGAAATCTGATGAACCTGATGTTGAATCTGAGCAAACCTTGAACTCGGTAACCCCTAAATGTGCTCCAGTAGATAGGGTTACCCTTTATGATATTCTTTATCAAGCAGAACCTTCATTGTCGGTAGATGTGAAACAAATAGATCAGGGCAATATATTGTCCAAACTACCAGAGGACTCTTCCTTTACACAGAAAACAGAAGAGTCTCCATCTCTGAATGAAGGTAAAGAAAGAAAATGTGAGAATTTAGACACACCAGATTCCTGTTCCAGTAGCAACTCTAAAAGTAAATCCCATAACTCAGACGTGGCAGTTCCTCTTCCCAAAGATGTGGAAAAAGGAGGGTGGGTTCACTGTCTGATTGAATCAGCTCGCAATCTAACTCCAACCTGCCAGTCAAATGGCTCCTCTCCCATCCTGGGAAAACCTGCTTTATTTAAGGTGAAAGACAACACATTTAGTGCATCCCCTGTTACCAAAACTGTAAGACCAACACTCCATAAAACTATTGCAGGAGTAACACAGCCATGGTCTCCTAGAGAAAGCTTAAGTGGGTCAGAAAGAGGTGAAGAAGATCAAGACCTTTACAAAGACTTTGTGGATGTGCATAATTCAACTTTGCCCTCCACACCTGTCCGAGTCACCCAGCCAAACCAGTCATCAATACAGGTTTTGCCCCCTCCATCCTTTCAACCCACATCAGAACACGGGGGAAAAGGGCTAACAGATAGTTCCACAGTGCCAGAAGAAGAGAAGTGGCCATTGGCTATAAGTTCGGTTTCAGAGGAAAACGAGAACAATGAACGAAGTTCAGGAGACACGGTGGAGGAGATTACATTCAAGATTTTACCTAAAGACAGCACAGAGGGATCAAAAGCACCAAGTGAGAGACCTGAATCAGTTTGTAGTGGCACTGAAAATCAACCCCAGGGTAAACCACCTGCTGTCCCTCCAAAATCGGAAAAAGCACTGCGCCGTGCCATGAAGCTGACCACAATGAGGATTCTGAAAGCAGAGGCTAAAAGTAAATCAGAGCGAGGTCGGAGCAGCGAGAAGGGTTCCAATCAGAAACGTGAGAGGAGGCACCACAGTAGTGACAAACTTCTCAGTGACAGATCATACCAAAAAGAACTAAGTACGGACAGAGGTAGCAGTAATCAAACCACTGGTGAATACACCAGTGAGACATTTTCTCCAAATCCTAACACAGGTGGAAGGCATACCACACAGCATAATAAATCAAGCAGTCGTAGAAAGGAGAAAGAGACTGGAAGGAAACCCCAGCAAGCACGTAACAGCAGTCTAATCAATACGGATAGTGATTCCAAGGGTTGTGTGGATGTAAAACAAAAAGAAAATAATTTACAACACAAAGATCAGTTTGATACCCAGAATATAAATGCTGACTCTCAGAGATTGGGACGTACCAGTGAGAAATACCAACCACATAAGATGTACCGCAGGGCTCAAAGTTTGGACAGATTTTCAAGTGGCAAACATGAAGACATGTTACTTAGTTCAGAAAATCCAGCATGTAAAACTAATACTGAGACAATAAAGAAACTGGGCCCAGCGCAGACAGCACATTTGAGACAAAACAGCATTGAGCACACTTATGGCTCTCCAGCAAACAACATCTTACCACATTCTTTCCCAATGACCCAAAGGAAGCTTCTGCAGGATCTTGATTCTGGGCAGTACTTTGTGGTGGACATGCCAGTGCAGGTCAAGACAAAAACCTTCGTTGATCCAGAGACAGGAAGATACATCCAACTGCCAGTTCAGTCACTTGAAGGGTCTGTACCACGGGCACAATCTGTTGAAGTTGTGAATGCACCTCCACTTATGCTATATCACGGCTTTGTTCCAGTGCCTGGCTTATCCTTACCATAACCAAAATCCTCTTTAAAAGCATTTGTCTGCATATTTGGTCTTATCTTAGGCCAGTGAAATAAGCATGATGAGCTTTATCAAAAGTACAAAAGAGAGACTCAGCCTTACCTGTAAGCTGTGTGTGTATTGGAAGAGCACTTTTAATTAAATGTAATCAGAATTTGATTGTGTTTGAGTCAAATACCCTATTATTACATTCTCATGGACAATTAGGATTCGATTCCCAGGGGGGGACCTCAGCCACCAGGGGGCACAAGCCAGTGCACTCTCAGTCTAGATAAAATGGGGAGGGTTGCATCAGGAAGGGCATCTGGTGTAAAACCTGTGCCATATCAAACTTGTGAATTGAATTGCAACCCCAATAAAAAGAAAAACTACATAGATGTTTATGAATACAATTACATTATAGACCAATAAATGGTCTTGGAATAAAGTGAGTCTGAATTCAGGCATTAGTATTTTTGTCATAAATGAATATATATGTTTTATACATGTTTTGCTCCTAGCTCTAAAGTATAATAGTTTTCCTCCTGCATTTGGTATTGGCCTTTGGGATTTTTTAATGATTATGTATTTTATGATGTTGGTCTGGGTTATTATGCTATTACATGAATGCACAAAAATAGTGATTTTTCATTGTTGACATTCTTTGCCATAAAAATACTTTTGCAGATGACAAGATGCACTGATTAAATAGAGAAAAGTGAAAATAGTGGCTTTATGTCTTAAATGGCATATTTAAAGGCTTAATTAGATGTTACCTACTGTATGTATTTGGTGTATTTATGTAATAATTTGTGTATTTGAAATGACTGATTGATTTCATGAGGCTGTGTTGCTGGCTTCATAAGATGTAAACCATTCCAATAAAAACACTCAACAAATGTCTAATATTTCATATTAACTAAGAATGTTAATGAAGTTTTAAGTGACTGGTCTGAATAAACTACTGTTTAGATCAATCACTGTCCATGTTTAGTTATGTATGTTGTGTTATGCATTTTCTCTTCAAGCACGTTTGCTCAGAAATTTGTAACATGCCAGGTCTGTACGGAAAGTATGCAGCCCTCTAATGACTGTATCACATGTAATAAACTTCTAATTATGATTCTAGATCTCGGCACTGTCAGTCGCCAACAGTGTTGGGTGTAATGCGTTACAAAGTAACGTTAGAGGACTGGGATTACTTTTTTGACATAACGAATAATCTAACGCGTTAGGTCCGCCATTTAAGTACTCAGTTATTTAGTTATATTTTAAAAAATGTAATCTGTTATTCAGACAATGTACAGTATGTAATCCGTGAGCCATACTGCAGTGATTACATTAGTGTGTGCGTGTGTGTATGTGTGTGTGAAAGGAGTCCTACAAGCCCTGTCCCCAACAATAATGCTGTAATGTAACTGATTACTTTTTAATGACATAATTATTTTTTTTTTTTGTAATAAGTTACTTTAAAAGGTAATGTCCCCCAACACTGGTCGCCAATCTTTGTTGATTGTAGCCCTTTTAAGAAACTTAAAACTTTCTACATTCTCAGTTGCTCAGGCCTCCCAGACCATGGTTTTAGAACTTTAAACTTTCTTGACCATCTTTGAAACTACATTTGTTTTGTGGTGCTGCACTCTTTGCATCGTCCCTGAAGGTCTTCTAAAACATCTGAAAGATGTCCATGGAATGTTCAAGCAAAACACAAAAGTTGATACAGAATTGTTGCTCACAGCCACACACACTCACTCTATGCGACAGCCACACGCACTCACTCAAAGGCATCTTGCTACTATATTGCAAAGTTGTCATTGCTCACTCATGCACATTACAGTCCACTCCTTTTGGCTGCCAGGTTGCATCGATCTTGAGCAAACCGTTTTCATTATATTAGCAATGGCCTGACTTTTTCAAGACTTTTTCAAGTCTTCATAGATGACTCCATAGATTTCCCAGAGATTTTAATCTGAGGTTATCTATCTATGTGCATGTGCAACTTACAGTTGATGTACTGTAGGTATGCCTTAAAGGTCTTTGCCTTAGTAAAGTTACCTTAGATTTTTTGTCAGATGTTACTATGGTATACTGAAGTATAATTACAATAATTTCAGTGTCAAGTGTCAGAAGCTTGGATTAATAATTGCATTAAGTTTATGCAAATAGTCAATAGGTGACCTCTATCATCAGCCCTGTGCCATGTCAACAGTAAAGCATTCTTTATGTGGGGGGGTCGCGTCTCTGCCAAGGGAGTGGGCTCACTCACAATTTTACCTAAGAGCACAGCTATGAATAAAGAATGGTACAAAAATATCCTCTGGCTCAGCAACAAAACAAAGCATCAAAATTTTGAGTCAATGGCCAGGAAACTCGTCAGACCTTAATCTCAGTGAGATTGACTTGTGGTCACTTGTGGTCAATCCTTAAGAGGTGGGTGGATAAACAAAAACCTCAAAATTCTGACAAACTCCAAGCATTGATTATGCAAATCATGGGCTGCCATCAGTCAGGATGTGGCCCAGAGTTGATTGACAGCATTTCAAGGCAAATTGCAGAATTCTTGAAAGAGAAACACTGACAAATCTTTTGCATAAACTTAATATAATTGTAAATAAAAGCCTTTGACACTTGTGATTAGCATGTGATTAGCATGGTACTGTATACCATACATCGTTCAACCATAAAGGGAGCCAGCTAGAAGCATCCTCTTTCTGATGCTTCTCCAAGGATTTATGTGTGTTATCTGTGCATAAGGAATGTTTCCAGCCACCACACAATACAATGTTCTTGCAGTGGATTCCAGACATTGTGCATAACAGCTGGTGTCAAGGGAAGATGCAAATATAATGTGCTGTTTTGCAAGCCATCACATGAGTTGCATGTTTTACTGTACTGGTCAGCACATGTCTTGTATGTGTTGGGGACTGGAGTGGACTTGTCATTCTGTGGCTGAACCATCCCAAGAATTTCAAGCATTTCAATGGTATTAGCATCTCAGTATATTAATAAGCATATCAACAGATGGTCCCAAAGACCCCAGGTCAGCCCTATGTCCAATGAGGGCTTCTAAAGTGCTATGTGTAAGTGACTGTCAGTTGATGCATTACTAATATGTAATGAATTACTAATATGTAATGCATCATGTAGGTTGCATTTCAGGGAGCATAATTAGAAATCTCTTGTTAATTTAGCTTAGTGGGTAAAGGAAATAATGAAATGAAGGTAAAGAGACATAGTCAACATACTGTATGACAAAGTGGTCTGACTAGCAGGGTTTTCAAAGCTCTTTAGAGCTCAGAGCTTACTATCTACCTTCAAAATTTACAGGCTGAATGTTGAGTACAGTAACACTACAGTAGGTTACTGTCCATCAGTATGCTCAATTTACAACACCATTGGGAGTTTTATTTTTATTTATTTATTTTATTAAGCATTTAATTAGATGTTGTTTAAAGACTGTCAGTGACTATCAGAGCCAATTAGACATTGACAAGTTCATTCTACTACCCAGGAGCCAGAATCAAAAAGAGTCTTAATTCATGTCTTCTGGACCCCTGAAAGATGGGGAACCAATCTAATGATAGAGGATCAGAGGAAGTTTGGTGCTTTGCTCGTGTACAAAGTACTTTGAGGTAGTTGGATGCTGGCCTGTTTTTGACTTGCCAATGGAGGGAGCAAGGAAATGGGGTTGTGTGGAAGAACAAGTTGGAATAACGCAAAGAAGCAGAACTGCCAGGAGCGAATTGCAGTACAGTAGTTCCATTTTGAGATGACTACGTTTGACTGAGCAAGCACCTAAGAGACTTGTATAGATACAATTCTTCTGTTGTTAATTCTTCTGTTGTTGTAGAAATAAATCAACATGACCATGTAAGGTTAGCAGTGCGAGTGGAAAAGGACAGTTGTTTGTCCAGGGTTATCCCAAGATGGCAAAGGTGGCCAAAGTTAAGTTAATTACCAAAGGTGAGATTTTAGTGGTGTCCAGGGATATAATAAGATCCTGATGGGGATGATTCACTTGGAATGAACAGCAGTTCAGTTTTGCTAGTATTATGTTTCATCAAGCATGCTGACCTCTGAGCAGAAACATGAGTGTCTGAAGGAAGCAAGGAGAATATGAGTTGAGTGTCACCCACACAGCAGTGGTATGACATCTAACAATGTGACCATACCAAGAGATCGAGTACAGAGAGTAAACAGAAAATGACCAAGTACTGAGCCTTGTGGGACACCCGTGGAGAGTCTGTGTGGAGCAGATGTGGATCCCCTCCATGACACCTCATATGACCAATGTTCCAAATAGGAAGGAAACCATTGCCAATGTATGGTAAGGTAATGTATGCCAATGCAATGTACTGTATTGAGATACCTGTAGGTCATTGTTAGTAGGCAGAGAGTCAAGAGCCAAAAGAGATGCTGTACAGAACTTTTTTAAACAGTCTCTGTTTAGCTCTATTAGTGTGTCACACAGCACTATTTATGATTTTCTGTCTGATACTGTCTGAGTTTATGCTATTAGAACATTTTATAAACATTAGTCTCCGTTTACTTTTAAATATACTGAATCTATGTATCATTCTTTAATTCATTTTGTTTTTAGATAAAAAATAAACAAATAATGTTTTTTCAATACTCATGTTTAAATTAAAAATATATATATTTTTTTTATGCAGAAGACATAAACTTAAATAGATGTATATAATGGATTTATATCTTGCCAAATTCTTTCCACCCAAAGATTCTGTTTGAACATAAGAAAAGTTTGACTGACAACACTGAAAGGTCACAAAAGACCAAAATTCCAAATTTTCACTGGAAATACTTTTAGCTAATCTTTAAAAGCTATGTATTATCTTTTTGTGATTACACTCACTCAATCATCGTCTATACCACTTTATCCTGTATTCAGGATTGTGGGGACCTGAAGCCTATCCCAGGAGACTTAGGGCACGAGGCGGGATACACCCTGGAAAGGGTACCAATCCATCTCAGGGCACACACACACATACACACTCACACTCATTCACACACTACGGCCAATTTGTGAATGCCAATTATCCTAATCTACAGGTCTTTGGACTGTGGGAGGAAACCCACCAAGCACAGGGAGAACATGCAAACTCCATGCACACAGAGACGGGAGTCAAGCCTGGCTGAGAATCGAACCTGGACCCTGGAGGGGCAAGGTGACAGTGATAACCACTACACCACCGTGCTGCCCTTTTTGTGATTAGTAGCACCAAATTCACCCTTAAAGTACTTGTCTGCCAATAAGGTTGTCTGCCTGTTGATGTTATGTCTATATTGAAAGTTTCTCTTGCATATACTGTACATACACACATAGAATACAGTATCTAATGTATCTTAAAAGATCATCTGCACATTTGGTTGGCTGCTGTGTGATTCGTTTTGTCTTCTTTGGAATGTATTTATTTTTGTATGATGTACTGTTTTTATATGACACGCCTTAAATCAGTCAATAAATGTATTTAACTGTAAAATAGTGATGTAGGATGTAAAGATTTACAACTTTTTGTCATGGTAGCTGTGTTAATGGACTGTGCTGGGTGGATCCTGGAAAGAGAAAAGCATGGGCCGAGGGATTTGCCGCTGCTGTTTTTTCCACAGTAGTGCTGTCACCATGAACCTCACATTGGGTAGGGGAAATCTAGCCACGTCATCAGTCCAATACACACATTCCTTTTGTACCTAAGACAGGTGTTTGGGTTACAGGACAAGCTCGCAATGTACCAAACCATTGCCATCATATTTCTCCATAGCTCTGTCTGAGAGCTTGCTTGCTATGCCATATCTAACAATGTCAGAGTCTGTCAGAGAATCGGCAAGCCATGATTTTGAAAACTTGGAGATTCACAGAAAATATGGTGAAAGTAGAAACTGGGCTTACTAGGCTGCTACATTTAGCCATTCCATTGTCAAAACCCGTGTGATGATTATGATTCACAAAAATGCCCAGCAGACCATGTACCTCCTGTGGAACATAGACGTGTGGTCTCCTACAGGAGCTGATGACCCAGTTTAAACTGCAGTCATCAAATCTGTTCAGTCACAAAAACGAGCGGAACAGACTTCAGCAAATAGTATGAACAACAGAAAAATTCATTGGGGCTCCTCTGCCTACCTTCCATGACTTAAAGGACCAAAGTATCACAAAAGTAATGTACAGTAGTATTGTAATATTAATTTTGCTTATAGCTAGTAATATAACACAAGGCTTTTTAATAAAGTAACTGATGATGTTTTTAGTAACTAAGGTGCACATTTGTTGTACTTTTACTTGAATCGTGCATTGAGCATCTGTGCAGTTTTGGCGCTCAGCGTACAAACTGTTGAAAGCTATGTTTTGCGTACTGTATGGTTAAAATCACTCTATCATATTGTAATAAGTTTATTATGATATCCATGCACTTTGCGTCTACTAAATAGTGACATCATCACATGTAACATATGCAAGTGGTTTCTCTCACACTAGTAATTACGAATTACTAATGGAAAGTCAAAGTTCATTTGAATTACATTTCTTTTAACAAACAGAGAAAATAATGATATGAAATGTAAGATATTTGAGAGATATTTGAGATCTTGACCAATAACTTATGACTTTGGCAACTGACAAATTATACTGTGTAAAAGTATAACTTGTCAGTTGCCAAAGTCATTAGTTATTGGTCAAGATCTCAAATATCTTACATTTTAAGATTGTTACATCTTGCCTTACTTTAGATAGTTACTAGAATTAGTAACATATTACAATTATGTAAAAGTAAAGGTAATAGCATTATATTGCTTTCACTGAAAAGTAACTAGCAATAGTAAGTTTTACTTTTAGTAGTAACTAGCAGAATACTGGTCATTATAGTTCATTAACAAATATTTAAAAAAAAACAACAACACACATCTTCAAATACTGTATTGTAAACACTTATCCAATACAACTTTATTTCAATATATGATGCACACTCATATATATCTTTGTTATCTTTGTTTTAATGTAATCTGTACAGTGCTTGTATGTTGTGAGTGTATTATGTCTTTAAATAATATACATTCCCTGTACATTCTCTGTATTTATTATAGTCACCGACAACCAGATCGACATTATTTGTGGTAGTTAACATACTTATATACTTATATTTATTTATTACTACAATAAATCTGATTACAAACTTTATTTGTAAATTTGTTTAGATTTTTGGGAATTTGCGGCTCCTTGTGGTGAAAAATTTATAAAACATTGTAAACATTCCTCTCCACTAAATGTTTCACTTGGTCTCACAAAGGCAAACGGGAAGAAAATGGAGCAAATTCCCCTCCTGCCATATGCTAATATGCTAATGTAGTCCTAATATATATTTTGTAGATCCTCAATGTCCACTTTATTAAGAACACCTGTACACCTGCACATGCATGCAATCTTATAAGCCAATTATATTCACTAATTCTGAGCTTTCATGTGAACATTAATGGGAGCTTGTTATCGGTATCTTCATAATTTTTTATTTTTTATGATAATGTTTCCAACTGTTTTTGCATTACATAATGCACTGGGAATAAATACAGCAGGATTCTTGTCAGTGATTTTAACCTTACAATTCAGGATTTTTTTTTAAACAAAAAAGTTTGTTTGTGTCCACATAAACATCATGTTTTTGCAAAATACCGTCCTTTATTTGCCTACAATAATAGATTAAATTCAAAATCCAGTAAATTATAATGGACATTTAGTGCATTCAGTGGCAGCCACAGCTACCTGCCACCATGTCGTCATATTGTTTAAGAACAACATTTTCCTCATCGTCAAAGTACAACAGACTTATCGGCTGAAGATTGTCTGGGACACAGCATGGCCTTCCCACTCTGCTAGACAGTTTTAATGTGTTTACAATCGACTGCACAATGGCATGATTCGTTGCACGTAAGCCTCCACTGAGTGGAAACGGGCAGGACCCAGTGCAATGGTATGCGTTATAGCCAGTTGGTGATATTATCCATCCGGACCAACCGAGTTTTACAAAGTCCACATAGAGAGGTGTTCTTTGACAATTTATAATATGTACATTTTCAGCTGCACTTTTATGCGTACTCCTGCGTCTTCGAACCGCAGCCTGGACGGAGTTTTTGTATTCGAGGACCTCTAAGGGTGAGTCAGTGTTCTGACCTGATGAGGAGCCTCTTTCACCTGTGGAATCATAATAATGAGTTCAGAAATAGCACTCTAATAAAAGTCCAGCATCTAAAAATCCACTGATTACTGTACTTTAAGACATGGGACTGAGATCTTTTTCAACTAAACTGTCAAAAACAGCCAAGAATCCATCTCTACTCATAGTTCATAACATTTTAAATACATAATATAAAAAGGTCATCTAAAGAAATGTGTTAGTTTAAAAAATATAAATTACTGACAAAACATTTACCAGAACTTCTTCGACCATCATCTGAGTAGATAACCAAATAGGTGTCATTTTCCTCATAGCCCCTTTCTCTTGATGTTGTCTCGAGCCATTGTCCCGATGTTAATGTGGGAACAACCAAGATGCCGTTATTTGTACTGATGTTAAGAATCCATTTGGTGACCTATTATGAATGTCAGACAAAAGCATACAGTTTTATGAGCCCTGTAGCTGTTAAGTTTGAATATGAATCTATAAATTATGACTACGAAAAATGCTGTGGAAAAATTTAACTGAGCAAAGTTTAAATATTTTTAATCCAACACTCTTTTATAGGCGATTAAATGTTGAGTGGCTCACTTCTCTCACAGACTATTAAACATTTCAAAACAGATGTACTAAGGGTCCTGTAGCACCGGCTACTTTAGCTGCTCAGTTATCAATATGTAAAAAATCCACACAATGCTAATGTTTGTTAAGTAAAAGTAATCTTTTAAATTTTCATCTCAGCTTAGCTATGTGATAAATTATTAAGGTGCTTTGTGTTGCAGGTGTGAGTTCAGATCTTAACACTTCAAGCTGACACTTCATGAGCAAAATTTTAGGAAAAACCTAAAAAAATTCAAACTCATACAAACAAATTCTTGGGGTTTAGTTCTAAATTAAATTAAAATGTACATTGGGCAGTCTTTGCCAGTCTTTAAAGTTCAGTTATGAATGTGTTGATGTACACAATTTCACCAATACATAGCGACCAATGTACATAAATATATTAATTGTTAGATCAACTGTGGTTGGATTAACAACAAAGCATCGATCAGACAAACTAACTGTCTTATCAGTCCATAAATCCACCTCTAACTCCGTTTTCCACAACACACATGGCCTCCAAACATGTCACCATAAATTACCACATTCACAGTCTCGAGGTTACTGACCATAAAAAAGTATCTGAACTTTCCAAACTTTTTCACAGTGCATTGGTTTTTTGACACAACTCATTTACTTATGAGCTTGACTCTTTGATTCTTCAATGTCTTTGATTTATTTGTCTGCTCGTGCTTTGTTTATAAGTTATAATGATAAGTTGAATAAATACAATCTGCGGTTCAGAGCTCTTTCCACAAAATTGTCTCACTACATCAGTCATCGTCTGCACCTTCTCCACCTCCCTATTGGTTTGAGCACTGTGGACAGCGCCAAAGCCCAGCCCATAAGCATTCCCATAGTAATAACCTACAGAAATAGAAGAATGAGTAATTGGGGTCTGTGCAAAAGTTGATCAGTGTAATAAGCCAGTAGTTTGGTGACACCTCCTATAGTAGATGTTATACTGTAGCTAGTGGACACTTTAAATTTGTGCACTTACAGTATGTCCACTAACAGAAATATCACATTATTTTACCACAATGCCTTCTTCAAATGGCAGTGGAAAAAGAAATATCCAGAAAACACTGATATATCTGCATCATTATTGTGTTTCTTTACCACCACTGGGTCTCTGTATCAGTGTACAGTAAGTGCATGCAACTCACCGTCTGTGTGATGTTAAACACTTCCCATCCTTCAGTGTATACAGACAGTAACCGGGACAGGATCAGGTTTCCTCGCCATGGATTCACTCTGCTGTCCAGCACTTCATACAAATCGACCTGAAAAATCCAACATCAGAGAAAACGTATTTGTCTAATCTTTGTAAATAAAAGGTTTTTTTGTACATTGGTCAGAACTGACTCTTCCAATGATGTTTTAACATTTCCTACATTGGAGGACAGAAACCAGTCTAATAACATTCTGTCTGTGTGTCTGAATGTATGACTGCCCAGACAGATTTTGTCACAGCATCATGCAAAACTGGCAGGACAGAATTTAATGAAACTTTTGAAGTACTACCACTACTACTACATATATATCTGACTGAAGTTAAACCTGCACCATGAATTAAATCAAATGTTGAGTAAAAGTGATATTATGAACAGTTATGTGTTGGATTTAATAATCTACTTCAAAATAAGCTACAAATAAGCCACTTGCTCAATGTAAACAAACACCTGCATCACTCAATCATCATTTATACCACTTAATCCTGGTTAGTGTGTGTGTATGTTGTTTGTAGGGGGGGCACACACATACACACAACAGGCAACTTGGGAACGCCAATTAGCCTAATCTGCATGTCTTTGGACTATGAGAGGAAACCAGAGTACCCACCAAGCATGGAGAGAACATGCAAACTCCATGCACACAGAGGCGGGAATTGAACCTAGCCGGGAATCAAACGAGTGCTACACAGTGCTAACCACTGACTAAGCCACTGTGGTGCCACACCTGCACCAACAGATATGAGAAAAGTTAAACTGAAGATTTTTACTAGGATCCGTCTACATTTTCACCACTGAAACATTTAAGTGTTTCAGTGTTTCAGTATAAGTGAATTTTAACATGCTGTAGATGTTTTAGGACAAAACTTTTAAATATATATATTTTTTACTTTTTTCCCGAATTCTCACTCACATTCATATACAACAGGGAGTGTATTGGGCTGGCAATAAAAGAAGTACAATTTAGCATCAACAAGGCATAAACATAAACTTTTCCTTTATTTCCTATTGATTATAATAAAATTAAATGACATGATATGGCCTATTGTAAAAATACCAATAGCATAATATAATGTTGTCTCACCAAAAACTTTTGTGAAATTACAGTTTAAAAGAATAAAGGCTTTATCTTTGTTTCAGGCAGACATGTACATGGGCTTCAACCTGAAATAATAATAATACCACCAAAACTGATCATCTTATCAGCAACTCTTGTCTCATCAACGATATACTTATGCTTGTTTCGGTACAAATTTTTGGCCAAAACACAGTATTGATGCTGATTTTATTAATTTTTTTATGTTTTATGTTCTCAAGTTTATGCATCATTAAAGTGAGCAATTTTGTTTCCCTAAAAATTTCAAGTTGTTAACTTTTTGAAGAGATGATTTTATATGTGAACCAAAATTGCAATTTTTTGCAGCGTTATACTGTTTCACTTCAAATAATAATCATTTAAAATGAAACTTAGTAAACGTAAGTATTGATACTAAAATTGGTGTCAGCTTCTAGAAGCGTTTGACCTGTAATTAAATTTAATAATTAATTTAATTAAAGCATTCAGTGCAAAATAAAGGATGTTTTTGGCAAATTCTTGTCAAATCTTATCAATTCTGCATTTTAGAATAATACACTTTTTCAGGTTTATGTCTTTTCATGTGGAATCTAAATCGGCCAAGTTTAATCTAAATGACAGTTAATATTTTTAAGCACCAGCACCATGTCTTACCCGTCTATAAAATAACACTTACTCTGTAAAAGTGATGTCCCGGTAAAACCGCGCGCCTGCGCCGAAACCAGCGGAGTTCCGCTTTGGTGATCTTCTCGCCTCGGCCAAATGATGTCAGGTTAAAAAAGTGAAATGCACCATTGGATTGCGCTGAAAATAAATTACAATACATATGTAATAGAATAAAAAGTATGTTAAAAGATGTGTGTGACTGTATGTGAAGAGACCTAGTACTAATAACAGCCTCATACCAGTTCTGAAGGTTCTTTACGCACCTGTGAGGCTCCTCACGACGCCCCCCTGCAGAGCCCCGGGGTTCCTCATGTTTTCCTCGTACAGCTCCATCATAAAGCGCGGCGCTTTCCTGCGCGCTGCCCGACGCGCGTCATTCCAGAAGCGCTGCCTGGACACATCTGTAACTCCGCGCACATCTGGCGCGTCTTCAGCGGACAACGCGCTGAAAAGTGACCCAAGCAGCAGGGCAAGGATCTCAAACAGATAAACACTTCGTATCAAAGTCATGGCGAGTCGCAGGAGAGGTGCCAAGCGCGTTCAGGATCAAAGCGGAGCTTGCACCAGTATGGCATGAGATCACAAGGTCATGTGATGCTGGACAGCGTGCAGTGGGTAGCACCTAAACATCTGTAAATTTACCTTGTGTGCTCATCCTGCGTGCGAGATAAAAAGCTGCTTTTCCATAAAAACACTATAAATTTAAGAAAGTCCTGCGAATTTTATGCATGAATTAAAACTGTATCCAAGTATTAAATCACTTCGCACATATGTTGTTCTCACTTAATAGCTTAACAGATTCAAGTTTAAATAGGAAAGAACAATTTTAGTGATTATAAGAATCAGATTTTCAGCATAAAAATAATGGTTAAAAACATTGTCCACAGCTCAGATAAATTGTATTAGTTTATTATTTAATCACTTATTAATTAAACCATTATTATTATTATTATTATTATTATTATTATTATTATTATTATTATTATTATTATCGGTGCAGTTTGATGGTAGATCTGTGTGTGTGTGTGTGTGTGTGTGTGTGTGTGTGTGTGGAGTTTGCATCTTCTCCTTCTTTTCCTTCGTGTCCTCCAGTTTCCTCCACAGTCCAAAGTCAATTGGCATTTTCAGTTGTCCATAGTGTTTGAGTGAATGCATGCTTGTGTCATATGGATGGGGCCCCCTGTCCAGGGTGCACCCTACCATGTGCCTCCTGGGATAGCTCCATGCTTCCTGTGACCTGTATAAATAGCATGAAGAATGACTTTATGAATTAGTCCAAATACTGAAGAAATAAATACGTCTTGATTAGTCGTTTAAAGATTGTCAAAGGCTCAGCTGTACGAATATCTAAAAGAAATTAATTTCACCACCTAGGTACCAGAACAGAAATAAGTCTGTATAAGTCTTTCTTGATTCCTGAGAGATGGTGGGACCAGGCGAGCAGTGCTGGAGGATTGGAAGGAACATGGTGCCGTGAAGGGTGTGATTAGACCTGAGAGGTACTGTAAGTGAGTGCTGGGCCATTTTTTACCTTTGTAGGCAAGCATCAGGGTTTTGAATTTGATGCGGGCAACTACAGGAAGCTACTGCAGAGAGCGAAGAAGTGGGGTGGTGTGGGAGAACTCGGGAAGGTTTAAATTGAGATGTGCAGCTGATTTCTGGATCAGCTGCAGACAGTGAATGGTGGACAGAGGCAGACCTGCCAGGAGTGAGTTGCAGCAGTCCAGTCTTGAAATAACAATGCACTGAACATTCAATTAAATTAAATTAAATTTTATTTGTATAGCGCTTTTAACAATTGACATTGTCACAAAGCAGCTTTACACAATTAAAAGAATAACATGCACTTGAATAGCCTGTGAAGAAAGAAATGGGCAGATTCTTCTGATGTTGTAAAGGAGAAATCGACAAGAGCGAGTAAGTTTAGCAACATGTGGGGAAAGTGACAGTTGATTGTCCACAGTTACCCCAAGATTGCGGGCAGTGGCTGAAGGAGTGATCTGATTGTTGTCCAGGGAGAGCGAGCGGTCTCGACAAGGGGATGAATCGAAAGGCATGAACAGCAGTTTGGTTTTACTCAGATTGAGCTTCAGCTGATCCATCAACCATCCAGGATGAGATGTCTGCCAGACTGCTGACATCTGGGTGGAAACCTTAGTGTCTGAGGGAAAAAAGGAGAGAAAAAGTTGTGTCATCTGCATAACAATAGTATGAAAAGTCGTGCGTTGATATGTACCAAGAGACTGGATATAGAGGGAGAACAGAAGAGGACCAAGTACTGAACCCTGTGGGACACCAGTAAAGAGTGGGGCAGATATGGATCCCTCCATGTCACCTCATTATAGTTTCCTTCCACAGACCAAAGCCACACAATCTGGCAAGTGATCCATAGGGTGTGAGTAAGTCCATGAGTGTTTGTACATGCTTGTACCATGTGATGGACTGGCACTCCGTCCAGGGTGTACCCTGCCGAGTTCCCTGGGATAAGCTTCAGGCTTTCTGGTACCCTGTACAGGATAAATAGGATAAATAGTATAGAGAATAATGAGCGGGAATAATAATAATAATAATAATAATAATAATAATAATCATTGTTGTTGTTATTGTCATCTTTGATGATGAAGATTTTCTTCTAGGATCATGTTGCCTTTTTACTGTTGATATGTATTGCTCTGTAATTTGGTGATATTTATTATTATTAGCAACAATAATAATAACAAACAAAACAGCACAAAAGATCACAGGATGTCATTATTATTATTATTATTATTATTATTATTATGTTGTGGATGAAGATCCATTTTCAAGAGACCTTTTTGCTTTTGCGTTTCACCTTTGTGATAAACAATGACACATATGACAAATGCTTAAATAAAACTATGTATTAGAACAAGGAAAAGACTAATAATGAGAATGGAAATAAATATGAAGGTATGACTTTCCCAACACATGAAGTGCTTTTCTTTCCCAGCACATGAAGCGCTTATTACCGCCTGATAACATTCTGTTGTTAGTAAGCAGTGAAGAAGAACAGCATGAACATTACCTAATGACGTCAATGAACAATGAAAAGACATGTGTACTGCTGTCTGAGAGCAATGTGCTGTTTTGTAGCAGTTTGCTGTGTGTTATCTGTGTGCAGTCAGGTCTCCCTGCAGTGTGTTAGGTAAACGTAGGGACCCAGCAATGACGCAAGACCGAAGGCAGGGTGACTATGTGGGATTTTCCTACTCTGTTCATGCATCATTAAAAATGTCTTATAGTAATGATCGTGCTTTACAGCCCTGAAGACTCATCACTCATCCTGGGAAGGCAATGAGTTCATTACTCCATTTTTGCTAAAAGTTCAGAATTTTGCTCAGTCCTATAGCCTAAACTTATGGAACTACTCCTACAGTAGATAAGGTCCTCACACTTCCCTGTTAGGGAGCAGAGCAGTTTGGAAGTTTCTGTTACTGCTGTAGGTGGGAATACAACACCAGACCATGACAGGGCTATAATAATAATAATAATAATAATAATAATAATAATAATCGTCATCATCATCATCATCATCATCATCATCATCATCATCATCGCAGTATTCCTGACCAACTTACTTGATTTTGAATGTGCTTGACTTATTATAATCTTTTTGTTGTTAATCATTTATTCATTTTTATCTAGTTTTGAAAGATCACAAGATAATGAAATGAAAGTTTACAAACACATTACTTTGTACAAATAAATTAAATAATTTACATGACACGCTTGTTCAGCAAACGGCATGGTGGCTTAGAGTTTAGCAGTTTAGCATTGTCAAGGCGATGGCACATCCTGGTTCCAGGTTCGATTCCCGCCTTGGGATTTGTGTGCATGTAGTTTGCTTGTTTTCCTCATGCTTGGTTGTTTCCGCCAAGTACTCCAGTTTCTTCCCCCAACTCAAAGACAATTCAAATTCAAATTCAAATTTTATTTGTCACATACACAGTCATACACAGTACGATATGCAGTGAAATGCTTATACGACCGCCAGTGACCTTAAAAAGAGAATCAAAGCTTATAATAAGAAATAAATGTGAATAAAAGAAATACAGTAGAAAAATTAAATTTAACTAGGATAAAAATAGAAATAAAAATAGAAATATACTGTACAATAGAACATTTAAATTTTATGCAAATATGCATAAAAAGTGTCTTATTAAGGTGCCTTATTTAAAGTGTCTTTGTGCAATGGTCCAGGATGTAAACATAAACATGTAAGTTTAGATGTGAGTGTAGATGTGCGTGAATGTGTCCATAGTGTCCATAGACATGAAGATTAGATTAATTGGTGTTCCCAAATTTCCCATAGTGTGTGAATGAGCATGTGTCCTGCAATGGATTGGCACTCTGTCCAGGGTGTACCCTGCCCTAAGTTTCCTGGGAGTCTGCTACCCTGTATATGGGATAAAGTGGTATAGACAATAAGCAAGCGAGAGAGTAAGAGCTTGTTCAGCTGTGGACTTGAAGTAGCAGCTAGGCCCCATCTTTACACTAGCTAAAAAATGTGACTGTATAACAAGTTTTTAATGGCCTCAATTAGTAATACACTCTTTGTCACTATATTGGCTGACATTTCCATTTCATTAAATCAACATAAATTAACAATATTTTGTTAATGTATGTTGTTTTGTTTCACTGTGTACTGAACTGTACAGTATATGGTTGAAATAACTTGTCAAATTAAATAAACGCCTTATTGACTTGACTTATTCTATTAAGCAAAGATAATTTCTGCTTTGTTGTGTTCCTCTCCAGCTCTGCTTCTCTTATTAAACTCAAGAGATAGAGAGGCTTTAAAAAAAAAACATTATTTGTGTAATAACAGGAGTGTAATATACAGTAGGTGATAACTGGAAAAAGGCCGGTTTCAAGCATGAGGGGATGGTTTCAGATATAGATAGATAGATAGATAGATAGATAGATAGATAGATGCTGCACCTGCAGCCATCTCCATCCTCTGCCTCCTACTCCATCTCTCATGAACCAGTGGTCTTTCTAAATGACACCAATGTAAGACTAAGCAAATCATCATATCTAAGAGACCTAGATTATGTGAAGAGAATTAATTAAGGATATCGGATATGTTAAATGATTTCATATCAGCTACTCAGTGTGTGTGTGTGTGTGTGTGTGTAAGTTTGTCTGTCATTTTTGAGGATAAAAAATCTAGACACACATTTGTATTTTGGCTCACTCAAATCCTCCCACTTCCTCAGCTGAAGAAGAAATGCTGGATGACAGTGAATTCTGATTGGCTGTTTCTTTTTCAATCAGTACCAGCCAATAAGAATTACCATGCTTCCAGTCTTTGATTAGTCTGATCTGCAGCACGTTGTCAGGCTGTGAGAGCTCATCTGGGATCTTGATGGAAGGATAGAGAAGTTTGAGTAAGTAAAAACAAGTCATGTAAAGTACTTGCAGCAAATGAGTGTTTTCAGTTCAGTGAAGAGGCAGTAATATGTGACCAGTGGCCTGAGTTTAATACTGTAGTGTAAGAACACTTCCTGTGTGTTTGTTTCACATTGTTGAGTGTAATGTTACTTGATTGAATTTTGTGGGATTCATTGGCGACAGACGTTACCAAATCTAGTGTACTTATTTTAAGGACATTCCACAACATGTACATGCAACTATAAATATATTTTATAAAAATGTTTTAGAGAGTTGTTTGCATAGGTTTGAGTTTCTGGGTATGGTACTGTAGGAGAGTATCACTCTCCAAGAAGCTAAAATATGTCACAGCATTTAGTGTAAAATAATGTGTCAAATTAATAAATGAGTTGTTTTATGACTGGGGAAATAAAGTGTTAATGCTTTGGCTGCATGAGACCTGAATATCTCCATTCAGCAAGGCAGAGGCTCTAGTGCTTCTCCGCCCACTGTTTCTGCCACTTCTATGTCTGGAATGTTCATTAATCTGCTTCATGCTCTTTTGTTTCCAAGGTTTTAAAGTCTTAACTCTTTATAAGATGTTAATCTCTGTTCATCCGCCTTTTTAGGGAAATTAAGCTATTCAATTCTGCAAAAAAAAAAATAAAATAATTAAAGTTAATAAAGTTTAAGAAAATAAAGTAAATAAAAGAAAGTTAAAGGTAGCAAAGTTAACAAAGTATTGCCATAAAATAAAAAAATATATTAAAAAAAATACATTATGTATATTATATTTACATAATAAATCCATTTTTGAGCACTCATGTGATGTGACATGGCATATTTGGATTCACATACAGTAGGATGTGAATTAAAGGATGCAGGCTACCTATCAGTATGTTGTATTACAGTATAAAAGCTCCAGCAGGGGACAGTGCCTTATCTTCAAAACCCAAATTTATGGAATAGCCTTCCAGTTAATATTCGAGACTCAGACACAATCAGTAATGAAAGTGGACTCCAGATTAACATAATCACCGTCCTGTTATACTGAACTTCCAGCCTCCTAACACACAGTATTGGTTCCTTTCAAAGTTTCTTCCTATTGCCATCTCAGGGAGTTTTTTCTTGCCACCGCCGCCTTTGACTTGCTCATCAGGGACAATCTGGTCATTTTGATTTATGCATACTTTCGCACACATCTCTTACTCATCCCTCTTTTTTTCTTTATATGATTCTTTTGTGTGCCTGTGTGTGTGTGTGTGTGTGTGTGTGTGTGTGTGTGTGTGTGAGTGTATGAGTGTATGAGTGTGTTTGCCAACTATGACCTTAAATTTGTCCCATAAGATTATCCCATCGTCATGTAGTCAACATTGTTTTGACATCATTTCATCAAAGTAATTCTAACTTTCAAAAACAACCTAATACCAATGTAGTCTCAGAGTCGGTTACACTGCTCGATAAATGTCACCACAATGTTTTGATGTTTTGACGACCAGAATTTCCTACTGGGAGGTGATCAGACACTGATTTTATGTGCTGTGCTGTTTGGCTCGTCGTTTATTACACTAAATAAATGCATAACACTTAGGGTTGCTCCTGTCCCTGTTTTTCCAAGACTGTCCCTTTTTTTCTGTACCTATCTGTCCCAGAAAATATAGAATTTACAGTATACATCTATATTGCATTACTATCTCAAAAGCAGTCCAGAGGTGGTTGCCAATGACAATAAACACAACAAAGCCACAGTTCTCAGAAAATTAGGTCTCTAAGGGACGGTCTGTTTTTTTTATTCGTTGTGTCAAGTTTTTGTAAGACAAAAGTGTCAACACACTACGCAACAGTTGGACTGTATACCAATATCAGTTAAAAAATATTTGCCCCCTACTGCAGCTGTCAAACTTTGTTGTCTCACAGCTAGTCATTCCATGGTTTTGTGTTTTGTTTTGCTTCATGTGTGTCACATCATTAGTCCCCAGTTTTTATGAGCTGTTGAGCACGAGGGGATTCAACCATCACACAGCACACGGGAAACTACAGTAACTGTCTCAATACCCTGGGGTAATAGAGAGCACTGACCCCTGTGTTCTGTAGTGACAGAAGACAAAACTTTGTTGTATAAGTTTAACTTTGCCTTTTTCTGTTCCCCCGGTAAGCCACATTTTACTGACCCTGAGGCACCCATGAGTTCATCTTGGGTCTTGGTCAGGTTTTTTTTTTTTTTTTTACCCCTTTTTAATGACACAAGATAATACATGATAATACAACAACCGCCTGATCAACATTTGCTTTTACCTACTGCCATTGCTAAGAGGATTACAAACACTGGCATTAGCTACATTATCTACAGGATGGCGGCAATGCTCATGGGATAATCTATACCAAAAATGTATACTATATCAAAAGTTCACAAATATTCAAGAAGTGAATAGACACACGTTTTATGATAAAGTGGATGAACTGTAAGTGGTACGGTGGTGTGGTGGTTAGAACTGTAGCCTTGCATTTCCAGGGTCAAGGGTTCGATTCCCGACTCAAGTCTGTGTGTGTGTGGAGTTCGCATGGTCTCCCTGTGCATGGTGTGTTTCTCCTGGGTACTCTGGTTTTCTCCCACAGTTCAAAAACATGCAGAGTAGACTTATTGGTGTTTCCAAATTGCATGTGGCACACCATGGGATAGGCTCCATTCCTCCTGCATAGTGATGTAACGGGTATAGAGTGTGTGTGAGTGGAAGAACTGTTTTCTTTTTCAGGCCCATTTTTACACATGACTACTGTAGAAGTGACAATAAAAATTAAAAAAAGGTAATTTTTTCAGCCTGTTGTTCAATTTGTTGAACAGGATTCTATTTAAATTTAAAGACAAACAAAAACATCCTCTGCATCACACAGGGCCTTCTGAAAGGTACAGTATCTTCATGCTGGTTGGAGATCTATTGAGAAGAACAGTCCTCTGATTCTATGCCTCGGTGAACTTCTGCTTTTAAATCCACTAGGGCAAAGGTGTCAACAAAGAAAGAACTTTGTTGTTAGCACTGTCGCCTTGCACCTTCAGGTTCTAGGTTTGATTCCCACCTCGCGGTCTGTGTGCATGGAGTTTGCATGTTCTCCATATGCTTGGTGGGTTTCCTCCGGGTACTCCGGTTTCCTCCCCACAGTCTACAGTTCCCAAATTTCCTGGAGTGTGTGCCTCACGTGCATGTGAATGTTGACCAATCATCATGTACATGTACATAGAAACAGTATATTCTTATTATTTTTCTAATTTTTTTTACCTCCCTAATGAACCTCAATATGCAGTTTTTCATCGTTCGTGTACCTTAATGCACCTTAATATGGTGGTATTCCCACCTGATGGCACTATTTTACAGAATGTATCATAGGTTATTTTTAAGCACTTTCTTATACAGAGGGTAACATTTGAACATAAACATAAACCTCCACTAGATGGCATTATTGAACAAGGAAGGTCTTGAATCTGCGTCCTCTTTCCACAATACTCATGCTTCTACCTCCTATTAAATTCTTCATGAATAAAACACAAACTATCACAAGCTGGATTGACTGCTGTTGTGATTAATTGTGATTGGCATTCTGGGCGTAGCTACACCTACAGCTACATCATACCCTGACAGAGCTCTCTGTAAACCATGAATTATTCCCTGTGTATAGAGAGAAATGTACGTTGTTTATTAATATTGGGTACAGAAACATATCCTTACGCTACCGACCTTATGCTAACTACAGTGTAGAAGAATTGTTTAACTTATCCCATAAAGAGAGCAGTGAATAACTCTGGTCAGTGATCTACACCCATATCAGTGCTCTTTCTCCTTTATTATTTGAGCAGCGAACACCTGGAAGGAATTAAATGAGCAGGCAGCTTTGCTGTTGTTCTATTAAATATGTGCAGGGAAAATACAATTATTGCTAAAGTGGAAACACACTGCAAAGGGATTATGGGAGCTCTGGCATTTTATGTTTTCAGACTCAGTGTGACTGAATTTTGCATGACCCAAAGGCCATGAGGCTTAGCAGGGTGTTGAGGTTAAAGAAAGGAGGAAGGTAGTGGGAGCAGATGCTTTGTTGCTGCTGATTTCTCATTTCCTTTCAATCTTTGATCTGGACTGTGTGTTTTTATCATGGTAAATTTGCATGTTCTCTAGTTTCACTTTATTTTTTCGTGGTTTGTCATTCAATAACATATAAAGCTATATAAACCCTTTCTTATATTTTGAAGATGATTTCTAAAAGCAGGCAATCAGAACAAACTCGCACACTCGCCCATGTATAAACATTCATTTATTCATAACCAATATAGCAGATAATGCCAGTCCAACTCATATTTTAACATAAAACTCCAGGACATGCAGTTATTGGACAATAATAAACTTTACAGTGGCAATAATAATAATCCTACAACATTCAGTATAAGTACATACTGTGTAAAAGATTGAAATGCAAAGCATATTGTTTATTAATAATGAGAAATTATAAATACTGCAATTACAATTTCTTTTTTATTATTAAACAATATGCTTTTATATATGCTTTTTTTATATGCTATTACAGCTAACACTGTGGTTGTGTTTTATTGAAATTTTTTTTTCTAGATATTCAAAAATGATTGACTTTCAGTTGACTGAAATGAATAGAAGCTCTGTTAATTGAATACAGTTTCAACTGCCGATGGAGGTGTGCAGTACACCCCTTAACCTAATTCAATTACAACAGGTACAGGCTTAGTCTTCATGACTATGACTTAGAACATATACATAGTCTTTCGGCTGTTCCCTTCTTAAGGATATAAGTATATACAGTATATGCTGTAACCTGTACTTGGACCAAAAAAAGTTTGACCAGAGGCATGTTTGGAGATGTAAAGGTGAGACACCACCAATCACATTAGTAGCTGTAGCAGCTGTTAACCATGGTGGTGGTAGCATCATGCTTTGGCTCTGTTTGGCTGTCAATGGAATTGATGCTTTGCACAAAAATTAATGGGTTAATTGAAAAATAGATGTACCTCAGAATTCTTCAGATGGTTAAAAGTGTAATGTGTTGAGATTGCCAGACGGGCAATGACCCCACACAAACATCAAATCTGGTTATGGAATCAATGAAGCAGGTTAGATTTAAGCTTTGGGAGTCTCCACACTATTTAAAATTTGTGGAGCATGCTTAAAATTTGGGTCTATGCCTAGAAAACTAACTAATATAATTGAAGACCACCAATTTTGTCAAAAAGAGTAGTCAAATATTCAACCAGAATTGTAACAGAAGCTTGTTGATGTCTACCAAAAGTGTCTGCTAAATGTGAAGCTTGCTAAGGGACATTCAACAGAAAACATATGCATCTATTATTGACCCTATACATATATTTTGGACCTTTCTTCTATTTTGAAGATGTACGTTTTACAATCATTCTGCCCCAAAAAAAGACCAAATGCAAAAATCTATTGCAAGCCCGATACTGCCATGATATCCATATTCATGATGAATGCATGTAAACTTCTAACTGCAACTGTACTGTAAATGGATGCATCACCATTAAAAATCTATTTATAACCCGAGCAGTGTTGCCTCCCATGATCTCTCATCCATGCACTGGTGAAACCTCAGAATGCTGCCCCAACATCCATGTGTTGAAGACATGCTTGGACCCACATCTCACAGCTTTCAGCACTTTCTACCTGCACCTTCCCGAGAGACCTCTGGAACGGCCATACTGATGCCCTCTGACAGCAGAGAATTGAACCCCGGCCACCTGACACCCCCTCCCCTCTACAAGCAGCCCTGAAACACGCATATACATACACACACGTCACACCCTGCGTTGACTGATAAGACACATTGGCACATGGTAAATAAACAGCGGTGGGTGGCTTCAATCCTCAGGTTCACTGTAGCTACTGTGGAACATGTGTGGAACAACTTGCTTGGAAAAGGTGAGGCATTAAAGTGTAGTAACAATTTACAAAACTTTGTACACCTTCTTAACGATAGAAGTATAAATACTAATGTCTAATAATTTGTCCTATTGACGATTTGAAGATTGAATTTGAATTATTTTTTTAACAGCAGCTCTTGCAGGTTTAGATTTTATATCCCAAAGCTATATTTCATTATCAATAATAATCATCCTGGTAATTAATAGAGACAATGTTATCTTTTGTATTTCTAACTTTTAGAGAGAAAAAAAGAAGTTAGCCAGGAAATAATTGTTTACAACAGGATAACAGGAACTAACTTGTTTTGCTAAATTTCCCCAGAATAAACTGTATCCTGGGACAGGACTGCCTATTTTCAGTATAATTAGCTGCCCACGACCATAGAGTCATTCTATACACAATGATGACTCAACTCAAACCCCTTAAATGTGCAACACCAATTACAGTAAGAGTCTGTATGTCACCAGCAATAATTCACACAGCATCCTGTTTTTGGAGCATTAAGGTGGCATTAGATGGAAATCTATTCGATCAGATGAAGAAGTGGAACAGATTGTGAATCAGTGGATGGTACACCTGAAACTGTTTTTTTTTTCTTTTTTCTAGAGGAAGCCAGACACTTTTTGAGCACTGGAGTACATGCACTGAAGGAAATCGAGATTGTGTGGGAAAATAAAAACATTTTGTAACAGCAATTTGCAATTTACAGTTTATTCTGTATAACCAGTTTGTCTCATAAGTTGTGAAACCGTGGCAATAATAACAAGCAGTCACGTGAAGCACCACTATGAGACAAAATACCCGTCATTAAAGAAAACGTGTCCGCAGCGAAGTGAAGTGAAGATTCACTAAAGATTCACTAGAGATTGATTAAAGATTAACGGAGGATCCTGTTTATTAAATTGGTTCAACACAGATGGAATGAAAAAAAAAAAAAAAAAAAAAACAGGCCATACTGTACATATATGTCTTTCAGTGTATATGTGGGATATGTGTGCTTGTTTATGTGTACTTATTTTCTCTTTCTCTTTTCTTGCACTTTCTGATCAGCATTCACATCTGCTAGCTCCTTCAAAAATGTGTATTCTCTTTTACAGATAAATCAGTTTATACCTAGTATATATACATTCCCTTATACATCTTAATAGTTATCAAGTTCTGTTATTATTTTATAGTCACCACTTGCATACCAGGCACACTTTTAACAGTGAATATAAATGGCATAAACAATATAAAGAATAATAGTAGTTAAAGGTAACACTTGGATAAAGCAATAGGACACTCAGGTAAAAATAGGAAACTTGAGTAAAGATGGAAAAAGTCTCAGTAACAATAAAAGAATTAATTCTCTTTTTGGCTCTTAGTAATAATAAAAAATATATATATGTGGCAACGCCGTGGTAGGGCAAATGAATATCAATATTGGTAGACCCGATTACGCCACCCCGAAATTAACCGGGGAAATAACACCCATAAGGAACAGAGGTTCGCTAGGCTAATAAATGAGAGACAAGGATACAAATGTACAAACTTTATTATGATTCACTATTTAAAACAGTTTAAAATAAACACTCCATAGCATGCAATGCCAAATATCAGAAAAATCGTCACATACCATAAAAGGGAACACGGCTCTCTGTGTACACACACACACAATGAAAATGAAAGAAAACACAGACAAATAAGAACAATAATTTTGGGCACAAGCTTCGTGGCGGCAAGAGCCGACTAAAGGAGGTATCAAC
>JAQMYG010000006.1:3523391-3544982 GCA_030014215.1 Clariallabes teugelsi | reverse complement strand
ATATCATATCATATCATATCATATCATATAATATACAGTACATATATTTGAGTCAGTTAAACATCACTGTATTAATATTCAAGTTTGTAATATTAAAATGATATCTTTTCTGTATTTTCTTCTTTTTTCTTCAGAAGTGCATTTTGTGACCTGAAGAAAACAAAATCTTTATCTGTTATATTAAAAGAGATTACTTTAATGGCACATAAATAGTAAATGACTTCGTAAATTTACCTTAATTTGTTTCTCTTAATGGGCCGCATTAAACAATGACGTAAGCAGGTGGAGAGGTTTTTCAGATTCGCTATTGATCATTATCTTGTACATATTCAGCTCTGTTGAGCTCCTTGGCTACATTTACTCAAAGGAACAGGACATTTGGGGTATTACGCATACTCTGTGGCCACGGACTAATTTTTGACTGTTTCAGGTCAGTCCTCGCCCAGGCGTGCAATCCATGGTACGGTGGAGTTAGCCGTCACACTGATGGAGATATAAGGGGCTCCTGTTGCCACTGTAAATAATTCAAGGAATGATAAACCGCTAATATCTGATTTTGTGCTAATGGTATCAACCACACTCCTTGTCCAACTAAAATATGAACAGTAAAAGTAACAGTATATATATTAAAAAAAAGTAGAAAGCGTCTGGTCTGGAAAAGTGCATTTGGTGCCAAGAACGCTGATTACTGATAGCGGCAGCGGTTTGTTCAAGCTCTGACCTTCCCTTTTAGAACATGGTAGGGAGCAATTGGCTTGTGGTTCGTGATTCATTATGGATGATGTTTCTCAGAATAATTACGTGGAACTGACCCTTTGCATGTACAAATAGTGGAGTTCTACAGTGCATACAGAGTGTGGGGGGAAATAAGTATTCAGACACATTTATTCAACACTTTGCAGAGAAACAGCTCCATGCCATCGTACTTCACCTTCATAACGTACTGTACTGTAGGTATTGCATTCTTTGGATCATAAGCACAACTTTCTCCAAACATGATCTATTCGATTTTTTCTAGATTGATTCTAGAGTTTTATTTCTCTAAATAAAAACTCTAGAATCTGCAGCCGGACAAACGCACGGCACCAAAGCCCGTGTGAACACTCTCATTGACTCCTATGTGTAGAAAACCTTCGGGTCTTGATCCGCGCCCACCGGATGCTACGAACGCCAGAAAAACGCTCGATTTTAACGCCCATGTGAACAAGGCCTTATAATTTGTATAGTTCCTTTAGATGCATATCTGTAAGCTTTGGTTTTTGCCTGGGGCATAAGAATGAAGATGACTGCAGTTGCTCATTGTTCTCTAACTTAGTGTTCCAGGAGGACCACCTGCCCTACGCAGTTTAGTGGTTTTTCTTCTCCAAGAGAGGCTTACTAGATTTAACAAATCAGCAGGTCAAGTCACAGTCAAATCAAGTCACAGTCTTTTCAGAATTGAAGTGGATGTGATAGAGCAGGGAAAGTATACAGTACTTAAATATGCAGGGCAGCTGGTCCTTCTGGACTGAAGTTGAAAACCACTGTTGCTACTGTTGCTGGGAACTTAAGGAAGCTCCGTTCTTTTTATCGGAAATGTAGCCTGTTGCAATCAAAAAAAGGTGAAAAAAGTAACATTGAACTTATTCTTTTTTTCCAGCACTAAAACCCCATATAGAGAGAATTCATCAAGCAAAAGAATCTGTAGTGTCTGTAACCATGTCAAATTCATATTGCAATATCTTAACAATTTTGCATTTTAGAACAATACACTTTTACAGATTTATGTCTTTTTATGTGAAATCTAAATTGGCCAAGTTTCAATGACAATTAAGATCTTTGTAAAAAAAATAAAAAAAAAAATATTACAGACACTACGTAAAAGTGAATTAAATTAATTCAATTGTATTTAGTTTATTTTCTGATAAAAGTATAAATGTGTATTCAAATTTCCCAAAAATAAATTAAGCATGGATTGGATAATAAGAAGCACTAAGCAATGTTGAGTATAAAGTATTGTTAAGTAAAAGGTGTTATATGATCCTATCTGAAAATTCACTTTTTCACCTAGGTGAGACAGTTTTTAGCCCCAATACCTTAGATAATTGTAAGAACCTGTTATTCCCAATGAAAAATAGATTTTGCTTGTGATCACATACTTTTAAATAATATAATAATAAAAGTACGAACATATCAGGCATTATGTGTGTAAATTTGACATGGATACATGCGCTGAAAGTATATTAAATAAAAACAAAAGTGTCTGAATTCCTGAAGGATCAGTGGTCAGCCCAACCATTTCTAAATAACCTAAATAACTGAGATCGTCTGTTCTTTCAATGCAATGCTTACTGTTAATTGTGATGGTCAAAAGGAGTGATCTCCTTTTTTGGGAGATAAGACAGATCAAATATTGCATTAAATATTCAGACATCCTCTGCGTCATCGGACAGCAAACATGGCAACAAAATGCTAACTCAGACGCACATATGGACAAAAACTCATTACAAACCTCTAACAGGAGGAGCTGCTTTGTCTTAACCAAATAGGATGTGATGGGGCATGGACAATATTTCCAGGAAGATGGGTCAAAATGGGAATCGTGCATCACATGCAGCCAAAACCAGCATTACTAAACTGTTTAAGTAAGGAGGATGCTTGTCTGCTGGCTGCACTTTTATGAAGCCACTGTAGGTGACGAAAGAGAAAGACAGAACGAGAAAGGAAATGGGATGAGAGAGGGGAAACAGAGGCCTGAAACAGTTCTCTCTTATACTTTTAATGCGATGTTTGGCGAATAGTTTTTAATTCTCCAAAACTAGACACACCAAGTTCTTTAAATAGATCTACGACACAACACAGTAAGCATTATGCAATTCTTATTAAAACTCGATTGCTGCCTTTAATCAAATATGAGTTATGTCTTTCACCATCATAATGAAAAAAAACAAGAAGTCTTGTGGCTGGAGGATGGAGTGATTTCTGAAAGAGCAGAATGTTTTTCTTTGAAACCTGGTTGCTTCATCCAGGAAGTTAAAACTTGGCCAAAAAGAAAATTATCAAGATGATTACCCCAAATGTACATCCAGATCTACATTACATAAACAACAGGGGTTGCAACACAAAATCAAAAAAACTATTTTTCTAAATTCTAATAAAAGTCCCCCACATATCCACTGTGCAAAAGTCTTGAGCCGCCCCGCACTTCTTTATATTTTGCTTCCAAAGAGCCAAATGTTCTTGTATAATGTTCTTGTATTAATTATAGTCTTGAGGAATAGTTCTCCAGGCTTCCTGAAGGGGGGTTTTTTGGCTCTCATTTTCAGTCTAGTCTAAGCAGTTTCAGAGGGATGTTTTTTTGTTTGTGAAGCAACACAGTGGCCTATTAATCATTCAACCAAAAAAGAAATAAATAAAATCTTAAACTTAAGGCATGAACCAGTGAAAAACATGAAACAGATGATCAGGCTGGTGATTAGTTTACTGGTGTTCGTTGGAATAGATGAGAGGGGAAATGAGGTTGCTATCGATGTTGTTACATAAATAACCAATTTTTAAATTGTGTGTTTAGACACTTTGAGGCCTGTTGCTGTAAACCATTTGTTCCCATTTCTTTAAATTTATATTAATTCAATATGAATAAATGGGGTGTGGCTCAAGAGTTTTCTTTATCTGCTACCAATAGTCATAGTCCATGAGTCGTATGTAGGACTCCAGTCTGTTACGCAGACTAACATTAAGGTTAGTAAATGCACTTTTAAAAGCTCTGTTGTTGCCTTCAAACTCAGCAAAAAGACTCCTTTCTAAATTAATAAATACTGTTAAATGGGTGAGAGTTTCAATCTGAGACACATCCCATGACAACAGTCATGACGGTGGAAAGTTTAAAGTAAACCAGAACTCATCAGTGTGTTTATCATTGCTGGGTATGCAATCACTAAACAGCTCGACTTGGAACCCAGACAGACGGGGATGTTTTGACTCAGACGTGCCAACTTTAGTGGTTGTCGCTTCCAATCCTCCAGATTAGGTACGACATGCAGACGGGTGTGTGAACAATGCCGCACGCGTTGCCGCCTCTTCTGCACACGCACGCAAAGTCATAAGTCAAGAATAAACCAGGCTCCACTACTTCACATTGGGCTGCATCCCAACACCCCAGAGTGGGTTATTTTCCTATAAACACCACACCCTGTCGTGTTTTATTCCTCATGCATCTTTCAAATCTGGATGTGACAGTGGAAAGATCCGCCCTTTCAAGCACACCTCCTGCATGGTTTTAAAAAGGTGTGTTAAGAAATACAAGCTTAGATTGTCCAAGTCAGTGCTATACATTAGGTTTATACAGTACAGGAGTCACATGCAAAACAAGGAAAAATCCATAATGTCCATTGCTTTAGTGTCTAATGAACTTTTCGTTTTTTTTTTTTTTTTTTTAAATCATTGACAGTTCCGCGTGTGTTTAGGTCGTGTTTAGGTCTTTTTAACATTTTCGGATTGCCTTTTGCCAAAATATGGAATAAAACTGGTCACTTTCAGTTAAAAAAAAGAAAGAATCATGGCCAAAGCATTACTGTCCAGTGAAATTCTTTATTCTTCTCATATCCCAAATTCTTGTATGCTGGGGTCAGAGCGTGGGGTCAACCATTATTCAGTGCCCCTGGAGCAGACAGCGTTAAGGGCCTTGCTCCAGGGCCCAACAGCAGCAACCTGGCAGAGCTGGGACTCGAACCGCCGACCTCTGTCTCAGGGCCTTAACATACTGAGCCACCACCATCACTCCTGTTAATAATACTGAGATGATGTTGTAATGATACGATGTACAATGATGTTATGATAACAGAAGGGTAACTATAATGTAAGCATAATGATAAAGTGATGGACTGTATATTTAGGTAATAGTGAACATATAGATCAGTGGTGACTAAAAGTATTAAGACAAAATATGCCATGTACAGTATTATAGTTCTCCCTATGCACAAAGTAGGTGATGTCACTAATTAGTTCCCACCTGCAGTATCTAGGTGAAGAGTTCTACAAATTAGAATCAGTTGGTTTTGTTAATGGATGGAACAAATAGGTTGACAGGACTTTTACGGTCTGGGGCCAGGCTGTCCAGGCTGCACAAAATGGGCTAAAACTGAAAAAATGGGAAAAGCTGAAATAAATTGCAGCAGGCGTGGTTTGAGCGAGTGACACCAAAGCACTGCAGACATCTTTTTGATTCGATGCCCAGCCAGATACAGCAGGTTTTGAAGAATGAAGGACTTTATACTAAATATTAATTATTGTATAACAATTTTGTTGCATGAAATAACAAATTATTCTTATTATCTTGATTACATTCTCAGTGCTTTTGGCCACCACTGTATACTCTTTTTGTGCTTTATTGCTCAAACAGCGGCAGACAATCAGTAAAAATATTACCAATGTGGAAACTACAGGGACACTTAAAGTGATTAATTAAAGCTGCACATTCTTTAAAAAAAATTTTTTTTACTTACTCACTCATTCACTCATTTATACTGCTTTATCCTATATACCAGGGGACCTGGAGTCTATCCCAGGAGACTTAGGGTATGAGGCGGGGTACACCCTGCGTGAGATGTCAATTCATTGCAGGACACACACACACACACACACACACACACACACACACTCACACACACACGTTAATTTGAGAATGCTAATTAGCCTAATCTGCAGGTTTTTGGACTGTGGGAGGAAACCGGAGCACCCGGAGGAAACCCACCAAGCACGGGGAGAACATGCAAACTGAGTGCACACAGACCCCGAGGTGGGAATCAAACCCTGACCCTGAAGGTAGAAGGTGACTGCGCTAACCACTAAGCCACCGTGCTTCCAAAACTTGTTTTAGTGCCATTTTAGTACTTTAGTACTTCAATTACAGTTCTACATTCTGTGAAACATGACAGGTAATTAATGACATCAGATATCATGAGATAATACCTCAAAATTAATGCAATTTGAAAGTGTTAAATATTTACAATAAATATTCCATATTTATGTCTGCATTAACTCCTCACTATGCATATGTAACTAAATTCTGAAAACACAGAAAGCAGAAACATCAGAATATAATAGGATATAATGGGATAATTATTTAATGCTGAGCACTTGTGCAAAATAGTGTGTAGTTGTAGTATAAACACCACATGCATATAGCAGATGATGTACTGTATGGAATAAATCTCCATAGCAATAAACAAACTGAATTGTGTTTTGTTGCTTGATGTTTCTTGATCACCTAATGTTTAGTTTTAAACTGCCCTGCCGGAGGTCCAGAGTCTTAGCTACTTCACCATCATGTAGCTATGATCAGCATATCAGATACATACATAAGGGTAGGAGGAAGCTCCATATTTAAGGTATTGGACTATAGTTCGGAAGGTCCCAGGTTCAAACCCCAGCACCACCAAGTTGCCACTGTTGGGCCCTTGAGCAAGGCTTTCAACCCTCAACTGCTCAGATGACAAGTGCAGAGGAAGGATGAGGGGGATATTGGGAGGAGAATGTTAAAGAGGAGTTGCCAAGCAGGAGGAGAAAAGTAAGGCCCAAGGAGGTTTATGGGTGTCGTGAGGGAGAACATGCAGCAGGCTGGGTGACAAGGGAGGATGTGATAGACGGAGTTAGATGGAGGCAAATTGTCCGCTGTGGCAACCCCTAACACGAGCAGCCAAAAGAAGAAGAAGAATCTGAATAAATGCAATAAACGTAATGTAAATATTCTCCAAATACAGTACACAGACTGGCATCAGGTGGTCCAGTGTCCCAGTGTCGGTTTACTGGAGGCTGGTGAAATAGCAGGGGTGAATAAACTGGACAGATATGCATAAAGTTTACAAACAAAATTTTTAAAACTTGTACAATTTTGGAAATGAAAGGGCAGCTCTCATTTAATGTAACATATATTTGTCACACATTACTTAAATATGATATGCAACATAAAGAATTTTGTCATGCATATACCGTAGCCAATGAGGAAACCAAACAGTTCCCAAATCCTAAGGGACGCGACCAGAGGTAAAGAAGGATGGAGCTAAGACCTAAAGCTGTAGAACTGTGAATGAAGATATCGGGAAATTGTGAAGATTCATTTCATAGGGGTACAAGTTTGGCGTCAATCTCTGTGGTCTTTTCAGGATTTACATGTGCGGGTGATGTCACCCCTACAGGCAGCTCTATGCCAGCTTCAGAACCTCAGGCCACAGGCACTTTGACATCCCGGGTCGAAACTCTATATTTGGTATTTTGTCCTACCGTTGATGCAATTTATATTGGAGCCTTAAAGAAAGAGCTCTTTCCAATACACCTAAAAGTCAAATTCACTTAAGTCTCATGGTTTTAAGCAATGTGTGTTGAATTAACAGTAAGCTGTTTAGTTCTACTGTTTCTCTCACTCTTACCTTTTCTCCAGGGCTGGTATCTAGTATCTCATTTCTAGCATAAATGACATGCAGCTGTCTTGTGGGTAGAGAGAAGTTTTCTTTCGCTGGGTTTTTTTTTTTTTTTTTTGGTGGAATGACCCAGTTTAATGTGTCCTGTCAAAATTACTATTTAAACTTGTATGAAAATTATGTTTTAAATCATCAGCCTGCCATGCTTTCTTAAGCAGAATTTAATCATTCTTCAGCAGAATTCAATATGCACAGATCAGCCATAACATTAAAACCCAAAACATTAAGCCCAGTATTGTTACAAGGTTCCCCTTGTGCCGCCCAGGTATCTCAGGCCCATTCTGGCACAACACCGCAAGATCTTTGGGGCTGTGCTGTGCAACGAGACGTTAGCAGCAGATCCTTTGGGTCCTGTGGGTTCCAGGATAGGGGCTGCATGGATTGGACTTGTTTGTCCAGCACATTTCATCAGTGCTTGGTCAGTTTGGGATCCCTGACATTTGGAGGTCAGATCAACAACCTTGAACTCTGCATGCTGGGCTTCATGCATCAGGCTATGATGTACATCAGGCTAGGCAGGAAGTCTTAAGTCTTTAAGTCATTGGTGGCACAGATGAGCCTTGGGTGGCTATGATTCTGCTACCAGTTTATTGGTATATACTAGATAATGGTATTCTATTCACCTGCTGTCTGTGTTAGTGTTGTGGCTGATCGGTGTATGTGTGCTTCTGCAAAGGCAAACATCATGAAAAACTGTAAGACATGTTTATGATATACAGACTACCAAAAAGCTCCCACCTCTAAAAAAAAAATGCTAATAGTAATGAATTGTAGACAGGGGATTTTATTGTGCAAAAGCCTGCATGCTTGGATAACTCCATATGAAGTGTCTTCACTGAAAAGAGAGAATCCAACTCATAAATCTATTAAAGTGTCCAAAAAGTTCCTTTATGCCAACGATTCTATTAAAACCTTTCCTGGCTGGGTGTATTTCAACACTATTATACCTCTCTGTCTGACTTTCTCGTTGTTGAAGTAGTGATTTACTGTTAAACACAGAAAATTCCTCTTAATGGCCATGTAGGCTGTAAAGATGACAGTTAGGTTAGCGCTATTTTATTAGCAGGGGAAAGTGTGCGAACAGACCCCGGACTCTGTATTTCACTTTAATTTCCTGCCCCAGGATGGTGGTGCAGGCAGGGCAAAGACGAGGGATGTTATTACTGCAGTCATTCAGACTGACACAGCAGGAGATAAACCAGGAGAAGAGGAGATAAAAAAGAGGAAAAGCTTATTATTATTCTTACTATTAATGTTAGCTAATATAGAGAACTATGCAAACGCAACCTGGAGTTGCAGAGGTCTTTTAATAGTGAAGGCTGAACCTGTGTGTCAGGTTATAAGAAAATATGGAAGTTGAAGATCATCATAAAGATTAACATAAAGTTAACATAATTACCATGTTAACATAAAAAAATTTTTAACATAAATTACAAAGGTACATCCAATTAACATTTGAGAATATTACTGGTTTATATATTTAATGAAATCATGACACATCTCTGAAATTTTTCTTCATACTTCACCTCCAGAACAAAGTGCATGCTGGGTAATAAATAAAAGAAAGTAACAACCCTAGTACAACCCTAGTACTCTCTGTCAAGCTCCATCACCAACATTAAAAAGCCTTTTCATAACTTCGCTTGTTACAGTCTTGCTGTGATTCACACCTACTGATTCTATAAATCTCCCAGCATTCCGTGCTGAGGACCTGTGGGGTAAGGGTTCACGGGGTAAGACGTGCTGTAGGTCAGAGCACATTTGACTGTTTTGTGATCTCAACGGTTGGTTTAGAGGATAGAAAGCTTTGCTTCTTACTCAAGTGTGTTTATCACTTGCCCTAAGGGTCTGAACTGAGCCACAAGAGCCGGGCTGTTTAGTGAAGACCGTGACCGTGACTACTCTGAGCAGCGGAGGAATAAAATGGCCATATTTCAAAAGTTTAGAAAAACAGTCAAATCTGATTTTGATTGGCTTAAAAAGCTGTACTTAAAAAAAGGAGGAAAAAAAAAAAAGAAAGAAATGTTTCTAGTTACTTTATATCTTATTGTATTGAACTGTTCAGGCAGTTGAGGTGCAAGAAATTTAATTCTTGAGAGGTATGAATAAGTTAAGAAGTTGATTTTTGCAATTACAGCATGTTTATTTCCCAGATCATTACTTGCAACACTAGATAAAATTATGGCAATAACATCTTGGCAGAATTCTAAAACAGACTCTACAATAACACGTTTTTCAAATCAAATTATAAGATAAGCTCCTAAAACACTAATTAAAGAAAATTACTACATACTGTACATTGTGCCGTACCGGTTTGTAGCTCTTCACCTGGAAAGCATGAGATAGGTTTATGATGTGATGAAAGTAAATAAATTAATTGAACAGAGCCTCTGGATGTGAATTTACTGGTTAATTGCATACAGTATGAGAAAGCTGTAAATGCTGCTTTGTTTCTGTCCATGCTGTTTATCTCAATGTACTTTCAATACAGTATATTTTTTAAATGTTTTCTTTACATTTTACTTTTGCCACTACTGTATTTGTAGCTGGCCTGTCAGTTTTGTGCTTCTGTTCTACTATTTGTGGGTTTTATGTCCTATTTGCCACATCAGAATTTAATTTGGCACATTCGCAGGGAATACACAAAGCCTGTCATTCAACTCCATCTAATCATTCTTTTTGCTTTCGCTCTTCTGATGGTTTTTAGCTTTCTCTTTCTGCACAGCGTATTGTTATATGGTGTATAGCGATATGACCCAGCACTCAAAATACTTTCAAAGCACTCCAACGCAGCTGCATTCTTTGCGGAAGATGGATAAAAAGACGCACAGGAAACCAAAAATCTTGAAAAATTTATAAGCCAAATCCTGGCCAAATCACAGACATGCTGATTCATATGGGACTAATATTATCACAGGACCTTGGTGTTATATGTGAAATATGGTAGATCATTTGCGGGGGATTTTTTACTTATCAAACTTCAGACATGGTCGATTCGCACGGGATTAAGATCACAGACAACTTCCGCAATTATTACAGATCACAAGAGGTCCCCAGATAATACTAATCCCATGCAAATAGGACATTAGATGAGCATTGTATCAGGAATCACGACCTGAGATTTTAATCTAAATATTCTGACAACTTTGATCCAAGAATATTAGTCACTACTGAACTCTTTATTTAGTTATACATCAACCCGTTTTAATGCATCATGGGTAATCATTCCTCACTGTTCCCCTGGCCATGTGAGCCCCAGCAGTTGATGATTAAGTCTGCCTCAGGCTGAGGAAGTCATTTATGTATCATGTATCACTGTCCAACACAACCCATGCTATTTGCTGCCGATTGGTTACTGTTGCTATGATTGACAGGAAAAAAAAGACCCCTGGGCCAAGTAGCGTGGTCTATCTGTTTCGCTGATGTACTCAGCATTGAAGAAGACAGGTTTTTCCATTGTTGCAAGGTGTGTGAACAGGAGCTCAAACGTTTTCTCTAAAGAAACAGTTTGATTGGCACCAGGACTGTCTGGCTCCCTCAGCCACGTGGGGGAACCTACTGTAGCACTGGGGTGATTTTCCTTTGGGTCGTCATTTGGCCTCCTGTTCACCTCACCTTGTCACGTTTAAAGACCTGTCTAGGCTGATCTTGCATGTTTAAATTTTGCTTGCTAGACCAACTTTTGTTTTTAAGGCAAGAATTGGGTGAATCAAATCAGTTCACAGAAAATGACCTCAGCTCTCCATTTCTATGAGAAGATGTTAAGTCTTTGGCTATCAGCCTAACATGTAAAGCAAAATTGCTGCTACAATGAATGTAACTTTATCTGAATGCCTAGTTTGCTTCAGTTAACATAGGATATTTAACCTTGATCCCAACAATGATGTAAATTCTTACTTCCACTATTAATAGTGGAAACAAATGCAAAAAAAAAAAAATACTGTTTGAGCTGTATAGGAACTTTAAGCTTCATGTTCATTAGATGTTTTTACTTTGCTCTGATTGTCGTCGAGCTCCATTTGAAACTACATGGATGATTTTCTGATAATTTCCTGACCTATTTTTGAAGCATGACGGAAGCATCTTGTGTAACTTACAGAGCAATCAGTACAGACCTACAGTATAAGGTCTTGGAGGCGAACTTATCAGTCTATAAAGCAATTCTGGTTGGTGTCCAACTTCACCCATGAGTCTCCCATTGTACGACCTAGACCCTGTGATGAAGAACCTGCAAAGAAGATTCACAAATATCCCTCACCCCAACATGGAAGTCAGAAAGAGGACAGAACCAGAAAGTGTCAGGTAAAAAAAAAAAAAAGACAGAGAAGTAACAACAATGTTTGTTACAACAATACAATGACGGCATGGAGAGTTCATCACAGATCTTAGCTCACAGAAGGATCTATATTTCTGGCAAGAGCTTTCTCTTAAAGCAGAGACTTAAAAGCAAAGTGTAGTGATGGAAGTTGTGATGGTTGTGATGGAGTTTATTCGTACAGCCTCCCTACTGTCATCATTGCAATTATTTCCAAAGGAAAATAGAAAGCGTGAGATGGAGATTGTAGTTCTTTAGATGAGAGAGAGAGAGAGAGAGAGAGAGAGAGAGAAAGAGGAAGTTTGGTGTTCTGAGGACATGTGTTCTGTACAATGTGTCTCTCTGACCCAACTTCCACTTACATACTGTACTTGTAATGACTACTGGCATGCAACGTAATTATATAATCATTTATTTACATGCACATGGATTTTTTGTGAATTTTGTTACTCCCCAATGCTGCTTGTTAACTTTCTTTTCAGTGTAGAAAAGTGAAGAACAATTTTAGTCCTAGCCTTCTATGAAACTGCAGAGTTAAAATTGGCCCAGTGTAATTACAGTAAGATTAATATGCTGTTTTAACATTTCATCTGTGAATACCATGCCCTAGCCTGCAAGTGAACCTGTAAACTGCATTAAAACCGTATGTGGCTCTAGCTTTACTGCATGCATTCTTCATTAAACTTTCCTTAGTGCCTGTGTCAAAGATCTTCATTTAATGTTAGTTCATTTAATACTAACTAGAGCGATCCAAAACAAAATAGTGATACATGCATACATGTACTGTACTTAATAGGATTGTGAAATTGTCTTGCCCCTGAAGCCACCAGAAGCCAATATAACATGCCTGACTGTCCAAAGAGACATCAGCATATTTGTTAATTTCACATCAGCAATTTCAGTTCCAAACCCAGTGACACCAAGCAATGGTATCTCTCAGGGGTCTGTGCTCAGATCTTTCTTGTTTTAACATGATAAATAATGGTAACTACAACAATTACAAACTCTGATTACATTTACATTTACATTCAGGCATTTGGCAGACGCTCTTATCCAGAGCGACTTACATTTTTAAAAATTTTTTTATTTTTTATCTCACTACACATCTGAGCAGTTGAGGGTTAAGAGCCTCGCTCAAGGGCACAACAGTGGATCTTCCGAACCATAGTCCAATGCCTTAACCACTGAGCTACCCCTGGCTACCCCTGATTAGAGTAAGCACTGCTACAATATATGCTATATGCTACAATATGGCATTTTGTTACCAATTGTTACAATTATAATTTGACAATTTTGTTACATGTAGATTTTCTATTTAAAACTGATCATGGTTTAAGTTTACCATTTTTTTCTAAATGCGACCATGCTCCAGAGCAATCAACTTACAGGCAAAAGCTATCCTTGCCATGCTCACCAAGGGCAAACGCTTGATCTCCCTGCAAGCTGATAAACCCAAATACCAGGCTGTCAGAACATACAGTATGACCTTTAGATTCTCAACATATCCTAGGGATCTCAGTATCTACTCATCCACTTTAACTTACTGTAGGTGGTACAGAAATGTACTGCTTCTTGAAAAGATTCAACAAAACCATAAGGTCATCCTGAACTCCTCACAGCTTCTGCAAACACACTACATAAATCAACCTGCAGGAGCCTCTGGTACCTTTAAAAAGTACTTAATGTTCAGTAATGTGAACTTGTGAGGTGGATTGTCCAACTGATAAACAATCTGACAATCTGTAGTCATCTCAGGAAAGGAGATTAAAGACAGGTTAAAGAACAATAAAAAAAACTCACTGGAAAGAAAGTAAGAATTTGGTCTCTCCCCAGTGGCTTCATGCACAATACAAAACAGGCACCAAGGAACACTTGGGTTACATCCAGAGCATGGACCACAATATGTAGGAAAGGACTGTAGTCATTTGTCCACACCTTATTTGTCCATCTCACATAATCCCTCTCTTCTTGGATGGGGCTCCATCTTCCATATATTTGCTTTCTCACTTTATACCATGTCACTCCTGTAATTTGTCATGCAGTGGGTGTATATGAAAAGTAGAAACCTAGGTTTATTGCACACTGATTTGTTGTCTATCTCTCAAGTTTTTCACTTTATTTTTCCCCCCTCTTTCTCTTAGTGAATGTCTAGCTTTGTGAGATGGATTTTACAGATCCACAGATACAGTAGATACAGATGGTTGAATAGTTGAGATCTCCTCAACAATATCATGGGTTTTTATTTAACTTTGCTAAATTGTAAGGTTTGGCATACAACTTAGAGGACATGCATGAGTTGTTCTTTCAGCTTGACTGTGTATTGTTCCTTTGGCTTTGAGAGAAGATATTATAACACAAGCCAAGATTATATGGTAAAATACATTTCCTAAACCCATTGGAACTTTTTTCAAACCATACTGATTCTTGTAGCTTTTCACCTCATTTTGCATCAATCTGGCATTCTCACAAACAGGAAACCATTAACGCATGTATAGACAAGGTATTAATAAATATAACATAGCATCAATCTTTGATCATATGGTTCCTTTTTTCATCTCTGCACTATGTATTTGCTCATTTGTCAAGCTTTGTTCATTTTGTTCCTAATAAAAAAATGGATGTAGAAAAAGTTGAACCCATTTAAAAACAAGCAAGATTTAAGGTGTTTTTTATCAAGCTTTTTGGAACCTTGACATGTTCTTTAAGACCTACATGATCCCTGAAAAATGAATTCAGATAAGTCTAACCCATAATGACAGATCTCATAATACAACTGAGCATACATGAAGTGTAGAACCCATACAGTACGTAACCAGGAGCATGTGGAATGTGCTTCTTGTACACCGGCCCCTGAAATGTACCACTGCTTTGTGAAACAAAATTATTCTGTGAAATAAAAATGCATGTCATATCTAAAAAAAAAAAACTTGAAAAGAGAATCCTAACACTGCTCATTTTTCCTTACAGGTTAATATTGACCTTGTCTTTAGAAAATGTGAATAAAATCACAAGCTGCGTGTTGACTTAAAAGTCTTTGGTGGCAAGAATTTGATGTTGCTGAAATTCAATTTAATACAATTTTATGTATTTGTGGTAAATGGTGACTTAGATTCCTAAGCTGTGGCAATTATAAATTATTTGAGATAAAGTATAAAGCTACAGTATGCTTCCTGCTGTAAAAAGCTATTGTTCTGGGTACTAATAAAGAGCATACACCTGTATTTTATAGACAATGCAAACATGAATTCAGTCTGAGTTGGTGGACTTTGGTGGGAGTTTTTGGATATGCTCTAAGAGGGTGTAACATGCAATTAAGAATGAAAAACAACAACAGAAACATTAAATCATCAAAGCATTGTCTTTTGTCCCATCACTACAAGTTTTTTGCTAGTTATCTAACATTAGTTGGCTAGCTTGTAATTGCTTAACCTGTCTGTAGCCTTACAAAGCATTATAGAGACCGCATACATTTTTTTAACATTAGGTTTTTTGTCATCAGACCTCAGCTAACCCAAGGGTAATGCGATGAAAATGCTTGATTTTTGCGTCCTGAAATGGTCTTTTTAAATGCCCAGATTGGAGCATGATGTAACAAAACAAACATCAGAATCAAGCCGGTGAAGAATTGGCAGGCAGGACTCAAGAGATTATAAAGTATCTCTCTGGCAGCAATGGGGATCTATGAGTCTAATACATCCTCTTTCAGCATTAGACCATAGTTACTACATGGGAGACTAGCTATTCTTATTTCCTCTTTAGTTTAGTCCTAAATACAAACTCTGTGGAAATAAATGAAATCCAATGGTATAAAAATCTCCTTTTAATATCCGACTGAGCCAGGCACATTGTTACACAGAGCAGTTAAAATAAACAAATGAAAATTCAGTGGTAATTGCATTGTTGGCAGCTGGCATTTCCAGGGCTTAGAGGACATGCCTAATTAATCAAGTTTCTTTATGTGCAGGTCTTTATGGGTAACGACCAGAGCACTAACATTCACACATGTGGGAGCTATTTCGTCCACCCCCTACAAAATAGAGGCAAATGTCATTTTTAAGACGAGGCTACTTCTCTTTGTAATGCCTGCTTTCTGTTATTAATAGCAATAATAAGAGTCGATCCACCAGGGTCGCTCCCCAGGAAGTTTATTTTCACTCATTTCAGCTTAATGATGACTCTGAATCTGGCCTCTTTCCATGAAGAAATCGTGTGTCTGGCAACCCAGGACCCTGAATAATCAATTCCTTCATTTAAGTGATAAATACTGCTACTTAAAACGTCTACAGTGTGATTTTCAATCAGATTCCATCTTTGATTTTAATTTTTACTGTTATATAAACATTTTAAAACTTAGAAACCTATAAATATTTTCTTTTAGATTAAATAGCTATGCAGTGCAAACAGAGTCTGAGCAAGTCTAATGAATTGGAATAATAACGTAACAGATGACTTTTCTGTGGTCGCTCGTGTTTTACTTAGGTTGTACACATACATAAATAATTTGAAGGTAAAATAGCAACTGAAAAAGAACAGTTGATTATAGATGTACTCAAAATGCCTATTTGACTTGGTAAAAAAGGGACTGTTTAAGTAGAGAGCACTGAATATGCATGCTCATGATCCTTCCAGCTGCATGGTAACAATCTGTGCATGCAGCATGTTTGTTAATTAAATCGGCCACCCAGATCGACCTCATGTAACCTACAGAGCAGTGGCCATATGGTGGGCTCGGTCTGTGGTAATGTTGACCAGGAGCAAATTAATACTGACAAATATTAATTAGATTGTGCTTTATTGTACAGTGTATTGATAATGCAAGTATTTTAGCGCAGGCATTAAATAAACAGGTGTGTTAAATGCTTTATATTTACATCAATTAAATACACGCCTACTATATACTGTATGGGATGACCTAAAAGTTTTAATCCATAGGACTTTTTTTCCTATAAAGTTTAACAACAGAAGATTAAACAGAACCTGACCTAACACCACTCAAGTTTTTCCTTTGGAGTCATCTGAAGTTAGTAGTATCAGAATCGGCCCAAAACTATTTCAGCACTAATGGGGGAAATCATCACTGTATAGAACAACATACAGTATCAGCATTTGTTGTTGTTTATACTTTTAAGTACAGTAGAAGAAAAAGCCAGCTTGATCCCACAGAAAAACCAATGCAGCCGGAATTGCCAAAAAAAGTCAGTGCTGTCCATAACATTTCACATATGGCATTTTACAGATGCTCTTATCTAGAGCGACTTATATTTTATCTGACCAGTTGAGGGTTAAGGGCCTTGCTCAAAGGCCCACCAGTGGTAGCTTGGTGTTTGTGGGGTTTGAACCTGGGATCTTCCGAACCATAGTCCAATGCCTTAACCACAGAGTCACCAACTTGAATTGGGCCAAGCATCCCACGGCTGCCGACCTGGCCTCCAAACTTCCTAAATCTCAATCTGATCAAGCACCCATGGTTATGCATGAAAAAGTCCACAGAGGCCCCATCCCACATCCCACAGCAGCCATCGAATCTACTGCCAATGTCCTGATGCCTGACTTCACAGCACACCCTCTGAGGACCTGTCGATCATGCCCAAGGGGCCAGAGCTGCCCCATTGGTACAATAGGAACCCAAAAACTGGTTTTAATGTCAAAGGTTTTAATGTTATGGATGACTGGTTTATTATGGCCAAAATTACGTGAGCCAACAAGGGCCAATGAAAGAAGACAGTTTAAATATACTGTATTACCAAGTGCAACTTTAAATATTCATAAAGAAAATACAAGGACAAGTAGTGGAATGGTGGGGTAGTGGATAGTGCTGTCACCTTCCTTGTGGAACTTCACCTAGTGCTTGGTGGATTTCCTCTGGGTAATCTGGTTTCTTCCCATAGTCCAAAGAATTGCAGTGCAGGCTCCAGGCTCTCTGTAGCCCTACACAAGATACACAGTATAGACATAAGATGGATGTTAGTCATGCTAGTGTTCCTATTCTAATTTAATTCGCAATAAATTGTCAATGAACATAATCACAAATTAACTGCTTCCCTTTTTTTTTTTTTTAAATAAAGAGAATAAGGTAAGCTCACTCTGTTTTTTTACTCTTCATGTGCAGTTTTATGTATCTAATATTTATCTTCCAATGTAGGCTTTGTTAAAAGTTGGTAAAGCCACGTTCCTGCACTGTTTTCAATTTCTCCTGCATGACTCTGGTTGTCCTCACGGATGCTCAACATCATTCCAGATACTCAGCACTTAGCAACTAAAATATCTCTTGCTTCAGAGGTTACATAATACTTGGCCATCCATAGTTGTGGATGTGTAGCAGGTGCAAATGCACATGTAAAGTAAGTTAACATGAAAATATTTGAAAATGTAGGACATCATTGCAAACAGGCTGTGTTTGCGCTACCTAAGTCTGACCGCAAAGAGTTACAATCAAAATATCTTTTGGACGTTCTCGAACCCTTTTAAAGCGTGAATTTGGGTACATTTAGAGATTACTAGCTGGCGTTAGTACATGTGCGTTGATGAATGTGAGTATCAGTAGTACGAGATAAATAATTTGATCATGACGAGATGAATAATTTGATCATGACCTGATGTGAGGAGGACCTGTAAGGTCCATGCATGAGAAGTCATGCATCTGTGCATGTGGCACGGGGCATTGCCAGGTAACTGCTGTAGCTGTAGTACAGTATGTACTGTATAGAAGAACACTGATAATCATTCTCTCCTGTCTATACCAGAGCCAGTGCTACTTCTAACTCCAGTCTCTGCCAGCAGTTCAGATGCCACTGCAAAGTTCTACATGTGAGAACAAAAAGGTTTGATGATGTTGAACTCCTTCCAAAGAACCTATTCTGCCCTCAGTCGCTGATGTCCAGGAGAGTTCTGCTGTCCGGCCATCCGCAATATCTTTACTGGTTATTCCTCATTTCCCTTTAAGTCTTTCTGCAGACTTATTTCTCCACATTCTGTACACCACGAGTTGTAGTTTTTGCCTTTGCACTCGTGTTTCTGGTTATGCTTAAATTTTTTTATTTCATATAAACATTTTGTTTATCACTTACACAACCATGCAGAGTATGACGGGCAATGAATTACTTACATGCCAGAAAAATAAAATAATGTGTAAGATACATTAAATTAATATATATAAAAAATATATAATTATATTTTTATAATGAATATATATTAAAAAATATCACCCATACGCATTTGAAAGACAGTGGTCATATGCATTTAAATGGGAAATACCAATACCACTATTACATAATAATATACTAAGGAAGTTGGTTATATATAATTCTAAGTAAGTTGTATAAATCCACTAGGAGGAGTACATCAAAAGTTTCAGTTTCCGTTGATTAGAGGCCATGATTTCATAGCTCAATAAGACTGAAATGTGTACCAGGGTGTATGAGCTATACAGCAAAAACTCCTGTGAGGGCCCCATGCCACAGCCGCTCAGGCGTCCTAATGGCAGCAGATTTTTTAAGCATGTTTAGGTCTTCAAAAAGCCCAAGATGGTGGTAAAAAAAATTTTAGAAGAAGAAAAGGAGTCATTTGCACAATATGACATCATAGTGATTGGGCCCTAATTAGGATAAAATGTGCAAATACAAAATAAGAATAAAATGAATTAAATATAAAAAATCAAATCAAATAAATATGTTCAAGGGAAAATATAGCAACTTGAAATATGCAGAGATGTGTAGCAATATTATAATGTACAAGAAAAGTATACAGTAATAGTTTGTGTAAGGATGGGTGTCAACAGCAGTTATGATTGCCTTTAATCATAAAGTCCAGTGTCCATGTCCATGATTGTTTCATACTTATCCATTTTTCTAGAGGATGTTTGCACATGTTTTGACTTGTTCTAAAGATGATGTTTGAAAAATCCCCAATAAAGTGATTCAGCATTCATATCCAACTGCCTCAGGCTTCCATGTTACAGTCACTTGCCCAGACTGATAGACCGTAAATAGAAACATTATGTGGATAATTGAGCAGAAACATTGTGGTGATCACAGATGAACCACTATGATATTTACATTTTGTGCTGGATAACGTTTTAAAAATTGATTTAATTTGGACTCGCCAAAGAACATGGAAGTTAAGTGAACTTTGTTGAAAACGGTACGTTTCATAACAACACGTACATTCAGCAGAAGAAAAAAAATAGCCTATTTATTTAACTGTTCAACACAGCACACATTTATGAGTTTCTGATTTACAGCTTGTCTCTCTACTGAAAAATATTATTAAGATTTAGATTCATTAGAAGGGTTTTTGTGGCAGATATGTATATATATATATGTGTGTGTGTTGTGTGTGCTGCAGATCAGGTAACTCACATTTGGCCCTGTAATCTGGACTGCCATCATCTGCAGTAGGAGACGACCTGATTTAGATCACAGCTGCTTTCAGTGTCAGTTAAGTGAAACCTTTCAAATTCTCACCATAGTGTTTGAATGATCACTTTTCTTATATTTTTGTACAGTTTGCACAATTACCGAGTGTAACCTACACTTTCTATAGGCAGAGGTGAAATGTTTATAGGTAACAATAGGATAGGTTATTAGGTACGATCAGTAGCAGATGTGTGTAGTTGGATTTCAGACTTCAGTCCGAGTCATGTGTAATGTCTTCAGCATATCTAACAAAATACATAAACTCGAAAAAAGTGCTTTTAAAAAGCCGATAGGTGCTGCTTACAGAATATAATACTTTATTGTGTGTTTTATTCATTTATTTATTCTTGTGGTTGTTTGTTCCACTCATATACACTAGATGTGAGAGTTTAGCTTGTTAACAGCGTGTAGACGTGCATGACATCAGTGCTGGCCATGTCGAGCAGTCAACTCAGGCCAAAAAGACATTAATGAATCTGCATTGTGCTGCGCTGTCCTTATGTGTAGGCCTTGTGATTTATTCTTCTTTGGCAACACGCACCTCGATCATGTTCCAAGCTGAAACAAGACCTGCATGATGCAAGAAAGTGCAATGACCATGCTGAGCTGCAGCTGAATCTAGATGTGCACAGTCTGTGTCTGTGTGTCTGTCTTGCACAGCGTCTGCTCAGGCAATGTGAGAAGGTGAGAAGCTCTTTTTATATGACACCTAGAATATGCACGGTCCCAAAGCTAAAACACACATGTCCATGTAATATAGATCAAAGTTAAAAGGGTTTGGCATATTATTTACATATTTAAGGAACATGGGTAGATGCTCTGCTTGCTTCAGTTAGTTTTTGTTTAAATGTAGCCATGGCCTGTTTAGATCAAATGGTTCCTGGTTCTTTAAGTTCAGTTTCAATTCCAAAATATCATTCATAGTTCCATTTATAAGCCTTTCTGATGATTCACGATGCAGTTTTTCCAATGTTAGTCCGCAGAATATTTCTTTTATCATCAATTACATATAAGACATGTTTATTTCGGGGAAAGTGGGCATTTGGCATGGGGGCATGCTTGAGAGATTTATAGATATTATTTTTTTCTTGCTTTATGCCAGTGCTCGCTTGAGTGCTATGACAGATACATAATCTCTCTTTTTTTGGTTCCAGACGCAAAGGCTTCAGATTTTTTTTTTTTTCTAAATCAAAATTGTAGTCACTATAGACTATTTTGGATAGAGAGGGAACAGACATTAGTGACCATGTAGGTGCACATATGCAGTATTACATCATTCATTAATTCAAACTTTAATTCATTTTCTGTACCACTTATTCTGTACAGGGTCAAATCAAATTCAAATTCAAATTTTATTTGTCACATACACAGTCATACACAGTACGATATGTAGTGAAATGCTTAC
>JAQMYG010000006.1:3494863-3504907 GCA_030014215.1 Clariallabes teugelsi | reverse complement strand
CACTAATACCTCTCATCCCTCCCCCCTGAGAGAGCTCGGCCAATTTAGCTCTCTCTGTGCCTCCGGCTGTGAGAGGTATCACCAGGATTCGAACCTGCGATCCCAGATGATAGGGCGAGTGCTTTAACCCACTGCGCCACTCGGAGGCCGATGCAGTGGGTTTTGAAGAACAAAGAACCTCATACTAAATTCATCAAATAACATATTGTTCTTATTATCTTTATTGACATTACTTTTGTCTTTACATTAACACAACAGTCATTTATCTCATTTACACCACGGTATTTGACAGTTCACCATCCAGTACACAGTGGCTTGTACAGTTGGCACCTACTCCTAGGCCTGGTGAGATGACATGTTCTTGACAGTTTCATGCAATAGTTTTACATTTCCAAACCAATTAATCTCATTCAAAACCAAAGAACTGCAGTTTGCAAATGATTTATTGATTTATTCCTAGAGGAGATTCTTGATACAGGTACTACACACCAGGAGTACTTAAGATCTTGTTTTTCAATACAGTACCCCCAGACATTGGTAAGATATTTGCAAAACCTCGGAAGGATAGACCTCCCAGCACATGCCTCCAAGGTAGGACGTGGGGGTCTCATTTCCAAAAGTGCCAAGCCCTCACACACAACTAACCAAGCGTCTGCATGTAAAACAGCCATCTGCGTGTTTACATTCTGCATGAGATCTCACCACATGTATTCAGCGCTCTCCATTACCACCTAATGCGTTCATGAATTATGCAGATAGAGAACATGGAAAGAGTTTCCGTCTGCTCATTATGCTTATGAGAAAGAGTTCCATGTGTGTCTTTGGAGTGGAGTTTATTTAAAATCCATTGGGGTGCATTGCTTCTGCATGTGCTTTTAAATGATGTGCAGGGATTGCCATTTTATGGAAAAAAAAACTAATTACTGCAACTCACCTGGGATGACTTTACATCTCCTCACCCATTTGTAAGTCGTGTCTAGTGATTTGGTGCTCTAACCCAAGTCAGTATTTTCTAGAAAATCATCGCACACATTAATTGTACGCTGCCAACAGGTCCACAGCACCCTCTCAGGCAGAACAGAGAACTGAAGCAACTATGTACTAATACTGAAAATATTTGAAAAAATGAAATACTTTGTGCATGTTACAATATTTATTTATTCATACGTACATACAGTACCCCAAGAACACCATGTAGTGAACATTTTAAACTTGCTGTTCCAGGGACATTTTAGATGTGGATTGTAAACATATGTGTTTTGTATAGGCATATGTATAAAATGCATTGAATGCGTGTACCATTACACCCGATATATATACAATCTGGTCCATAAATTTTGGAACTAACATAAGTTTTTGGCATTTGGCCTCTGAACACTAACACATTGAATTTGAAATGAAACACTCAAGATGTGAGCTAGGTCTAGACATTCAGCTGTAATTTCATGGTTGTGACAAGAGTGTGGCATTAACCATTTGGGAATTCCAGCCATGCCCATACACACACACACATTTTAAGGAGGCATAAATAATGGAACAAACTAACAAAATTACAAACGTAAGCATTGCGTTTAACACTTAGATAAAAACCCATAGATGTTTTATATAAGCGATAAGCGATACAGAAGAAGAATAAATTAATGCATGTGTCTGTTTGTGTGTGCAGTTAAATGCATGAATGTGAAGCTACACATCAGTTATTATTATGAGTCAATGTTTTTCCATTCGGGTTAATTCCGATAACATTTTGAACAAAAATTTTTAATCTTAAATAAACTACATGCAAATAATTAAGAAAAAATAAATATTGTTAAGAAAAGTTTATCATTGTAAATTGATCTTTGTGTCTTAAAATAACAATTGACTGTTAGTTGACTGTAAGTACCTAATTCCATAGTTTTGAAATCTCCAGTATTGTTGTACAATGTAGAAAATAAAACACTTAACAAAAGTAAAGAAAGTTGCAAATATTACAACCTGTTGAGCAGTAGTATATAGTAGTTTCTCACATTTCATATACTTATTTTTATGCTTTTTTTTTATTCTGTAAAACTGCTTTGTGACAACGACCATTACCATTACCAATGACCAAGTGCTATATAAATATATAATTGAATTGAACTGAAAATTGAATTTGGTTGATGTAAGCTCATGAGGAGCTCTTTTTAAATGATGTTATGCCACCAATATATTGGCTTGCCAGTTGTTGTGATCCAGAGCTATCATGCCCCAAGCATGCTCATCAGTTTGATCTCTATGGGATTTGTGGGTTGAGAGTGTCCAGATTGCCCTGGTGTAAAACAGTTATGGCAATAATGGCATTGGTGATAAAAAAGTGTCTCACCTACTGTAGGTAAAAAAGTACATTTTTATATAGGATCATTCAAACCTTTCAATGATCTTGATTGTCATCCAGATGAATCTTGGCCAATTTCGATTTCACATGAAAATAGACAAACCTAAAAAAGTGTATTATTCTAAAATGCAAAATTATTAAGGTATGTATATATTTACACATAACTTAATAATGTATATATTTCTCCAAAACAGCCAAAGTTAGCAACTTGAAATTTTACGGAAGCAAGATTGGTCACTTCCATGTTGCATAAACTTCAGTAGTAGCTTCTATTATATGTGTTCAGAAGTAACTTCTATTTGTGTTATATGTATATCATTAAAAAACATTATCAGCACCAATACTGTGTTTGGTCTGAGTGCGAGTTCTTTACTGTACATTGGTTACATACTGTAGTTAATAGATTGCTGACTACAACAGTGGACGTTGCTAGATTCTTGTATTGAAATGCATTGTTTCACAGTGCTCGGGTACAATTCAGTCAAATTCTGCCTGATAAGCCAGTTTGAAATCTGGTACAGTTTTGTTCTGACCTGTGCCAGGAACGCCCGTGCTGAATTCATTAGCAACGCTACTGCCACCAAGACAGGCCTCGTAACAACATGCTGAGTCCCGTAGGACAAATTAGTGTATAGATTTGTCCATTTAGACAATAAAGGGTGTGACATAAAAAAATGCACCCCATTCAGGCTGCAGATTGTTCCAATTTTGTCATTAGTTTTAGCACTGGCTGGAGAGTTCTGTTTGCTCCAAAAATGAACTCAGTACTCCCCTTTGAAATGTACACACACCCGGTTCTTGTTCCTTTCTGGACTAAAGAGAAGTTGTCTGCCTTATTTGAGCTCATATCAGATTGCAGAGTGGCAGAGAAATAGTGTTTAGCAATAAATCACCTGAAACGGCCTTGTTAAGGCTTTATTTTAAGAGCTCGAAGGGATAGCTACTAATAAACGCTGCCCGCATGCTGCCCGCTAGCCAGAAGGATGAGAGGGGACTGCTGCAGTGCCAATATCTCTGTGGCAGTTTTAATAAAAGATATTATTGTAAACTCAGTATGGTCCTGGAACCCACAGTGGCATAATATTAAGGTGTGGTGGATGGCTCTCTAGGAGCATGTTAGCATGATGGTTTACCTATACGTAATGTATTCATCATGCACGCAGGTTTACCACACGACTACATTCCTAAAAGATAGATTGGTCTCTCACTTTTTCACTCGCACACAGACACATTTGTACACACTGTAGAGTCAAATTGACTGTTTTTTTTGTTTTTTTTTGGAGAGGGGGGTAGAGGTTGTGTAAATATACAGAGAAAGAGCAAGCTGCAATGAACACTAATAGCTTGTGTCACTCTCCTCATAAAGAGGCAGTTCTTCAATTCATCTAGAACTGTTATTGCGCAGTGATGGGAACTTGTGAAAATGTTATCGTAATGCAGGAGTGGATTAGGTGTCATATTGGATGGGTGGGTGTTCACCAGCACTGGCGCTCAATGAGACATTAGGAGGTGAAATATGAACTAAAATTTGATCAGAATTATGGAAAGCCTTCTCTCTCTCTCTCTCTCTCTCTCTCTCCGTTGCCCCCCTCAGTTCATGGCTACAAGCCAAACAGTGGAGGTAAAGGCTCAGAAATCTTTCTCCATCCCACCATCTCGTCCTGACCACTCCTGGGCAATGAGAAAAAAAAATAAAAATAAAAAAAAGCTGCCAGACTATCAGACTCCAGCAGCATAAGACCACTACTGAATGAAAGAAGCCTTCTTTTCCAACACTACTAAGGTAACGAGAGAGACTATGACCACCCCGAACCACTGCTGCTACCCTCCCTTTGGAAACACATAAACACGTATCCACTGGACACACATACAGTAGGTGCATATGCATAGCTGTGAATGTATAGAACATACCTGTCAAATATATCGGATTAGCAGTGTGGATAAACATCCCTGACAAGAACAAAAGGGTGTCTTTTACTTTACGGCCTCTAAAACCTTGGAAACAGATCTAAAATTAACTCTCTGTTGAAATTCGAATTCATATATATACAGTATGAGTGGAAGTCATGTCATGTGAACTTTATTTGTCATCAATCGTTAGGCATAGAAGTAGCTACACTTCAAAACTGGAGGTCAGCAAACACCTGACTGTAACACTCATGGGCTTGATATGGGTTTGTTGTTCCCCGTTCCACATGTAGTCTTTATAAATATAATAATTTCCACTGTTCTGGGAAGGCTTTTCATTAGATTTTGGAGTATGACTGTGTGGATTTGCCGTACAACCCATAATGAGTTTAGGCACTGATAGAGGAGAAGACATATAATATACAGTATAATAATAATATAATATACCTAATAATATAAAATGTATATAATACCTCACCATACAAATTTAATCTGTGGCAAGTACTTAAGGTGAAAATTTGTTTTGTGAAATGTATTTTCAGATTGGAAATAATGTAAAAGCAAATAATCCGTTCCGGCCATCGACAAATATTGCCAATTTCCAAAATCATATTTTTGCATATAAAAATAATCAAAACAGTTAGGTAAAACATGTAAATGAGTAAAATTGGAAATAAATAGACATTAAACCTCACGTAACCTTAATTTATCATTCCTCTTGACACCGGTTGCTTTAAAAACAAGACTAAAAGTGGCGCCATTTTCATGCCATGGTATTATGTTGTCAATAAATCTTGCAAAATAACCCACAAAAAATTTGTAAACTTGCTTGACTTGGCTTGCAACTTATCTGGCGTACGGTTTAGCTCGCTTTGTTTGCTCGTATGACAAAAATGCTTTGTATGCCAAGGCACATTTCTTGCAAAATGTCAGTTGTTAAGGCTAAAATCCTTAATGCTTTCTTTCTTAATATACCAGTATATACACTGGTACCTCGGCATTCAAACAAAGCGTTTTTAACAACAAATTGATTTTGCTCACTAATTTGCTGGAAATATACCAGAAGAAGAAATTTTTTTTTTTTTACTTTGAAGTTAAGTTATGTGCTATTATTCTGCTATCATGATTGGCTCCAATAATTCAGTCTCATCTGTGGTTAGTTAGATGCTTCACTATGTACTGTACCAAACGGCAGGCGAATCAATGCTCCTTTCTGAGTCAGATGATGCAGCGTCTGAAAGTTCAGACTAAAGCCTAGTGGGAGGGAATTGTTTCAATGAGTTTATCAATTAGGAATAGAAGCAAAATAATTTTCCTTCCTTCCTTCCTTCGCCTGATGTTACCCTCATGTGGGGCAGACACACAGAAAGAATATATTTATATACTCCTTATCTGATTGCAAAGGGCAGACACATCAAGACTCCAACCCAGGGGAATGATACATTTTAAAGAATAATACATCAATTGTGTTATCTATTTATAGTTCATGTATAGTTAAGTATCATTATTACTTTTCAATGTTGTGAAATTTCCATGAAATACTTAGTTCCTGTTATCAGTACAGAAATGCAATGTTTCATGATTCCAAGAAAATGTGCACATTAGAACTGAGATATATTACAACTTAATTTATTAATACAGAGTTGATATAGAAAATCAATCAATCCCTTTGTGCCACGCCCCTGTAAAGCTGTGATATAAATTAGATTAACCCACTTTTGGTTAATTACTTGATTAAAGGTTTATTACGGGTTCTTTGGTTTTGTTCAATCAGCTGAAAACTCTGCCAAAGACATGTATCTCTTATCCTACTTTTAATAAATGATAAAATTGGGATGAATTTCATGACTCCAGTGAAATAACTGATCGTTTTTTAGATCCTGTTTTTGCATTTCACTTTGCCAGCTATTAAGCTAAACTATCAGACATGGAAAGCAATAAAGAAAAAAAAAACAGCTAAGTCAAAGATTTTATTGGATGGATCGAGCAGCGTTTCTTTGCGCATGAAACCCAATTCCCTTTTTAGGGTAATTAAATATAAACTTGGGTTTCAGAAAGGGATTGCAAATAAGACAGGAGGAAAAGAACATATTAGGTCTTAATTGTTTTGTGTTAAGGTCAGGTAATTGTGATATTTTTTGATCCGCACTATAATCAGTTCAGGGTCTTATTTTGCTTGGCCGGGTGAATGTTGTGTCTTACTTATCATAACTGGCTGTGCACTGGCGGAGTCACGACACTAGGGTCTTTATTAATCTAGCGCTGGCTATACCTTGCATGCTTTAACCAATGATAGACAGTCAAAACCGGGCCAATCAAAGTAGGTGGAAAGAAATGAAATTGAACATCAATACGTGAACATAACTTTTTAAATAAACATTTGAACTGGGTTAACTCTCTTGGCAGAATGCTTTCTGGTAACCTGTGTCTACTGGGAAGATTTAATATGAAATGCTCATGAAAGGCTGGACACATTAGTGGTGAGGACTACTGGCATGATGTGACATGAGTAATGTGCTCTGTTTGTTTAAAGCGAGGCAAAGCTGGTATTTTTACAGGTTGTTACTTATTTTAAAGCTCCTTGATTTTGTCAAAGTCATGTCTGAAGCGCTCAGGTTTTTTTGTCAGAGGGAGAAATCCCGAGCATACAGTAAGTGCCCATTCCTAGCCACAACTGACCCGCCATTAACCACGGTCAATCTAATTCTAAACCTCAAGTAAGGGATCGTGCTCTCTCAAACATGGAAAATGAATGGATACTAATATCTACGGCTCTGCAGGGTAGCCGATCTGTTACTTGATGGACGTGTGTTGGAGCGACTCTATCACTTGCCAATTTAAACAAATTGATCTTTCTTCACACAGCAAGGAATCACCAGCTCCAAGATTGTTACAATCGAAACATCATGTTCTTCAGCATTTCCCTATGTACGAGGCCGTGCTCCACTCATTAGCTAATTGCCTTGCTCTTCTTAGGTTCAGTTACAGCACAGAGTGAAGCAAGTTGTAGAACTTTCCTTCTGTTTGTAATTAAGTTAAAGCCTATGATCAGTTTTAAGATTCTGGAGTTTTAGTGAATGAAAAAGACACGTGAGCACTTTCTCACCTCTGGATGAGTCCAAAATGTGAAGGGCTTAACTGTGATTTTAGAACAAGCATCAGCGTTCAGATCTTTGTGCTGGATTTTTTTCCAGGACCGTTAGCAATAATCAAATTTTAAAAAAAGAAAGTAAAGCTTTAACAGAAATCAAAGGAAAAAATGTGGAAGAATTTGTAAATTAAACATCTGTTAATCTGAAGGCTAATGATAAATTTATGCTTAATAAGTAATAAAAATTTGGGGTTGCTGCAACAGATTTTCTGATCTGAACGTTTCACTCTTATCCAGAGATACTTACATTTATCGGAGAGGTTGAGGGATGCTCAAGGGCAGCTTGGTGGTTCTGGATGTACTTTACTTACTGTAAACCTTAGACCTTGCTATAAGTAATCCAACCACTAAACCACAGATCTACCTTTGGCCCAGTACCTTCATGCACCACTATCTGGGCTTTAGACTGGCATGAAGGGTGCCTAGCAAGCCCAGTGACTTAGTATTGGACACTGGCTGGTAAGCAAAGCCAAAGGCAACTAATGGGTATTTTACATTAAATTAGTACTTGACAAAATTAATGATGCCATCACTCTTCACATGACCCCCTGAACCACAAACTGCAAACCAGCTCTGACGAATTCATCATCTGCCTGTTAAGAGTATTGATCTGTATCGTTCTTGTTGATGTTGCTGTAGCTGCTTTCATGTGGTGATCATAATAAGGAGATTTTATACATCTGTAACTTTATATTCACACCATATGCAAAAATAGGATTCCTAGCAACTAAGAGGAAATGGTTTTAGTAGAATGGCTTTTGTTAGGGGAACTACACCTAGTTTCTACAGTTGTTTGGATGAAAAAGTCAGCCCACTAGTCGTGAAGGAATGTTTAATATATTTTTAATGCCTAAATTGTTTAGTTTTGCAAGCAGGCCAACTTCAGGTAACACATCCTCTATGATCCACGGCCCTTATAAACCTGAACAGCAGACCAAACACGGTGATCTCGGCTTGGCTGCAGTGGAAACCTGCGTAGTATGAAGAGAAACTGGGCATGACTGGAGATCTTGCAGATACTGCAATGTAGTCACTTAAGCTGGTCCAGGTGCTGCTGACTGCAGTGGAAAGGTCTAGCTTTTCACACACACGTGCGCACGCACACGGACGCACACACGCACACACTCACCACACACACACACACACACACACACACACACACACTTTCTGTGTGGGCTAAAGGAGCAGTTTTGCCAAAAATAGTTTACACAAGCTTCCTTTCACCCCACGTGTGGACCATCAGGGAAGACATGTTTGGTGTGTGAAGTGTTTTAGTTTCTTGCTAACATCCCTCTCAAATAAGACAATGGTGAATAGAGGCTTGCACGCTCTTACCTGCAAATAAACATGCAGTGGCTAAAATGAATAAAGTATTTCCTATCACAGCAAGCTCATATCAAACCGGTGCCAACCCAGTGCAACAGATCCACAGTCTTGGGGTGCTTTCACTAAAGACTCAGGAATGGACCAAAGTTGACCCTAAAGTCGGTATATTTGCATAGTGTGAACACTCTGCACTTTGCCCAGGCAAGACTGGCATACCAGCCTCAAGTATACAGTAGTTGTCATAATTGACATTTTCTCCAAAATATCCATAATCGTACACATAGTATGAAGGCATATTTTCTTGTATCTTTCTTCTTCTTCTTCATTGTGGCCCACAAACCAACTAGGTGCATACTGTCCCCTACTGCATTGTAGAGTATACAGTACAGTACATGCAAAAGAGTGCTTAGGTATACAAAGTTTACCCAGGCGCAGTATGAAGACGGCATGCCCAGTGTGAGATTCAGACTGAGGAAATCTGCACACAAACCAGTTTCTGTCTGCAAGCTTCAGAATCTTCAAAGCTGCAATTTAAACTAATTACGAAACAATTTTGAAGCAGTTATTAGTGATTAAATTTTATATATTTGCAAACAGATTTGTGGTTGGTCATCAGTGTTCTCTCGCAACCAGAAAGAGATCAGTAAACACTTTCTAAATGAAAAGAAGACTTGCAAGATACAGTGGAGCAAAAAAGGATTTACTGTAGTCAGCCACCAATTTTGCAAGTTCTCCCACTTAAAAAAATGAGAGAGGCCTGTAATTTTCATCATACAGTAGGTATACCTCAACTATGAGAGACAACATTTTGTTTTTTAAAAAATCCAGAAAATCACATTTATTTGCAATGGCGGAAAATAAGTTTTTGGTCAATAACAAAATTTCATCTCAATACGTTGTTATATACCTTTTGTTGGCAATGACAGAGGTCAAACATTTTCTGTAAGTCTTCACAAGGTTTTCTCACACTGTTGCGGGTATTTTGGCCCATTCCTCCATGCAGATCTTCTAGATCTCACTAGAGCAGTGATGATTTGGGGCTGTCGCTGGGCAACACAGACATTCAACTCCCTCCAAAGATTTTCTATGGGGTTGAGATCTGGAGACTAGCTAGGCCACTCCAGGACCTTGAAATGCTTCTTACGAAGCCGCTCATGCTGAAAGACCCAGCCACGTTTCATCTTCAATGCCCTTGCTGATGGAGGGAGGTTTTCACTCAAAATCTTACGATACATGGCCCCATTCATTCTTTCCTTTACACGGATCAGTCGTCCTGGTCCCTTTGCAGAAAAACAGCCCCAAA
>JAQMYG010000006.1:3481234-3492856 GCA_030014215.1 Clariallabes teugelsi | reverse complement strand
CTAAGATAAAGGTTTTTGTACTTTCCTTACTCAGAGTTGCTCTGAAAAGTTTTCTAAATCACTTTTAGTCTAAGACTACCAGCTAGGACTTTTTAGGCTAAGATAGGAGCTCTCTGAGAGGATTCTAAGAGGCTTTGTGAATATGGGCCCTGATTCTCTATTTGCCTTCATTCCATTTGGAAACAATAACCATGTCACAGTTTCATTGCCATTCTCTATTTATCTAACTGGAATGAAACTTAATCCAGGCTTTTATAGTGAAATACTATTCCTAATCTAATCTAACCGATAAGGGAGAAAATAGATAACACATAAATGTGATCAGAAAAAAAAAAAAACGGCTCCATTTAGAAAGCATATTGAGAGTGTGTAGAGAAATAAGCATATCCTGGAGAGGAAACAATGAGGTGGTTTGATTCTAAGCTCAGGTTACTGTCTGTATGGATTGTTGCATGTTTTCATTTCTACGTGTGTTTGCTTTATTTTTTTGACCTGATGTCCCAGACAGAGGTGTAATTCCACATACTGCAGCACCAAATGTTCCTGGGATAGGCTCTGATGTCCTTCCTGTGTCTATGTGAGTTTCCTCCACCTACAACATGCCAGCAGGTGGGCCGCCAACCCGACCATGTCTTAAGTGCAAATGTGTGTGCAATTCCCTCTGTGTGTATGTGTTTGTCTGTGTGTGTGTGTTGCCCTTGATGCTCTGGTGTCCTATCTAATATATATCTGGTTTGTGCCCAGTGTTTCTAAAATAGGCTCCAGAAGCACCATGACCGTGACCAGGGTAAAGCACTTAATAAAGATGAAAGTGATTATGAAATTGTTTCCAGTATTCCTGAAGAAGACAGAGTTGCACCCAGTTCCCAAATAGACCAAGCTCCTCACTGCTTCTCCAACAGGCCTTTTCTGACACCGGATCTGAGACAGACCAGTGATGGCAATTTCAAGCTTACTGTATGTGTCGCACTGCTGTTGGTTCTTTTTTTAATCACTCACATGCACAACTGACGTTCAACAGCAGACAGCAATGTAAGGTTTTTTCTTATCCTTTGTTCTTTTTTTTTGCTTTATTCTGTTGCATGAGGACCTTCTTCAAAACCATAGTCAAAAATGTACAGTAGCAGTACAGTACATCTATTCTGGTGGTTTCCCATATCATTTCCCATATTCTAAGATGTATAAATTGCAGCTAAAACATTTTAAGAACACTTTATAATGTTGTATTTATTGCAGGAATGTAACCTGTAGAAATAGCTAGTAAAATACAGACTTCATAGTTCCATCAATAATGGTAAGACATCCTGCACCAAAGATATCCAAGCAGCCCCAAACTATGCCACTGCCTCCTTCATGCTTTACAGTGGGATTCAGATTAATATTCTGGAATGCAGTACTGCAATACATTTACTAAATATAATGCTTTATATTTAAACCAAAATCTTGGATTTGTCCACAAAACATTCTTCCATTAGTCTTCTGCCTTATCCACATGCTCTTGAGGAAACTTCAGATGGGTAGCAGTGCCCTGTTTAGAGAGTAGTGGCTTCCTCCTTGCTTTCCTACCATTCACATCTTGTTCCGTGTTCGCTGAACAATGTCCATGTTTATGTTTATGAACAAGGATATTGCACAATGGAAAAGTGGGCCGGGTCTTTGTTAGATGTTAGTGTCCTTTTTCTGGGTGACAACTTGGAGTGATAGTTTTGATGGATGACCACTCCTGGGAGAGTAACAGTGGTTTTGAGCCAACAAAATAATAATACGCAGAAGAAATAATAATATGCATTTGTATCTATGATGACAGTAGAAATATTTAAATGAATATTAAACCTTCAAGTATTCAATGCAAACACACATTTGTCTTAGGTCGTTATGAGGACCTTCCTCTGAAACAACTGACATACTGTAGCTAATCAATGCTGCACTAAACTTAAACCTAAACCTAACCTTAATTTCAGTAACCTCTGTGAAGCATTATTATAAGTGTTGTTATAAAAGCATTGTCCTTGTGGGAACAAACACTGATTTCTCATTAATTCCCACGGGAGTCTTGATCAACGATTATAACTCTAATCTCACCCGGCTCTTTCCCCCAAGTCATAATAATAATAATAATAATACACACAAATTATTAGGAGTCTTTCATCAGATTACGCTGCATTCTCTCGCCATACCCTGCACATTTTTACATATCATTCTATCAGCTCCATAATTTAATGCAATTATTGTGAAGGAGAAACACTGTTTGTTCTGCTCTGTAGCATGAAGCGAATCAAGGCAATGTATAAGGTAATGTGAAGGTTGTTGCTGTCCTGAAACTTTCCCTTTCTTTTTTTTTTTCTTTTGAAAGAGAGAATTTCTCATATTTCTAGGGTCAGGGTTCTACTACAATAGAAGTCTAATGCGGTTAAGTTGACCAAAAAATCAGAAGAGAAATCCAAATCAAATCAATATTTGGTGTGACCACCCTTTTGACCACTATCAATTTTTCTAGGTACACAAGTTTTTGAAGAAACTCGGCAGGTAGGTTATTGAAAAAAATCCTGGAGAACTAACCACATATCTTCTATGGAAGTAGGCTGCCTCAAATCCTCTTGTCTCCTCATGTAATACCAGACAGACTTGATGATGTACAATAGAGATCAGGGCTCTGTGGGTACAAACCATCACTCCCAGGACACCTTGTTCTTCTCTCTGCTGTAGCTAGTTCCTAATGACATGGGCTATACATTTAGGGTTGTGTATATCCTGCTCCAGAATATGTTTGGGGCCAATCAGACGCCCCCTCTGATGGTATCACGATGGATAAGTATCTGCCTGTATTACCCTAACCAAACCTTAAATTCCATTTGCAGGAATGCAGCCCCGAACTTGCAAGGTACCTCCACACTGCTTTACAGACATCACAATGATCATCTTCCATCTTCTGAAGATGTTTCTCACTGGTTCATGTCTTAAGTTTTTATGCTTGAATGATTCATAGGTCACTGTGTAGCTTCAAGTATACGGAGTGGACTGACAATGAGAGACCAACACTTGCCAAAAATGAGAGCCAAAATTTCTGAGAAGTGGCTCAAAACTTTTACTCAGTACTGTCTATACCATTCCATTTTTATCCAGGCTTGTGATCAGCACTAAGGAAGTACTCTGAATTGGATATCAGCTTGGAACAAAATCCAGGCCATCAAAGGCAAGTGAGAAGAGCGTGATCACAGAGTCACAATTTGAGATAAAAACATACATCCATATGATTCTTTTGTAGTTATTTTCCCTTGCTTTGTTATCTATTTTAAACATGTTGTACCATATTACCAAGACAAAGCCCTTGTATTTGAAAAAAAAAACTATTTGGCAATATAGTGTACTGTGTATGAATTTCGATGTAGATTTTGTTAATTTTTTTGCACATACTCATCTTTTTCCCACTTATTTCAGAGAGCATTATATACAGTATGAGGTCGTGTATAAGCCTTATGGATTTGGACCCTTTGCAGGCAGAGATGCAAATTCTTAGGAGGAGGAAGAAGCTGTAACTGGAAACACTTAGCTTTAATGATTGTTAGGATATATTTAAGTTAAATTTCTGAAAATATGATAAGGCAAGTCGAGGTCTGGCTTTTGTTGTATAGAATTTTTTAAATATAAGTCTGAGCCTGTGATCTCAGATGAGACTGCGGTGTCTCTCCAGCCGTCTGAAATCAATTATCACCATTTTCCACCAACAGTTCGCGCTGTTTTTTGTCCGCTTTTTGTCTGCATACGGGAGTTTAATACAAGAGAGTGCAACAGTTCCACTATGGATTTGTGGTCAAGTAAAATAATAATAGTAAACATTTCCATGATGTATTAGTGATTACCAGCTATTTATGAGCTGGTATTATATTATTTAGCTATTTACTATTTTGTTGACAGGTCACAATATTCCATGTTACTGTACATCACGCTTATCGCGCATCGTCATGTAATCAGATGATATGTAATGTTACTAGACAGAAAAGAGGAAGGAAAAAAAGGGGAAGAGGAAAAAGACGATGACTCGTGCTTGGACTGACCCAGCAGAATTATGGGATGTTGAGGCAGACATGGCAAGGTTTCATAGCTCATTGGATTTCAGAGCTGCGGCTCTGTCGCACCGCAATGGATGTAATTTGTACCACATGTGTTTGAAGGTGCCCGCATGCATAAAAACAGTAGGTTTTAGACACTTTACTAAGGGAGGAAAGGAAAAACAAAGGTCTGGCGGGTCAGAGCGACTCTCTTGGGCATAAATAGGCATGTTGAGAGCAGAGATGACGGCGTGAGGTTGGTTTGAGGTAAAACAAAGAGTGTATTAAAGATGACTGTATCAGGCGTGCAGTCTCCTAAAGTACACCCCAGTGGCTACTAAGCGTCACACAGACAATGAGACAATGAGACAATGCACATGACTGTCGTTTTTGAAGAATCACAAGTACTGGTAAAAATGGGCAGAACTGTAAAGTAGAATGAAAGTGTATAATTGTATTGGTAATATTAATGTTTATAGTTCAACAAGTCTCTCTCGTATCCATTCGTGAGTCGGACGACAACAGTGATGTGCGGAAATCAGGGTCAAGGCTAATTTGTGTGCGCTCATGGAGCAAGGTGTTTAGTGACGCACAGAGTTAAAGCACATCATACATGTATGTACTGGTTCAAACCGCGATGAAATGTAAGAAGGTTAAACCAAATTAGATACAGTGAACTCACACACACACACACACACACACACACACACTCAGACGACTGCACAGGAGCAGTATAAGGATAAGGTGTACCATGGATGTGAAGTGGCAACCGTGTATGTTGCCTCCTCTCCCTCCATCTCCTTTCACCTCTGTCTCTCACCACAAAGAGCAACTTATCCTGTTATCCTCCCCCATTCCTCTGCTCTAGCAGCAGCCAAGACCACAGCTTAATAAAAACCCGACTCCCCGAAAACTACGACCAGGGAGCAGAACCTGAGGCAGAAGTTTGCGCTACGTGTATTTGTGCATGTGAAGACGATGAACCTCTACAGCATCTCCGTCCTTCATATTTTCCAGAATTTTTCCAGCATTTTTCTGGAAAGGATCGATCCTGTTTTCTTAATTTATTAAAACTAAATAACCCAAAATCTTTTTTTTTTTTTGCCATATATTGTACATACAAGAACACGCACCCATGCACACACTCCATTCCAGTGTGGATGTACTGTATGGTTAAGTCTGAGTCAGTTAATCCCCCTCTTCCTACTGTTATTCTTGAGTTGGCAACGGGTGATTTAGGTGTGAGCATGGCCCATAATTTACACACTTGAATGTGGAGCATAGCAACGTGCCAGCGCACTTTATGAACACCATTTTCTCCTTCCGTATACACATATGAATTTTTCCTCAGACCAGGATGTAACGTAATGTGTACAATGCATCAAATCATGTCCGCAGCAGGGCTGCTTTTGAATGAATTTGGAGCCGGTGGTGCCAAGCAGCCCCGTACTGTAATAGCAAGGTGGTCAGCCACTAGATCGGGCTGTTTTATTGTCTCTGCCTTATTATAGGCGAGAAATAATTTCCTTTTTCCTTCCCTTTTTTTTTAGCTTACTCATAAATTATATGACTTTCATTTATATGAGTTTCATACATACTGTACATGATGCATGAACACATGTTAAATGAATATGTGCCAATAGTTGTGTCTAGAGAGTATTTAAAATGTCCCAGGTAACAGAATAGAAACTCTGAGCTAATTATAATGTGGATTCTATGGTGGCACAGAGGATAGCCTTTCCGTTTCAGAGCTCCAGCGTTCCGCCGGTTTGGGCCTGAGCTCAGATTTCTGCCTGTAACAGACTGTATGTCTATCTGTTCTCTCCATGTCTGTGTGGGTTTCCTCTGGGGGTCACTATTTTCCTCCCAACCTCCCAAAACACACTGTCAGGTGCATTGCTTACTCAAAGTCTTAAAAAGTGTGTGCATGGTGCATTCATTGTAAAACAATGCCGAAGGCATCCAAAATATGCAATAATCTCCTTTGAACAGTTTCTATTTTGATGTATCTGTATATGCTTACTGTATGTTGTGATGTATGGATACATGCATATTATACCATTCTCTTGTGCTAACTCACATATTATCTGGCATCCAAGTTACTCGCAACAATCGTCATCATACTTTCATATCTGCTAAGAAATGTGTTTTTTGCCGCTGTTTTTCATGACCTAAAGTTTCGAATGCTACTATTTATTTACTATTTACATTTTTACCACTGGTGGTAAGTACTGTACGGTAGCAGGATTTTTAGATATTCTTTAAAGATTTTCTAGCACAGTTTTGATTACTGTGTACATATAAATTTAATATCTTATGTTGTATCCATCATCTTGGCAGATCTCCTTCAGAACGTTACATCAATCATTTACAATTCAGTAAATAGAAAATTCTGAGTTAACACAATCCTGGCAGTGCGAAGCATGATAATTCACCCATGTAGCATCATAATTCACCCATGTAGCATGATAATTCACCCATGTTGCATGATAATTCACTGGTTTTTCATGTATTTTAAAGTATAAGCATAGTTTTAATGTATCGGTTTCTTTTGTTATGGGACTTGTTTTTTCAAAACCATAACATAATAAATATAACACAAAAAATGCAAAAATCATAACAATTTCTTATTTCTGGACTGAAAAAGCAGGTGGTGAATGCCAACATTTCACACTCACTAAAGAAGAGAGTCCACATCTCATATCTCAGCACTGCTGATTTTGGCTCCGTTATCCACTATAGAAGTAACTGTATTCGTTGGGACATGCAAGCCAAAAACTGATCCAGTTTCAAGTCTCGTGCTGCGAGCAGATTGATTGAGATCCTCTCGGACACAGATGAGCCCGGCCGGCACTGTTTTTCCGCGCTCTCCAGACACCTAGTAAAGTATGTGATGCCATTCCCTGCAGATCGTGCAGCACTGTGCTGACATACATGCTGCAGGAACATGGAACTGACAGGCCTCTGAGAGCCACATGTGTTTTCAATGGCTGCCGTTCAACGAGCAGTTTGCTTAGTGCAGTCGACAGAGTGGTGTGCTACCAGGTATCACGACTCAGGATTCAGAGGAGAATTAGATTTCCAGTTTGACCTCATGACATTATGGGATGAAAGTATAAAAAAGGTTTTCTAATAAATGTCCAACTAGATGAATGTAAAAGGACTGAGCAGTCTACACATTAAGTCTACACATTTTTGTGATTAGCAGTATTAGCGAATTGAAAAGATCTCAGAGGAAATTACTAGGGAATATTTTTTTCTAGTTAGTTGCTAGTTTTTTTTTTTATTGTGAATCGTGCAGAAAAATGAAAAATGATGATTGCAAAAAATCCTGCACACGACTCAAACAAACACTTTAATATACTCTGCTGTATTAAACTATTAAAATAATACATCAAGTTAATTATGGACTTTTTTTTTGCACCTACACACCAGCAAATGACAAACACAAATGAAAAATCATGTAAAGAAACTTGCAGTTTTTAAAAAAGTGCCTGAAAGTTCTCTGAAATAGAAAAAAAAAACGCATTGCTTTACAATAACATGAGCTTAAGTTAAAGTTTATGTTTTCAGTGGAAGACTAAATAAAGTGTCTGCGTGAACTCCAGCAAAGTTTTACACTTACACGCTTTTTTTCATAGTAACAAGGGGAATAGGGTGGTGGGGGTGGAGGTGGTTTAGGTGGTGGTGGGCTGTGACTTGTGTATTTGTACAGAACCATTTCTGTTGTGATGTCATTGGAAGACTATAAACAGTCGGACCGTTTTTTTTTTAAGCCTGAACAGAGCCGTTACAAGACAATGGCCAGGGACGAATGCTTCTGTTGGGTCAGACTCACTTGGCCTATTGTGCGTCCCTAGTGATGGCCTGTTCCTCACACTTCAGCTCTGTTTGCTTTTGTGAGGGGATTTAAGAGCTCCTAATGACAGGGATGATTATGTATTTAAGGCAACACGGCCTTAAATTTAGATTTAATCTAAATCAGTGTCCCCCAGTAACTCATTTGGCTTCTTGTTCTACTTGGATTACATGAAGGTGTCTGTAAATGTTCCCACTATTTAAAAACATGGATTAAAAGCATAGTCTAACTTTAGTTCAGTACAACTAAGAAAGCTGAGGTAATTTTGTCTATAGTTTTAGCCAAGAAAGGTGACCAACTCAGCCATTTACTGTATGCGTATCTAATAAAATATATTAAAACAAGGTTGTCAGTAAACATCCTTACTGAGGATATACAATTTCAAAAACTAGGCAGCACGGTGGCTTAGTGGTTAGCACTGTCTCCCTGTACCTCCAGGGTCCGGGTTTGATTCCTGCCTCGGGTCTGTCTGGGTGTTGTCCCCGCGCTCATCCGATTTCCTCTCACGTACTGCATGCTGATTGGCATTTTCAAATTGCCCATAGTGTGTGAGTGTGTGTGTCATGTGATGGATTGGCACCATGTCCAGGGTGTAACCCACCTCGTGCCCTAAGCCTCCTTGGATAGGCTCCAGTCCTCCGCAACCCTGAATATACTGAAAAAGCAGTATAGATAAAGACTGAGTGAGTTTCTTTAAATGTAAAGTGATAAAAAAAGATAATTCAATTTAAGATCATTTAACTTTAGGTCAGATGAAAATTATCTGATAAATTATCTTACACTGAATTAATCATATCTGATAATTTGCCTGGCCTTTATGAGTAAGTGAATAATTACTGTATAAAAAAATATCCCTCAAGAGATAAAATGCAGCCATCACCTTTACACAAGAACAAGTCAGTGAAAATTAGTAAGATATTTCCAGTATCAAGGTTAACCTGCTGTAAAAATGGGCTGGACAGAAGAATTGTTTATCAGGTATAGTGAAGTGTGATAATCTTCTGTATTTTATTTTTTTTGTTATACTTTTATTTGTATGTATTTTGAAGACACTTTCATAAACCTTAAGTTTTTATTTTAAGATTAGGCTACTACTCTAGACCTTCAAAGCCTAGCTTGGTTATGCTATGCTGCTAAATTTCCCACTATAGGAAACAATGATAGCGCCTGTGGCCTTGAGCGTGGTCCGCATGCTTAACAGCATGTTGAACAGTGAAATTTATAATCAGATGACTACTTCTTCCCATACAGTATAAACACAGCACACTGTTTCCATGGACACAAAGAAAAGGAGTTTTAACATTTTGCATTATTATGCGACATTGACTCCAACAGACCTGACCAGCATTTCCTGTTCAAAGAACATATAAAGTTAAACTGGTTTCAGTCTCCAGAAACTGATGATCTCTTGAGATTTTTACCCACAATTAAGTAAAAAACATGCAGCGAGTGGCGGCTCTGTGTGCAGAAAATCCATGTTGTGGTCAGAGGAGAATGGCCAGACTGGTTTGAACTGACAGCACGGCTACAGTAACTCAAATAACCATTCTTTACAACTGTGTTAAGCAGAAAAGCATCTCAGGATGCAGATCAAACGTTGATGCAGATGGACTACATGAACAGAAGACCACATTGTGTTGCTTTTCTGTCATTCAAAAGCAGGAATCTGAGTTTGGGCACGGATTCAACAAAACACTTAAAGTTTGGAAAAATATTTATGAAAAATACTTTTTTTTGAGTGGATAATTGAGATGTCATAATCGAAAATCATCTTTTATTGAGTCATAGAACTTCTCAAACCGCTCAGGCCAGGTTTCACAGCAGTGGCATTGTCCTGTGTGAAGGAAATGAACATTCCACAAATTTAAGAAGATTTTGAGTATGCTTCCAATGGCAAAATGTCAGTGTGCCCAGTGTTGAACAAACATTTATGACATTTATGGTTGAGTGAAGAACAGATTCTTCAACAAACTTGCAAAATCAATGTCCACTTGTTTCAGGTCTGTGTTTCAGTGACTCTTTTATCAAGGAGATCCACTTCGAATGCCAATTTGCACGACAAGGCTCTCATTATCATAAACAAGGATAGGATGCTATGGCCTGCCACTTATAACTAGAGCATAGGTCAATATAGGTGCAGCTGTACATTTGGCCAGTTGCCTAACACTGCATCCTAGCTCAAAATCAACATCTCAGCCCTGTCTGTGAACCACTTTGTACACTGAGATGTCTGTCTGATCACAATCAGATTGACGTCTGCTCCGCTGTAGATATTCCAAATTAGCTGAACTGCTTCACTGTTAATTTGCCAACCCACCAGCACTGGCTTCCTAAAGACAGCATATCTGCTGTCTAACTGAATCAGCCGTGTAAGAAGGCAGCTCTTAAAGACAGAAGGAATGTGCCTTCCTGTTTCCAGAGCTTGTTTGCCTACCAACATTTCTTTCAGTTTTGTGCCCCCTTGGTGTTGGTTTGGACCAGAATATGGAAGCTCTTGGAAGCTTTTGAAAGTGCTGCAGCATCAAGCCCTTCCATTAAAAGATTGCTGATTTACTGATGTTGATCAACCAGTTTTTTTTTTCAATACGCCATATGTCATCATAAAATAAAAATAAATAAATAAATAAATAGTCATGAGTGCAACTTGACACGAGTCAAGATTTGTCAGTGATGTGAATGCACAGGTATAATAACACTTGTTGTAAAAGCAGGAGCTCTACGTATATGGCTTGTTACTTGATGTTGGGAACGTCTCGGGTTACTTTGCTGTAACCCTGTTCCCTGAAAAAGCGGGAACAAGATGCTGCATGAAAACGCTATGGGAACGCTCTTCGCGCGACCGGTTGTTGAAGCATGTGTGTCAAACACGGCAAAAATTTTGGCATATATAACCTCGGTCAGGTGACGTCATTTGATTAGGTGCACGTGGAGGTTATAAATAGGCATGAATGGGAAACATCCCAGGGGCAAAGTCTAAGCAAGATGGGGAGGCTGAGAAAGCCTGCAAATATTCAATTCTCTTCAGAGAAGTAACGGCCATGAGAAAAACCATCTTAAGGGTCAGAAGCCTGACAGGCGGTGACTCTAATGGTTCAAAAGGGGTGTCAACCAACCCTTCTGGCACAATAGCTAGATCCCAAGAAGGGACTGTCGCTCTAGTGGGCTGCCTCAACCGTTTAGTTCCACGAATAACTGGGTCTACATCTTTTACTATGCACCAATTTTCAATACACTCCATTAGAGGGTATAAGTTCTTCTAGTGGAGGGAGTCCTAGCACTTAGTATAGTTTCAATTATACTGGCTGTAAGACCAGCCTCTCTTCATTGGTCCCCTTTAGGGGCCAGATGTGAAGGTAGAAGAGCTCGGGCCGGGGATGGAATGTCGTCCTCTGGGTCTGAGACAGAAGATCCCTCCTCACAGGAGAGATGTTAGATGTGAACACCGCACACTGGTTGGCCAACGGGGTGCTATCAATACGAGGCACAAGCCTTGTTGACGGACCTTCGCCAGGAATCCCGAGAGCAGAGCTACGGGAGGAAATGCATAAGACGCAGTCTGGGCCATGTATGGGCCATCGTGTTCAGACCCAGAGGAGCTGGAGGACTGACTACTTCGGGGTGGGGTTTCCAAACCCCGTGTGTCACAGCTTGTCTGGACAGCAAGTCTGCTCCCATATTCATATGCCCTGGAATGTAAATCGTCCTGAGGGACAG
>JAQMYG010000006.1:3471108-3481134 GCA_030014215.1 Clariallabes teugelsi | reverse complement strand
TTTCAGGGAGGATGAGCTCCCAGGAGAGAGATAGCCCGCAAGCATCTCTTCAATCTGGGGCATCATCATATAAAACCAGGATGAATACGGCTTATTCCATGAATGAGTTTACTCATCATGGAGGTCGCCAAGAAAGGTAGGGGCCATCGTTGAGACCCCTCCTCCGGCCACCCGACAGAAACGTGTCATCTAACTTTGAGCGTATGGGGATTTATAATTTTTTTTTTTTCCCGGCGAATCGAGGTGTAAGCGTTCGACCGCGCGTGTTACCACCTCACACTCGCTCGTAATAACTCACGCTCGCTCATCACTAGAGGAGCGCTCTGAAGTGATAGTTTCCATCTCCGCGGAAGCGAAAGAGAAAGTTTCTTCCGCCCCTTCACAAGAGGCGCCGGAGCGCGCTTGAGAAGTGGATGGTAAGGCTCATGATCCGGCGAGAGAGAGTGAGAGAAAAGGAAGATTCCGTCTCATGTGCTTCCGCCAAGTCTGCACGCGAGGAATGCGCCGCGGCTCGCGGTTTCGTTTTAAAGATGGCGAGCCGAGTGCGAGGAACTTTAATAGGGAGGAGATCGCAATGCTCACATACTCCCTCAAGCCAGAGGATAACGTGCTCTTCCCCAAACACTGAAAACAGAAAGTGTGGAGATCGCCCTCAGCGAGATATCTTTTACATGGAGGGACGGCACTCCTGTCTAACTCTGCCATCTTTCTGGTGAGTAATAAGACACTTTCTATTTTCGCTTTCTTTTTGCTTTGAAAAAGTGCTTGCACACATGCACACACACAGTGCGGTCCTTGAAGACAAAAAGACCTGAGGATGTTTCCGGTTCATGCCTATTTATAACCTCCAGGTGCACCTAATCAAATGATGTCACCTGACCGAGGTTAGATACAGTATGCCAAAATTTTTGGCGTGTTTGACACCCATGCTTCAACAACCGGTCGCGCGAAGAGCGTTCCCATAGCGTTTTCACACAGCATCGAGTGTAGCCTTTTGAAAGGGAACAGCCAGTTCTCTAGTTAGCAGACTACACGTACAGAAATCACAGACTTCTACTAAAACACTAGGGAAACCTCACAGATGTTTGAATACCCTGGTTGATAAAACTAAAGAAAGGACTCTGGACTGATACCAGTGCTAACCCTTACTGTCATACAGAGATGTTGACATTTTAAGAAAACACAGAATTTAGGTCAAGTCCCAACTCCTTTTTTGCTGAATCAGAAAATAACTTGACAAATGGCACAGTCAGAAAATTGAGCTATGAAGGCTTGGTCACTCGGTTCACTGGCACAAAACTGCCTTCATCTCAGCTTCAGTGTGCCAGCGTATAAGAACGCCTGTTGCATTATGTATTTACTTTGTGGCTCATGCAGGATCAGGCGATCCAGTCATTTTCCACAGACTGTTGCTGTAGCTTCCATAGCTTGACGTTCCCGTAAGATCCTTCTGCCAGTACATCTAATGACAATAGTTTCAGAACTCAGTTATAGGGCTTGAGGGCCAACACACTCGATTAATTGACCAGGTTAACAATTATGTATTTTCTTAACTGTGTTTTGTTGTTGCAAGATTAATTTTTTCGCCAAGCAGCCCTAACAGTATTCTGCATTGTATTTACTGTAACTGCTTTCCACTGCTTCTGCATTATACAGTACTTCCATTATCAAACTGCTCCAATTCAGGCTACCAGTTATCTCTGCTAATTTGATATGCATATTAGTACATGAAACACAGTGACTCAATGTTAAACATAATTTATCTCTAAATATGGCTTAGCTGTATTAAATTCTCAAAGGAAAAAGTTTGTAGAAACAGTTAAAAGGTTAAAGCCAAAAATAAGCTGATCAGCTTTAATGTAATCAGTGATATTATTATTTCAGGTTGAAGCCCACGTACGTGTCTATATGTCTTTCTGCAGGGCAGAACTATTTGCGTAAATTATTAATACAAAGAATAAAATTTTATGGAATTTGGTATTTTCTGCCTTGTTAACGCAAAGTTGTACATCTCAAATTACACACACGTTAAAATTCACTTCTACCACTTCAGCGTTATATCAGTGGTGAAAATATGAACTAGAGTAATCCCAGTAAAATACTCAGTTTAGCTTTTCTAATTAATATCTATTAGTGCAGGTGTTTGTTTTCATTGAGCAAGTAGCTTATTAGTAGCTTATTTTAAAGTAGATTATTAAATCTGGTACATAACTGTTCATAACATCGCTTTTACTCAACATTTTGATTTCACTTATGGTGCAGGTTAAACTACAGGCAAATATCTATGTACTGCAAAAGTTTCTTTAAATTCTGTCCAGCGGTCTTAAGGACCGGATTTAAGACACGCCCACAGTTTGACACTGTCAAAACCTGCGATTTATAATTTATCATATAACTGCTCATGACTTCCCTTCAACTCAACATTTTGATTTCGACAACATTTTGATGGTTCACTTCAGGCACATACCTACAGTAAGCACTGGTAAAGTTTCATTAAATTCTGTCCAGGCAGTGTTGCGTGATACTGTGACTGGTTCTGGGTACCACAACGTATAAAACATAAAGATATAATTGACAGAGCGAGTTCTGACCGAGTGTGTGAGTGTGTGTATGTGTCTGGCACCCTGTCCAGGGTGTACCCTGCCTCATGCCCTAAGTCTCCTGGTAAAGACTCCAGGCACCCACGACCCTGAGTACAGGATAAAGCGATGACTGATGAGATGATGAGAGTTCTGACAGATTTAGAGACAAAACCTTTCTTTTATTTATATTGATTAACAAATTGACCAAAACGTTTATTAGCAAAAACAAATGAATGGTCTAATTGACTGGAAAAGATAATAAACCTGATAGACCAGGAACTTACTGAATGATTAGATAAGCATGAATATGATGATGTAAATTATTTTCTTTGCCCATTATTTTCTTTCTAACCCAACTGGGAGAATTAGACAGCACACTTCTCTACTGATATCCTTTTAAAGAATGCTGTTAGGTTTCCCAGTACAGTTCCAGAGATTTGCAGAATCTACATTAAGGAACATTAAAGCTCTCATGGTGGCCCAAACACCAAATACGAAGTGGCCATTGGTCATTTCTCCTTAGCCTCATCGGCTTCAGCTGTGCAGCCCTCTGGCTCATGTTTTTCTCATCGTTTGATGTGCCCACCCAGTGTCTGTAAGTCATGATCTGTAACACACTTCCTAATTGGCTGTCCTCTGCCTGGTTTTTCTACAGTGATTTTCTCCTGCAGGCTCAGAGGTGGGCTCCATTTCCACAGTGACCCCATGGGTCAGAATGCCTCATTGAATCAGGGGTCATGGTGAAGATTGGAACTGCAGAGAAGCCGGTATGGACGATTCAGTTCCTCATACACCGGACAAAAGGAAAGAGATCAAAAGCAGTTCCGCCTGTGTATAGAGCTCTCCCGCAGGTTTGGCACCAGTGATAAGATCTAGATCTTCCACCGTGAAGGTGAGCATAACTGGATACATACGAATATCTTGCTATTTTCCCTTTGCATGACTTATAAGGAAAAAGAAACATTTTATCATGACCATATGGAAACCTTAACTCCAGGCTAAAGACAATCAATCAAAATTTCTTAGAGGTCAGCTACAGTTTGGCACCAGGAACTAGACTGTGTGAATTACTTGAATGATGCAAACTGCAAATTATAAATATATTGAAATCTGAATTAAATTTTATTAAAGCAAAGTTTATTTTTCACACATTGCTACTAGTGAACATCCCTTCAATGGGGGATAATTATCTCATAGTCAGAGTGCAAGGACCCTTCGGGAGTGTTATGAGTTCAAATGTTAGTTCACCAGAATGTTTTCGCACAGGGGGAAAGCTAACACTAAGGGACGCACACATTATCAGCTTGGTAACCTTGGGCCTGTCTTAGACCTTAGCGGAAGCTAAGGTGTGTTGGTTTAGCAGAACTAGTGTTACATGGACCAGTAATATAACGGCAGGGATCCAGGTTAGCTAAACATTCAGCTTGTGTGTGCTGCATGAGGCTTACTGTAGTGACACTGATCATGCATGAACCACATGGATCTCTACGAAGGCTTGGAGCGTACAGGATAACGCTTACAGTAGGCCTGTGCATCATCCACTGAGAGAGTAAAATAAAATCAAGCCATTCTTGAGTATTTCAACTTGATATTTTCAGTAAGACTGTTATATATATATTCATTTTATTTTTATTGCGATAAGGTATGGTTAGATATTTAAATCATAATATGATGAAAGCTACAGAAGAGATTTAACATATGTTGGAACGAGATCTGATTCTTTTTAGGGACTCATGTGTCTCTTGGTACAGAAAATGTACTTTTCTGGTCATATAATACTATAATACTGTACAACACATCATCTCATCCATCATGACCACACATTGGTGTACACTCTCCATGTTGTTGATTCAAGACTACTTCTAATCCATGTCCACTTTTTCAGGCCCTGATTCCTCTGTTTGCTGTGCTCTGCTGGAGTGAGGTTTAAATAAACAGAACAATGATAAAGCTTTTAAGAGATGAGCTGACCTGGGTTGACAACATGGGTTGTCGAGTTTTAGTTAAAGTCTGATTTTGTGAAGATAAAGCTGATCTCTCCAAAGCAAAAGAAAAAAAACTGTCTGTGAACACTTATCATGGATAAATGCAGTGGGAGGGAAGGGAAATTGGCCAGTGAAACATCCAAACATGCAGCTAACGCTTGGCTCAACAGGTCATGACCTCCCGAGCAGATCAGAGGTCACTGGAAGCACACCTGTGTCCACAAGAACCTCTCACTGCACACATGCAAAGAAACTGTTATCATGTTAACCATAATGTTAACATAGTCGTTCTGGTCTGTAGCAGAACCCACACCGACTTACTTTACAAGCTATTTTTATTGCTCTTAAATAAGTCATATTCTATACGTGCAGTCAGAGTGAAATAATAACGCAGTTGCAGTGTAAATTTGCCTCGATGTTTCTGTGCGGACTCGCATCTCTTGGCTGCATTGTAAAAGCTTAAGAAGATCAATAGCAAAGTGGTCTCGCCAAGTTTCTTCTTCTAAATCCACTTTCTTTTGCATCGCCATGGAAACTTAACAAACACACTAGCACAGTTGTATGACAGAAGGGCCTCCTGGGATATGAAGTCCGTGTAGTGGGTGTAGAAAAACGCTAAAGACTACATCCGCAAGCTACTGGACTGTTGGAGTTGGGACCCAAATTTAAATCTTGAGCTTGATGGTTGGTGGTCCTTAGCATTATGAAAACACACAGATAAACATATACAATGTTGACTTTTCTGTCTGCTAATACCTTTGAGGAGTAATTATTTTTTTCATTTTAGTCAATTTTACAAAAACAGTCATGGTGATATCATTAAACATGACATATACAGTTGATTCTGCAAAGTCATCAAGGTTTTCTGACTTGAAACAGAATGAACAACTCATAATTACCTGGTATTTACCTCTTCTCCTGCATCCCATCTGACATGAATGGACTATCAAAGCTCTTTTATGTTTTATGAGCATGTGGTCATCTCCCTCCCTACATCTGCCTTCCTTCACTTTTACTGCCTGTCTGAGTCACAAACCTCCCAGGCTTTAAACATTGCTGTCAACACTTATCACTGCGCTCACTCATATAGTGAGCATTCCGAGTCCACACTTGGGGCCTTCGGAAAGCATCGGCATCAAGCGCTTGACTAAACAGGTTCGAGAACACCCTTAGTTTGATGAACATCCAACACTACTATTATAACTGAAAAAAAAAAAAAAACAGACTGCAAAAAATATACCAGTTCCTGCACTTTACTCCACGATTGCACGTAATGTCCACCTCAGGTAGTGGCTTTTCCAGCTCTGCCTCAAATTCCCCTTACTCTCGATTCCCAAACATCTCAAAAACAGCACGCTTTTTGTCCTCTGGTTCAAACCGAGCTTTGTGATCTCCTGTTACCAGTCTGGTCCAAACAGGTTTCCTAAAGGGCAGCACCAGGTCTAATAGAATTAATGGACCGTCCACTAAAAACAAGCGAATGAATAAGCACTGAAACAAAGCAAACATATTAGTACGTATTTTCTAATTAGCTCCCTAGTTCACATTTTACAAGATGGCATAAATAGGCCAGTTGCTTTCGTCTGTGTTTGTCATGCCTATTTTACTAAAGGGAGGCAGGAGCTTAAAAAAATTATGCATATCCTGGTTTGAGAGGTGTGTGCCAGAGTAAATTGGGCGGAATATGGTCGGAAGATTTCCCTGTTTGAGACCGAGGGCACTGCTCATATTTGGGATGGAACCGGCCCACTGTAGCCAGACACGACTGCTCTGAAGCCTCTTTGTGGGACCGGCATATGCTTGCAAAACCACAAATTATAATTGGAGCAGGGAAGGCCTCGAGCTCGTATATCCCACACCATTCACACACTTACACACAAACCTTCTGTATTTAACGTCACACAGGCACACGACGACTCCCTTATACGGCGTACCTGTAGACTCCTGTTCAAACAGATATGAACGGAATATTTAAAATGTGAGGGATTTCATAGAACCACAGATATACGGGAGCATTGCATTTAAAATTTTAAATATTACCCATAAAAGATTTTTTTTTCCTAACAAGTGAGAACTAAGCTCCCAAGATACGAACTGACTGATCCGTATGGCTTTCATGTTATAATTGCTCTTTCGTCATCTGCCTATGCATCTTTACTTTTGCTTTTTACTTGATATAATATTATCATGGTCAGTGGCGAGAGGTCTAAAGCCAACAGCTTTAAAAATCATTTTTGTGTATTTTCTTTTCTGTCCAGAAGTTACGCTCATGCACATGTACAGTGCCTTGTGAAAATATTATTCTGTGCTTCACAGTTATTTTTAGTTAGCTACTCATCATTGCTTTTAGGGTCTTGTGTAACACACAGGGAGTGGACCTGATTCCTTATATACAGACTCAACATATTGTATATTATGTTTCTTCTTCTTGATTTAAGGATGGAGGTATGCATTTGTGTATTTATTTGGTATTTTAAAAAAAACATATGAACACTATCTAACTAAAATGAATCAGGTTTTGTCTGTACATTGGTCATAACTCGCTCTTTCAATGATATCTTTACATTTAATACATTGAAGGACTCGAAACCAGCCTCAGAAAATTTTCTGTCTGTCTGTCTGTCGACCAAGATTTTGTCACAGCATCACACAAAACTTTAATAAATAAACTCAAAATGTTCAGTAGAAGTGAAGTTATCAGCAGAGTACTTCAGTTACTGTAGTACATTTATAAGAAATGTGTTAGTGTAATTACTGTACATACATATAAGAAATGTTTTGAAAGTGTTTGTGTTCATACATAGTTATGAAATATTATCCAATCAGCACATAACTATAGTGCAGTGCCATTTGATACAGAATGGCTTCAAATAGTATGACATAAAAGACTCTACAAGACCTCTGAAGATGTGCTGAGTTATATGGCGCAAAGACGTTAGCAGCAGATACTGTAAGTTGTTTGTCCAGCTCATCCTACAGACGCTACATTAGATTAAATAAGGAAAAGTCCTTCTCAACAGTGTTTGACTGATGGTACTTCTAGTGAACCAGAAGAATTAAGTATATATTTAATGATGAAAACTGCAAAGCAATTATGTAATTCACTCTGGATAAGAGCATTTGCTGAATGCTTAAATGTAAATGTTAATGTAAATGGAGATCTGGTGAATTTGGCGGCAGAGTTAACACCTTGAACTTGTTGTTGTGTTCCTTAAATTGTTCCTGAGCAATGTGTGCAGTGTTTCAGGGTACATTATCCTGCTGACAGCGGCTACTACTGTACCTTTAGGGATGTGGTAGTAGCTTATACGTGTCAAAGTACTGTAACATCCACATGTATGGAAGAACCCAGGGTTTCACAGCAGAACATTGCCCAAAGCATCTTCCCCTAGTGCATCCTGGTGCCAGCTCATCCCCAGGTGAGTGATGCACACTTCACATGATGTAAAAAAAAAAAAAAAAAAAACATGACTTATCAAACATTGCCACCTTCTTCTGTTGATCCATATAGCTTACTGATGCTCAATTACCCAGTGGTTTTAGCAGTAAAAATGGGTCAGCATGGGCACTCTAACTGGACTGCCGAGCCACATACTGTATAAAGCAAGCTGTAATCCACTGTGTATTATGACAGCCAGCATTAACGTGTTCAGCAAAGTGTGTTACTTCTTTGGGATTGGACTGGACTGGCTAGCCTTCACTCATTGGGAAACCCTGTCATGAGTTCACTGGTTGTAGTTCCTTGGTAGGTAAAAACCCCTGCACACCAGGAATACCCCACAAGATCTGACATTTTGGAGATGCTCTGATCCAGTTTTCTAGCCATCACATTGGCCCTTGTCAAAATGGCTCATATCTTCTTTTTCCTGCCTATTTTTCCAGCTTCCAACACATCAGCTGATGTGAGAACTGAGTTTTCACTCATATCCTCCCCCTTGAATGTCATTTACGTCACCTGCTTATATATTTTTTGGGTTATTAATGCTTTGTAATGGACATTAATACAAGATCCGTGATACAGCTCTCAGCTCACTCTCCTTACGTCATTCCACTTACCTTCACCTGTAGAAACATCTTCATTGAGACTAGGCCCTTTGTAAGTGAGAAATTACACTGGGCTATAAAAAAGATATAAAAAAAAGAGAATATTGTAGGACTTCATCATGTTTACTGGGTGTTTTTGTGCTTTTTGGCTCACAGATTTCATGACTAATTTGACCAGTTACTACCAGAGACATGAGAGGAAGTCAACAACCGAGCTTCACGCTAAGTCACAAGTGTGTAATGTTGGAATTGTTGAGAGACAGACACTGGATTAGTAGTGTTTCCCTGTTGCTGTTTGTTAGTCACTTGGTAACTCTCGACAAGTTAATTTATTATAAGCTTTTGGTCCCTGTGTTGTTTGGGATGGATTTTAAATGTTCGGTTATCAGAAAATGAGCATTTGTTAATGTCTGTCAACATTTTTGTATCTTTAAATTACATACGGCGAATCATAGATGGTGTTGCACTGCCGTGAACGCACTACAAAACTGTGTGTGCGTGTGTGTGTGTCTGTGTGTGTGTTATACATTTGAACTGCCAACATGGAAGCCAAGTTTTCAGGTAAACCCTGTTTAGAGTAACGCCTTCGGTTGGAAATCAGGTGTTTGTAATAAACAAGAGCAGGCTCGGATTACGTTTAAAAGGCCGTATATTTTTTAACTGTTGTTCATGAACGTGGTATATGCGGATGTTTTAAAGAGTTTTTAATGATCTGGTTTTCCTCGTGTTTCATTTGACATTGCGGTGCACCATGGCTTGGCCAGTTTCAAAGGTGGTAAATGAATCTGAACTTACCTGGCATTAGTCCCAGAGCTCTTGTCATGGGTTAAGTGTGGGCCTCACTTATTGGGAGCTGCGTGGTTCAGATTCGTCCATAAAATTCTCCATTCTTTCAGGTGGAACACAAAAAAACAGCAGGCAGACTTGGCTGCGCTAATGAAAGAAATAGCTTCGTTCATTCATTTATTCGTCATCTGGAATCACCTCAAAGCTAATTTTAAAATGTAAGGCATTACTATTAGGCAATACAATAGTCCCAAAAGACAGGCAATAAACTGTCCCAAAGCATCCTGCTATCACTCCTGTGATGAACCGATGCATCATGTATTGTCTCGGTGATCACAGTCACAGTGATAAACAGTAATTGGCAAATTTGTTTGAATCTTATGCTAAGCTTTTCTTAACTGACATTTTCTAATAAACAAAATAAACCTAAACATCAGCATTAATAGGCCGTTACAATGTAACCAACACTTGTACTGTACTAACACTGATGTTTTTAATACTAGACCAAATAAGCCAAATAATCAGGGCCCGGTTTCTCGATAACGCACACTATGCGCGCTAAGAAGACTCTTAAGATATATCTTACGTTAAGTGATAACTTTTCTAAGTGTATTTCTCGAACTGTCTCT
>JAQMYG010000006.1:3434747-3452735 GCA_030014215.1 Clariallabes teugelsi | reverse complement strand
CCTTTTAGTTATGCTGTCATAGTTAGTCCTGCCGGAGTCCCTGCTTGCACTCTACACTAAATATACATTCACATTATACATTATTTGACTGTGACCATACCTAACTGCCATCTATCCTTCTCTTCTGCTCTCTCCTCTTCTCTCTCTTCTCCTCTCTCTCTCCCCCCCTCTTTCTTTCCCTCTACCTGTGTTTCTGTCAAGCTATACATGCCGCTCCTGAGCTGCCAGTGATCCAGACCCCTCATGCCCCCTGGAGCTGTCTGACTCGTCCTGGCGTCCTGCTTCTGGTCGCATGGATGCCCCGTGTGGTCTGCCTGGGATGCGTGTGGTGACTGGGGGCGGTTCCACTTTTCCACGAAGACAGTCCTGTCCTCGGCTGATGCAGACAGCTGTTCTCTGAGGATGTGTGACTGCAGTTGCTCGATAGTTCAGGACTGGAGTTTCCTACAGTCTACCTGAGCCTCCAAGAACGAACTGGACTCAATTTTAACTCACAGTAAACACACATCCTGTTATACTGAACTTCCAGTCTCACACAGTATGATGCAGATCAATCTCTGCTATCCGTTATCACCCAATTGAGGATGGGTTCCTCATGTTGAGTCTGGTTCCTCCCACGGTTTCTTCCTATTACCATCTCAGGGAGTTTTTCCTTGCCACTGTCGCCGTCGTTCTCGGCTTGCTCGTCAGGGACAGTCTTATCATTTTGATTCATACACGTTTACATCTCATACAAACTTAAATAATTCTTTTGATTGTGTAAAGCTGCTTTGCGGCAATGTCAATTGTTAAAAGCGCTATACAAATAAAAATGGAGTTGAATTTAATTGAATTTAATTATAGGTGCTGAAATGACAAATAAGAGAAAATGTACATGTAATTACATCAATGAATCTTACGATAAAACCATTTTCATTTACCTAAAATGATATATTTGCATAAAGGGAATTATTTACATGAACTATTTTCAATTGTAATTGTGCATTGAAAATAGACTTTACACCCACAAACTTCAAATCCAATTTGACAGAATTTCAAGGCAAAGTCAAGGCCAAGATGACATCCTGCATGGGGACAGGAAGACGACTTTGCAGCTTTTTGCCTCATCTTGGTTTGCAGCCAGGTGTGATCCAGCTGTGTTACAAATCAGTACCTTTAAATCTGAGGGCATGCTTTGTTCAGATAAGAGAGGATGGTTTTTCCCAGGTGTAGTAGCTCAAGTGTCTTGAGGCGCTGTTCACAAATGATGGCAAAATGGATCATGAAATGGAAGAGCTGAGCCACAGGGTAAAGGTTTATGCTCTTACTCTCAGCATACTATACATATGTATGTGGCAGCACGGTTTGTAACTTAAAAGTTACTAGTTTGTTGAAACAAGCGACCAAAAAATAAGAGCTACATCATGAAGAGACTTGAAGAAGAGCTGCTGCTCCTTTGCGTTTTCCAATGAGGACCATGACCATTGCTAACAAACTTGCAAATTTTTGCATTTACAGTAGCTGATTTTTGCAAGTGTAATAAAGTCAAATAAACTATAACAAAGGGCCGATTCGGATGGGCCTTAAGTCATTTCAGCAGTTGTCCATGGAATAACATTAGTAAAAAATATTTTATAAATATATATTATTATCTTTATAATAAAGCCTAATGTGTATGCTTCTGTTAATGACCCAAGACAGTCATACTAAATTTTACATTTTACTCCAGTTTCCTCCAACAGTTCAAAGACCTGCTGATTAGGCCAACTGGTGTTCCCAAATTTCCTGTAGTGCCCTAAGTCTCTTGGGATAGGCTCCAGGTCCCGCCGTGACCCTGTATACAGGATAAAGTGGTATAGATGATGAGTGAGTGAGGGATGTTAGCCCAACGCCCAACCCTCCTCCTTTTTCATCCGGGCTTTAGGAAAAGCAAGGGTTGAGGTCCCAAGGGCCCAAAAGTTGAACCCTTGCAGTGGCGAGGTCCAGGCCCTCAAATTAATAGCACAGAGCCTCAACCACCTGAACTACCCCTGTCCCTGATTTACATTTACTGACATAAAAATCTTTAAGCAAATATTGAATAAAGGTTCTCTAATATAGCAAGAGTTTGGGGCCAAAACCCAAAGACTATCCAAATATCTCAGTCTAAGCTAAAATGTATTAAGTCCAAGCAATCCATATGTGTTTGAGAGAGAAATAGAAAGAAAGAGAGAGAGAGAGGCGAGCACAAATATGAATGTTTTAATCCATGTGCTCCAGGAAAAATAATTAAGTAATGTATGCTCTTGATTTAGTAATGCATGCTCTCTGTTTACTAATGCATGCTATCAGCTTAGTAATCCAAATGCTTGTTTTTGTTTTTCCCCTCCTATGACACCTCTTGTGCTCTGTAGGGATTTTATTCTGGAAAGATCAATATGTTTCATCATGTTTCTGTCAAATCAATATATACAAAATTTGAGATCTAAATGTCTGATTGCATCAGTATGAGAGTGTGTTCTGCCTAACTAATTGACAACAGAGATAATCAGACTGCTGCTTGACATCCAGAAACACTACACAAAGCAGAGAGAAGGTGTCTGTACACAATTAAACTGTAATGATGTGTACACAGCTTCAAATGGCCCAAAGCTAGCGTAATTGCGTACTCACTACCCTGGTCCACTTACACGCATCTGCTCAGCAATTTCCAAAGCAAATGTCATGATTTTGCCTGGAAGGTATTGTTTTAGACAGAACACAGACGACTGATGATCTGGTCTGGACGGGTCAGTGGTGAGGTGTCTGGCATGAGTGTGCTTGGTGAATTTTGCTTTCAAGCTCAGTGTCCTGTGTGTTACCAGGCTACTCTAGTAACAAACAGACCTCCAATGTCCACACTGGCCAAGTCTATTATAAAAACCTTGCCCCTTTTGACAGACCACATGTTCTGCTATTTATTTAGATCAGTCCCTTAACTCTGTACATCATGGCTCTGCTGATTTATTGGGAAAAAGATGACTTGCTTTGTGGAAAGTCCGATGCTGGAAAAAGCTGTCATGGGAATATTTAACACTCTCCTGTTCAAGACCTGACAATAGATGCACTGTCTACAGCTAAGAAATTAATTTAATAAAATAATCAATAAGTGTTACATTTATTTTAATTAACACACACACACACACACACACACACACACACACACACACGCACACACACACACTATATTGTTGTCATCAATGCTAGATACTGTCGCAGTAGCAGAAGTCAACCCATTAGCTAGCCCAAAACCTTTATACTGTAGTTTTAAAAAATTAAATATACACATCCATCCATCTAGGAACCTCTGTAGTCCAACTAGGGACCGCGGAGCCCAAAGGTGCTTATTCCCATTTCACGACCGTGGTCGGACCTCCAGTCAACATTCACACATTATAGCAATTTGAGAGCGCCAATCAGCCCAATCTGCATGTCTTTGGATGGTGGGAGGAAACCAGAGTACCCAGAGGAAACCCATCAAGCCCTGACCCTGGAGGTGCAAGCCAAAAGAGCTAACCACTAAGCCGCTGTACCGCCAATCTTCACTATGCTGCTAAAAATCTGCCAACAGCTTAGGGTTTAATGTTTTCTACGTAGCATTGTGACTCCACAGGATTGAAGTTGTGAATCAGTCAACGTAACTTTAAATTTAATACAATGATGACTGCATCTTAAAGCCTTTATAAAAATTAATACGATTTCACTCAGATGATGTGATTATCCCTTCTCTTATCCCTTAATTCAAAAGTTAAGTTCCTGCTGTAAGACATTGCTTATCATCCTAATTGCTCTAGTTTGTGTGGCCCAATGTGTACTGTATGCAATTAAACTCTTTTATTTTACATTCTTAAAGTCAAAATGACTGAACACAATTAATAAAAGATATAATAAACATTGCTGTGTTTTCTGTAGGGACAGAAGTCACTATTGTGACCTTGGGCAACTGTTTTAACCCTATCTCCTAATTTAAAACCGCATCACTGAAATGCAGGGAATCATCAGTGCCAGTGCCAAGCCTGAAGAAATGGGTGGAGTTGAGGCAGGAAGGGCATCCAGCCTAAAGCCTTTTAAATCAATTCATATTATGTGCTGGACCTGAGAAAGGGAAAAAAAAAATTCTTGTGTAAGTTGTCTATGTTGTTCAGGGTAACAGTGAATCCAGAGCCTAAACACGGGATAAGTATACGGGCCAGGGGTAGCTCAGTGGTTAAGGCATTGGACTATGGTTCAGAAGATCCCAGGTTCAAACCCCACAACCACCAAGTTGCCACTGTTGGGCCCTTGAGCAAGGCCCTTAACCCTCAGTTGTGTAATGAGATAAAAAATATATATATAAGTCACTCTGGATAAGAGCGTCTGCCTAAATGTATATGCTGGAATTTTAAAGAAACCAGAGAACTCTTATGCAACTCAATTGAATATAGGTATAACATGTCAAATTCTGAGGTCAGGATAAACCTGACAAACCTAGAGCCATGTCATGGCATTGTTACCTGCTGTACACCTGTAACAGCATTGTATAATAAATCTGCTTTCTGTAGAATGTGTTTTTATGTTGTTTTGAGTAACTGAGCCAAGCATGTTTCATAAGGGGAAAGATAATTGTACTATTTTACTTTTAATCAATATGAAACAATCCAATCCAAACAGAACAGATCACGACTAACAAAATCAAGCCAAGTCAAATGCGTTCATTCTCTCTAAGTACAGGTGAAGTCACTGGGATGCATGATGAATTGTCTTTAATACAACAACTCTTTCTGCTGAGTGAAAGGTTTCCTCCTGGTCAGACGCAGCATCACTTACCTGGTTCAGACCCACTGAATTCATGATCTCGTGTCACACACAATAACAGCACTTATGGCTTGAGTAATAGCCATGGAGGCTATATCGTAATTGGGAATTAAGTGCACTTTGTAGAGGATTTTGTGCTGAAGCAGACACTGAGTCTCCAGACAGGCAAAGGAAGCCAGGACGGCCATTATAGAACTTAATAAGTATAAATTCATGAGAGAGAGGGGTTGTATATGGGCTAGGTTGACAGCAAAGGGACTCCTGGATAGGTTTGTTAGGTAAAAACAAAATTGGTTGGATTTGACTCTCAGGCAGCCATTATGAAACTTTCACATGTATGAATTCATGATGGAGAGAGGTTATAAATGGTTCACCATCTCATAATATTGACCCCTGGGGTAAGTGTGTTGGTTAGAAGCAAGTCTAATTGGATTTTATTCTCAGGACATGATCAGAAACAACAGCAATCAAATTATCCATTCATAAGTTTGGACTTGTGTTCACACACAGTGGATGTTAAATTAAGGGAACCAATTTCACCCAAGCGTCTATGTGACCTCTGAGTACTTCTGTACACAGCCTTTGTATTAAACAGAACCATGTGTCCTCTTGCCAATTCTTGTGACCAAATGAAACATGACCTGATATGATTTTTTCTTTTTTTTATAGGATTAATGTTCCATTTAACGAGAAGCTCAGTGAACTTAAGTCCGCTCTGCTGGGTTACTTCGGTGCCAGGTCTCCTGGCCTAGACCCTGGACACAATGCTGGGTGTGTAAGGGTGTGAGTTAATAGTTAAGGTCAGTTATAGGGGACAAATTAACACACGCCAACAACACACAAGTCTTCTGGGATAAATCAAGGTCCAGCACTGGTGGGTTTTTATTCCACAAAGGTCTAGATCTTTTTTTATGTAAAGGCCATGTCATGAGCAAAATCAACCATTTGTGTCAAGCTGAGCTACAAAACATTTTATAGATGTCAACACTAAGTTGTATGACACGGCAAGTCATTGCATGTTTCTTTAAGTGCGATGATACAAGTTTGAAGGGTGATAAAAAGCAGAAAAAGGACAGAAAAACAGAACTTATTTCACACATTCTCAGAATACTGGTGGAGTAAAAGAGAGGGTAATGTTTTCTTTGGACTACAAATGGCTACCAGATATACTCAACAGGCTGTGTACTCTGGTCATATTCATGAGACCTGCTACACAGACATGTCTTGTTAGACGTAATCCATCATTTTCACATAGTAGAGAACTGAAGTGGGGCAGGGGAAGCTCAGTGGTTAAGGCCCTAGACTACTCATCAGAAGGTCTCAGGTTCAAACCCCACCAACACCAAATTGCCACTGTTGGGCCCTTGACCAAGGCATTTAAGCCTCAACTGCTCAGATGTATGATAAGATAAAAATGTCTGTCACTATTAATTCAAAGTCAATTCCTAGCATTAATTTTACATCATATTTAAAAGCAAAAAAATAGTTGTATTATCTTGATTAATGCTAACAAGCATTTAATTATTTAATTATAAAAATCAATAAAATCATTGAATGCAATTCAAAGGTTATTTATATTTTTTATTAGAAGCTACAGTAAAATGAATGAAAGAAAAACAATCACTGTGTAATTAATGTAAAGGGACAGACGAGACATGGCGTAAATGCAGACGTAGACATCGTATTATAAAAACCTTGCCCCTTTTGACAGACCACATGTTCAGCTATTTATTATTTAGATCAGTCCCTTAACTCTGTACATCATGGCTCTGCTGATTTATTGAGGAAGAGATGATTTGCTTTGTGGAAAGTCTGATGCTGGAAAAAGCTGTCAAGGGAATAATTAAGCCAACCCATTAGCTAGCCCAAGGTGGATATGGGACTGGCTTTATTGTCCTTGTTTAACTAATGTTAGACCATTGAAAACTTTGGAACATTGAAAGTTTTTTTTATCTGTTTTAAAAAATTAAAGTTTTTTTTTTTTGTTAAAAAAAAAACATTAACATGAGCTTGCAACACAACTATATTCACTATGCTACTAAAAGTCTATCAACAGCTTTAAGGTTAAATGTTTTCTTGCATTGTTACTACAACCAGGAGCTTCAGTCAATATTACATAAAATTTAATACCACAACTTTTACCATTTTATTTGTATACATTATCTTAGCTTTACTGATGATTGTATCTTATAGCGCTTATAAAAATAATATGATTATATATCCCCTTATATCCCCATTCGGGGGTTCGGGTTCAATTCCCATCTCGGGTTCTGTGTGTATGGAGCGTGCATGTTCTCCCATGCTTGGTGGGTTTCCTCTGGGGACTTCCGGCCATGTAAATGTTGACCAGATGTCCCAAAATGGTCGCAAAATGGGAATAAATATAAATAGCTTCTTCAGTCTGAGGTAAGTTCTTCATATTTATTCTCAATTATAAGGAACTTACCAAAGTTAACTCAGACTGAAGAATGAGTAGTGAAATCACTCTAGCAAGAAAGAAGTCCAGTTGACATGATTCAACTTCCACATAACCTACACACAAAGTCCAACTGTGTGACTACAGTAGGTGCAACCCTGACACACACCGCTCTCAAATAGTGTTTGACAGGACAACCTCACACAATCTTTGGTTGGTTTCTCTGATGATGAATATGGAGCTTGGCCAGTGGACTTTGGTTAACATAACCACAGGGCCAGAACTGGGCATGACCACTGGGCTGGAGCTAAGCTACTGTATAAGGCGAGAGCTCAGCATAAGGTTGATGGCCTCAAACCCAAGCGGTGGCTTTAGCATGAGGTCATTGTGGCTAGGGTAAGTAGTGAGCATGATATCATTGTGGCCAGGGTGCGTAGCAAGCACAATAGTGTGCTGCAGGCATAATGTCCCCAAAACATGGCATGCTCTTAAACCTAACGTGCAGAACACATATGATGTCAGCGAGGCTGTGGTGCATGGCAGGCATGATGCTTCTGAAGGTTGTGGAGCACAGATGGTATTAGAAAAGCTAGGATGCAGAGCCCGATATGATTTCAGTGGAAATTGTGTACTGCAGGCATGAGATTCAGTTACCAACAAATCTAGGATCCAGGAGTCACTTTCAAATGTAGGGTGCAGAGGAACCATAATAAACCTGGTGTGCGACGAAGGCATGATGTTCTGGAGAGATGATCCTCTGGTTAAATCACAAGGCTAACAGGGTTTAGCTCAGGCCTAGCAAGCCTAGCAGAGAGCCAGGGGCATGGCTGTCCAGCTGTGTGAAGAGCTGAGCTGCTTGTTGCTTTGACTCTCTAACCTTGAACACTTCTGTGCCTTTGTTAATGTGTGGTACAAGAAGCATCCTCACCCTGGACATGGTTTGCCACAACTCTCTCCTAACTTACACATTCTTACCACTTACACAGGATCACGAAGCAACTGCCTGTGCAGTCACAACTCCTCTAAGAAAAATCCACCGGGACCTATTCAGTAAAGTTTGCTTGTTTTCTGTCCATTCTGTCATGTAACAATGTGAGGGAGACACAGTGTAATTATACACGTAGATTTAATTTAGTGCTGCACAATCGATGGCATAAAAATGTAAATCACAATACGGACCTGTGCGATTATTTTTTTGCAAAAAATAATTTATGTCCATAGGGAATTTATGTAGTTTGCCAATAATTTAAGTTTTTTTTTTTATATATATAATTTTGAGTTGATAAATAAATAAAACAAACACAGATTATTTAATAATTCAATACTGCAATTTGGGATCTCCAATAAACAGAATCTCCATGTTTTTGGACCATAGGAGGAAACCAGAGTACCTGGAGGAAACCCACCAAGCACTGGGAGAACATGCAAACTCCATGCACACAGACCCGAAGCGGAAATCAAACCCGGATCCTGGAGGTGTGAGGCTTATAACATAAACAAAGCAGAACAGCAAAAAAACATACTGTAGAAGTAAAATAAAAGTTAAATACATAGAACAGTAAAGCAACAGGTGCATGATAATTAATGCAGCAAATCTAGGAGCTTAAATAACAGCGAGGAGGCAAACCTGAAACACAGAAACCTGAAAATCCAAAAATTGCTGCTCCATTTTTATTTATTTTTTTATCCAGTGAGTCATATGGAAGCTTATTTATTCATTATCTGTGAGCTGAACCAAATGAACTGACTCACCAAGAAGGTTGACGATTCTCATCACTACTGCACTGAGTATAAGCAAAGCTGCAGACATGTGCTAATATGACTAACATTATATGATGATATAATCAGTTTATGTGTATAAGTACGTAACTATATGATGATTGGCACTCTCTCTCTCAGCAGCCCTGTGCATGCAAATCTTCTACTAATATCTTTTCTCAAAGAACCATATCATAACCAATATGCAATTAATTCAATACAAATTATACACTTTTTTAATAATAATAATAATAATAATAATAATAATAGAAGAGGAATAAACAGCCCACGATATTTTTCGGATATAAAAACGATCATGGTAGTAAATCACCTTAACATTTTTGGGCACCAAAATCACGTTTGTGTGTCTTTTCATGTTTTGACGGGTTACTCAGAGCTATAGTGCTGCTAAGGTCATTTTCAGTTTGAAATACCAGTTTCGAGGTGATTTTGAATGCAAAACAGATTTGGTTTTAACTTTTCTCATATATTGGTGCTTGGATTTAATACATAAAGAAGAAGAAGAAGAAGAACATGAAGAAGGAGATCAAATTGATAAAATAACACACTACATATGGAGAAAGTTTTCATCCACTTGAAAAAAGTGGTGTACTTATAGTGTACTTTTGTTTCTTATAAGGATATATAAGGATAGATAGATTTAGTTTTGCATGTGGCCATGCTCGGGTTGTCATGACGTGGTTATGGGAACAACCTACACACATACTAAACCGTATCACACACCTTATAAATCTGGCTTGAATGGAGAAAACTGTGATATACGAGCGCCTGATGGACAAGTGAATGCGGAGGGGGTGGGAGGGGCAAGAGGGGGTGCTGCACCATTTAAAACCTTCTCTGCAAGCTATGTGTGTGTGTGTGTGTGTGTGTGTGTTTGGGTGGGATCTTGTTTTTTAAAGAACCATACCCAGTTTGACGGGTGGAAAGAATTTCATGCCTACCTGCTCTATAATGAGCAGAAATTATTCGACTTGCTTTCGGCGACGGCGAGCGGAATCTAGTGATGCTTCCCCGGCGAGACTGTTTTCACTCAAAATAAAATAACACAGTTTTTAACCTTCCAATTTATTCCAATTTACATATCCCTGACTGCTGTTACCCTTGGAGACAGGGTCGCAGGACTTCAGACGCCAGTGAGGTAGCGCCAATGGGTGTTTGATTAGTTAATTAATAATTCCCTTGGTACCGTAACTAATTTGTAATTAAGTGAGGTGATCGCTGTTTTGTTTTGACTTTCCTTTTTCCAAAAACATGCCAGCTCATATACATCTATGGCACAAGCACAGTGACTAGCTTTATTCTCTTTCTACTCTCTTTTTTAATTGAGGTCAGCTCTAGACGTTTTCTGTTACGTTTTTGCCAAAGATAATGCGTTTGCTTTTGTTAACATCAGAAACTCAGCATCACCACGTTACAGCTTCTCCAATGCTCAGTGTCTTACTAAAAAAAAAAAAAAAAAAAAAAAAAGCTGCTCATCATTTTCCCCAAAATCTATTTTAAAATTATAAAATAATACATTTTAAAACTTTTATTTTGATGGTGCAGTCACATTTAGTTACACTATATGTTTAATATCCTGATCTATATGTGGAACCTGATCTTGGCTTTGGAATTTGAGAGAACGGACCACCAGTGTAGCGGAGCATGGCCTCAACAGACCCACAGAACTCGTCAATATCACAAACACTTCTTCTTCCCATGTGACGTGAAGTCTTGCCAATTAAGTCCCGTTGACTCATGGCAGTGAGTAATAGAGGGGCACATGCACTCTAAAAGGGCAAAATTGCTCAGGCCCCACTTAACACCAATCGCAATTAACGCAGCCACACAATTTCTCCAGCAGATTGCAGTGACTCAGTTGGACTGGATGAGAAATAAGGAATGAAGAACTGACTTTTTTTTAATCGAGTGTGAGCTGCAGTATGGGAGTCCTGGAAGGCTTCATCCTAGACGAGTGATTATCCTCTACATAGCTTGTGGGAAATAATCAGACTGATCCATCTCTAGAAGAAAAAGAAGGTTTTCCAACCAGCCTGTTTCTGGACTAAGTTATTACTGTGTCTCACTCCCTAACCTCGGCTTTGTCAGTTCATTCTTAGGATCTACAGTAACGCACATATTTTAGTGAGGTGGCCAGACATAAAAGATTGCCATACCTACTCGTTTAGCACCATATTTAATATACAATACTTTCAAACTGTTGTTCATAGCAAAATATTAATCCATATACATGCACTGCAGAAAGAGACAGAGTGTTGTCCTGGAAAAGCAGCTGTATGTCTCAACACCCTTGCTAACTGTAGTATATGTCACAGACATCATGAGCGTATTCATTGTGGTGTTCACTGTAGAGCCAAGACATGCATGTTAAACCAAATTCCTCATGCACGATGGCCACAAAGTGCAACCAGTCTTGCAGTTTAGTCTTAGGCCCACAAGAGGGGGCAAATCCCTGCTGGGTAATGGGATTTGCCAAAAAATGGCCTTTACTTACTTTGTGCACACACCTTACTGTATATTATTCATTCTTTTCAAATTCAAACGAATTTCTTTTGTCGTGTGAGGGATTTGCCAGTACCAAATCATCTAGAGCCTGGCTCTCGGCCGTAGACCAATACCAGGCCACAGACAATTTTAAAATACATAGTTTTGTTTTATTTTCATTTTATTGACTGCCAGAGTCTGCAGAATGTTTTACTTTGAAAAATGATCAGATCACTTATAGTCTGAATCTCTTTCCCACACTTCTCACTGTATTGGTTTTTTGATGACCAATGAAATTAATGTAGTGTCACAAGATAACTTCAGCTAAAATTACTAAAAACAAACATATCTGGAAAAAGGGAATAAAAGAGAAGAAAGCTGAATTTAAAAGAAAATGACAAGAGTTCACTGGTGGCTCAGTGTGTTGAGGCTCTGAGTTACTAACTGGAAGGTCGATGATTTGAGCCCAAACTCTGCTTGGTTGTTGCTATTGGGCTCTTGAGCAGGGCCCTTAACACTGTCTGCTCCAGTGTGCCTTATTATGGCTGACCCCTGTACTCTGACCCCAGCTTATTAAAAAAGCTGGATATGTGAAAAATAAAGAATTTGACTGTGCATTAATTTACATTTGACGATTAATGACTGATTATAATCTTACCTTAATTACGGGTTTATTGCAACAGGTGATTCACATGCTCTGAGCCCGCTCTGTATAATAGAGCCGGACTTTTAGGGCTTAATGTTTGAGACATCGTCAAATCTGCCAACGTTCTGGATTAAAATCAAGGTAGAATATCCCAAGATCACTATAAAAGCACTGAAAAACATTTTCAACAACCTATGTTTGTGAAACGGGGTTGTCTGCAATGAAAACTAAATTACAGAGCAGACGGGTGTCATTGTCTCATATCACTAATAAATGGGACTGTCTCATCACAGGAAACTAGCTCAGGGCTCAAACTGATTTTGTGTTATGGTATGTCTTATTTATTATGAACTTTATTATGCTTTGTTGCAAGGGTGCAATGTCCGGTCCATGAAAAATTGTCATGGATAACTTGTCCATGGTGCAAAAACAGTTGGAGACCACTGCTCTAGATGGATGGAGGTCAGTGATAATTTTTTTACCTAACATACCTATAAGCCAAAAATTTTCACACTCCACCAGTGATTTATTTTTTACTATGTTTGACATACATGTAAACATGTGCTCGCTGTGATTGATTGGGTCTAGATGATCTGAAGGAAATGAAAATATATGACATGTTTTGGAAAGAGTGCCAGCTTTATTTTGACGCCAGTGCCATGGGGCTACTCAATCTCTCTGACACTTCAGTTCAATCTGACAGACAGAGATCTTCTGTAAGGGGGAGTGTATGAGAGAGAGAGAGAGAGAGAGAGAACGTATGCAGTATTCTTGCCTCAGGTTTGGGGTTTCCGATCTCTCCTCTGGTAGGTATTTGAGTCTCCCTGTGCTTGGTGAGTTTCCTCTCTATACACTGGTTTCTTCCTACAGGCCAATGGTGTAGGATGATCTGTGTTTCCAAATTGCCTTTAGTGTATAACTGGGCGGGTTTGTTTCCCTGCGCTCTATGACGGGTGTGGGCACCTTTTCCAGGGTGTACCCTGCCTTTCCCCAGGAAGTCTTTCTTCACATATTCTAGCTTGTTAGAAAGTTGGAGCCAGAGTGCAGGGTCAACCATGACACAGTGCCCCTGGAGCTTACCCTCAAGGGTCTAACAGTGTCATTTTGGTGGAGCCGGGGTTTGAACCACTGATCTACTGATTACCAACCCAGAGCCTTAACCTGCTGAGCCACCAATGCCCTTTATATAAAGCAACCATATATACACCAATCAGCCAAAACATTAAATCCATTAATATTAAAACCACAAACTTTTGAGTTCCCCTTGTGCCATTGGAGTAGCTCTGGCCCCTTGGGGCACCCCTTCCGCAGGACCTCTGGGGATGTGCTGTGGTATCTGATACTTGAATGTTAGCAACAGATCTTTTGGGTGCTGTGGGTTGTCTGGTTGGTATTCTGTGGATTGGATTTGTTTGTCAAGCACATCCCATGGATGGTCGATCAGTTTGTGGTCTGGGAAGTTTGGAGGCCAGGTCGAAGGCCTTGGGCTCATTGTCTGCTGGATACTGTGGACTTCTGTGGTGTTCTGGATGTTCTGAGCCTTTCTATTGTGGCCAGCATTGACTTTTTTAAGTGATATGTGCTCCACTGGCTTTTCTCTGATATCAGACAGAATGAGCTGGCCTTGGCTCCCCTCCTGAATGGGTGTGAACTAAAATAAAGAAGATCCTGAAATAAAAAAAATTAAAAGGAGAAAGGGATGCCAGTGTGAACAAAAGCTCCTTAAAAGAGACTGGACTAATCAGTGCAAGCTAGATTCGCCAAAGAGTCTCATTGTCTATACCACTTCATCCTGCATATTGGGTTGCAAGGACCTGGAGCCTATCCCAGGAGATTTAGGGCATAAGGCGGGGTACACCCTGGACAGGGTGCCAATACATCACAGACACACATACTGCATACACACACTACGTACAGACAATTTGGAAATGGCAATTAGTCTACTCTGCAGGTCTTTGGACTATGGGAGGAAACCCACGAGGCACAGGGAGAACATGCAAACTCACACAGAGATAGGAATCGAACCCAGCCAAGAATCGAACCCGAGCTCTGGAGGTGCAAGGCGACAGTGCTAACTCCGTGCCACCTACAGAGTGAGTAGCAACAGTATTTATAAAACAGCAAACAGCTGATAAGAGAGAGTCTGCAAATTTGATCAACTTCTATTATGTACAAATAAACATGGGGTTTAAATGCTTCAGTTTTTACTAGGGGTGTAAAGATTGTTGACTAGAAAGGCTTAATATTTACCTGTCTGTTACAATAAAGTTAGTGTGGTCTGTGTCCCAGTGCTTAATGATATAATTAACAAACAACTAGTAACATTGTTTGATCCATTCATTAAATGTGTTACAACACAGACAGATTTTATAGCCAATCCTGTGCAGAGGAACTCCACAGGAATAAACGTTCCTCCAATGGAGTTGTTTATGTGCATTTAAGACCTCCCCACCTCCACTTGCTCCAGCACATACACCCGTGTCCCGCTTCTCTCTATTTGATCTAATTTGGTATAATAAGCCTCATTTGATTGCCATTGGCCTAATGAGCATAATTAATTGGCCCTTCTGGGCTATTGTAATACGCCAACCACTGAGCTGAGTGAAAGCAAACACGTAGTGTGGAGCTGTGAAAATAAATAGAGTTCGAATGTGAGATTATTACACTCAAACGAATGTTTAAACCACGCTCTGCTTAGCGTGTGTCTGTGAAAACATAGCAGACTCCCACACTCCTTCCTCATTTCAGACCAACCCGTGCTCATGCTGTTGTAGCTGACGCCTCATTAACGTACATCAGGTGACACAATTTCAGCTTCACTGCACCATGAAGTGTGTAGCTTTGTTCGTGACTTCAATCGCAGAAATTTAACTTTTCTATAAACAAAAAAAAATGCAAATTTTTAAATACTTAATTAAAATGATAAAACACAAGTTAATTAAAAAGTAAATAAACTTTCTTTTCTCCCGTCAAGAGGTCGCCACGCAGACCACTCGATTCACACAAACAACTTGGCACTGGTTTTACACCAGATGCCATTCATGACGCACCATTTTCTAACTGGGCTTGGGACCGACTCGGCATGCAGTGGCAGGGGAGTACGTGGTGTGGCAACCCACTTACAGCAGGGCTCGAACCCGAAGCCTCGTGTCTTCAACCTACTGTAGAACCATAGCTGCCCCAGCCACCACTGCCCGAAATGACAAAAATTAATAAATAAATGAAACAGAATTAATAACAAACCTCTGTATTTGCATTTTCCTTTGGTCACAGGAAAACTGGAAGTGAAACATTAGAGAAGGAAAATATTTCAGTTTTGAGTTACATGGAAGCTGAACATGATTCATTAAATAGCTTCATCAGCAAAATCATATTCATCCCAACAACTTTATATTTATAGTTGAACAACAAGGAGACTAGAACGTGTGTGTGTGTGTGTGTGTGTGTCCACTCCCTACTGGTAAGTGTTTCCCCTCTATATAGTCTGATGACATCTGCCAATTAAAGCAGATCAAAAGAAAACTTAAGGTCAGCTTGGGCTGATGTGGAACCCGAGCACTGGTGTGTGTGTGTGTTGTGTGTATGTGTGCATGCGTGCATGTCCAAGTTGAAGATGAGATCATTGCTTACCAACATCATCATCATCATCCAAGAGCTAAAATGCTCTGTCACTGATGGCACTGACACTGGGTCTGTGTGCTTTTTTTATAGTCTTGGTCAAATAAATGGAAAACGCAAACCAAACCGCTATAGCAAAAATATTTATTTATAAAGTCATCAGAGAAAAAAAAAAAAAAAAAAAACCTAGCTTACTTTTACTTACACAGGAAGCAATGAGGTAAGGATAGGTATGACTTCTGCCTCTTTTAACCTCAATTTTAATCTGAAACAATCTCTGTCTCTGTCTGTCTCACTCCTACTTTCTGTCTATATTCTTGCTGGCCCTGTCCTGCCATAACCGATTCAGGCACGGTGTTATGGGAATGGTTCTATGGCGACTAAAGGCCGTGTTTTGATTGGCACCTCGTAACGACTCCAAACTCTGCAACCGTCGGCCAGACTCGCAACATTCAATCACACAACAGTGCTACCATGGACACCAAAATGAATTAAAGGCCATTGTTGTTATTGGACTATCAACTGGACTTTCCATTCTTGGAACTGTAATAAACTGTAAGAAAAAAAACTCAAAGACTTCATTGGCACAAGCATTTAATAAATATAATGGTTCACAATCCTAATGTTTTGTTAACTATAACCTATGTGTAAATGGAGGATATATTGAACCAAAGTGTTAATATTAATATAGTACTTATTTTGTAAAAATTTTTAGTTAATTCAATTCAATTCAATTTTATTTGTATAGCGCTTTAAACAACTGACATTGTCGCAAAGCAGCTTTATACAATTAAAATTATGAAAGTTTGTATAAAATGTGAATGTGTATGAATCAAAATTATCAAAATTATATTAACATTTATGGCATTTGCCAGACTAAGATTTACATTTACATTTCTGATGAGCGAGCCGAGGGCGACGGTGCTGAGGGAAAAACTCCCTGAGGTGGTAATAGGAAGAAACCTTGGGAGGAACCAGACTCAACAGGGAACCCATCCTCATTTGGGTGATAACGGATAGCAGGGATTGATCTGCATCATACTGTGCGTTAGGAGGCTGGAAGTTCAGTATAACAGGAGATGTGTTTAAGTTAATATGGAGTCCAATTCGTTAATTTGGAGTCTAATTCGGTCAGGTAAACTGTAGAAAATTCTGGTCCTGGACTATCAAGGGACTGCAGTCACACGGCCTCAGAGAACAGCTGTCTGCATCACCTGAGGGCAGGACCGTCTTCGTGGTAAAGTGGAACCGTCCCCAGTCACCACACGCATCCCAGGCAGACCACACGGGGGAACCATGTGACGAGATCTCCAACCAGAAGCGGGACACCAGGACGAGTCAGACAGCTCCAGAGGGCAGAGGGGATCTGGATCACTGGCAGCTCAGGAAGAACATGTGCAGCTCAACAGGGTGAGGGAAAGAGAGAGAGGGGGAGAGAGAACAGGAGAGGGGAGAGCAGAAGAGGAGAGATAATAGTTAGGTATGGTCACAGTCACATAATGTATACGGTGAATGTATATGTAGTTCAGAGTGCAAGCAGGGACTCCGGCAGGATTAACTATGACAGCATAACTAAAAGGAAGAGCCAGAAGGAAACACAGACATGAGGGCTCCCTGAGAAGTAAAGCGACCAATCACTTTGGGGAAGACAGCAACTAAACATACCAGTTCACCGTAATACTTTACATCCATGAGTCCCCCAGATCTGCTCCTTTGCTTTTAGGGCAAATCTATTTAAAAAAATGCTTGGCTAAATAAATAGGTTTTTAGCCTAGACAGAGATACAATTTATGCATCAAAAATCTAAAATCTCTTCTGTAAAAAAAGTTGAATTATTTGACATACCGTGGTACCTCGACATAAGCATTTAATCCATTCCAGGGGCGAGCTCTTAAGGCGAAATGTCATACTGTGAAATTCATTTTCGCATAGAAAATAATGTAAACGCAGATATTACAGATTTCCCAGTTTCCAACATTATAATAAAATTTTTGCATATAAAAACATTTATAATAGACATGTAAATTAAGTAACATATGAAATAAATAGGCATTAAACCTCACTTAACCTTGATTTATGCTTCCTCTTGGCACCAGCGGCTAATTCTAAATTCTAAATTCTAAAAATAAACAAACAAAATACACTGTTTAGTGTCACTATGCAGATGTTACACTCAGTGTAGTTACCGAAATCTTTGGTTTAGTTCTCATTGAGTTGCCACACATCACTTCCACATTTCACTCGCTTTTATTAC
>JAQMYG010000006.1:3422530-3434647 GCA_030014215.1 Clariallabes teugelsi | reverse complement strand
TTTGCTTTGGGTGAAGGTGCCATCTAGCGATCATTGTGTGTCAGCAACAGCTTCCCATTCAAAACAATAGGCGGTCAAATGCCCGCTGAACCGCGTTATAAGTAGGTGACACTGGCGCGGCGCTTATAGTGTTAAATACCAAACTGAAAGTGGCTCCCTTTTATGAAAATGGTTCGTGTGTTGAGGCAAATTCCTTGTAAAATTTTAGTTCTTGACTTGTGAAAAGTGAAAATTCGCAAGGCGGCACATTCGTATGCCAAGGTACCACTGTAAACTAAAGAGTATGTTTACATTTGAGAAATACCCTTATTCAGAGGGACTTACATTATACTTGGTGGTGCTGGGGTTTGAACTTAGGATCTTCCAATCAGTAGTCCAATGCCTTAACTGTTGAGCTACCCATAATCCCAAGTAATACTCATGCAGTTAACCAAGACAGAACAACACTGGAGGGTTGAGATCTCCATCCATATAGAGGGCGAGGTGGACAATGAGAAGAGATTTTTTTTCTTATTTTTGTTGACAAACCAAATAAGTTAAATTGTTGGTTGGTCTTATACTCTTCCTCTTTCGCACTTGCTGTAGTTACGGCGAAGTGTGGAGGATGGGTTGGACGCAGTCAAGTATCACACAGAGATGGAAGGGGGTTTTGTTCTTTGCTCACCAATTGCATTGTATTGAGAAAGCCAAAACCTTAATCATGTTTTATAAGAGTGAGTAAATTTAAGTCATCCTTACAATATGATATTTGTGGCATTGTACTGCCTGGTTTTTATTATTGGTTACAACCCAAACATCCCCTGGAAAATTACACCTGTGCGGCTAATGCGTTAAGCGTTGCTGGAGATCACTCATTCACTTTAGGTAAAAGATTAGGATCTTGATTAAGATTGTGGTAGATCAGGAGCCTGTCCTGGAAATATTAACATTTATGGCATTTGCCAGACTAAGATTTCATTTATTACATTTCATTCAGAGTTAAGGGCCTTGCTGAACAGCCCAGCTGTGGCAGCTTGGAGGGACACCAGATGTGAGGCTGGAATGCACCCTGCAATAATGTGAATTAATAAAATTGAAGTTTTGAAAAAAATTGGACTTGCAAATCCTAGAACACTGAGTGTGTCCCTGACAAAACGTTTACGGTTTTCTTTTTGAATGACGGTCGGCACAATTGAACTTCATCACAATGTCACAGTGCACAACACCAAATTTTTGGTGCATTCATGCGTGCAAATGAGTTCTGCAAAAACAAGCACAAGCTTATGATGCCACACTAAACCCACAGACAGAAGTCACCTTTCAGCATTGTTTGTGAAGTCAATTTTAGTTTCAAAGACCTCGAATGCAATAGAAATAGAAAAAGAAATAGAATTAGAAATAGAAAGAGCAGAACTGGCTCAGGCACAGAATAAATGGGTAATTTAATTTCTAATCCACACAAACAGCACAACGGCAGTATGGCTCCGGCACACTGCAAACAACTGCGAAAAACAAATAAACCCACAGACAAACAAGCAAATGTTGACTGATTTATGTCAGGCACAGAGGCGCTCCGTTTGAGCTCAATTGGACACAGAGCGGTTTTTGTGGCTGCAGAATTTGGCAGCAGCGGCGCGATGTTGTGAAAAGAGAGAATAGCAGACGAGGTGTGAAAGCTTGTGTAGTGCATTATGGAAATGATTCTGTATTGAAATTTAAGGTGATACCACTTCAACGTGTTTCTTTGATTAAGGGGGAAATTGTAAATTTTAATGCAAGGATTTGTGGCAATGTGGCCATTCAGTGCTGATGGAATTTCTGTTTAACCCTTTATAGGGCACGCACTGAAATTCAAAATTTAAACACTTTTTCCATGACTCTTTTACTTTTGTGATTTTTTAAATCAGAATTCTTCATTGTTCTCATTTTTACAGTGTGTGCAAATCTGGGACAGTGAATTTATTTTATATTCCTTAATCAGGTGAAGAAACATATTTGCCAACTTCTGTTGGATTGTTTTTGTATTTTTACATATTTCATGTTTTAATATATGTGCCTTTAACTTTAACTTTATCTTTTTTGATATACATATACACTTTTTTGTGGGAAATAAAATAGTACCCTAGACCCTATTACTAGGTAAGGAACCATACTGTATATTATATGGTAACTTCACTGAACTCGATTTACAACTTAAAAATGACAAAGTTGAAACATTTTGAGGGAAAACACAGGTCATTAGAGGAAACATATTCGCAGCAGTTCGAGGTGAGCGCATATAAAATACTCAAACTGAGAGCCCAGTGTTATACGTTAAAATGCCCCGGCACGGATACCCCCTTAACTACATAATTTTAACATATTAACATTTACATTTACGTAGGCATTAGGCAATGCCTAATTAAATAATTAAATGTTAAATGTTGTATAAAAATACAACAAAATTTTATCACGCAAAATTGTCTGAATTTAGTGAAACATTTGCAGTACTGAGATATCTGCCTGAAGTTTAACCTGCACCATAAGTGAAATGTTGATTAAAAGCGATGTTATGAACAGTTAACGTATGTGGTGGATTTAATAATCTACTTTAAAATAAACTGCTAATAAGCTACTTGTTCAATGTATAAAACACCTGGACCAATAGATATTAATTAGAAAAGCTAAACTGAATATTTTTACTGGGATTAGTTCATATTTTCACCTCTGAAATAACAGCGCTGAAGTGGTATACAGTAAGTGAATTTTAACACACTGGAGTCGTTTAAGGACAAAACTTCATTCGATCTACTTTTCGATTTCTCATCTGTGATTCACTCTCCAATTACTGAAGTGTATTTGGCTGATGACGAAAGAAGTACAATTCAGTGTAAACAAGGCATAAGATACTCAACCTTACAAATAAGTTAGACAGAGAGTTCTGCCGTACAGAAAGACAGACAGACGTGTACGTGGGATTCAACCTGAAATAATAATATCACTGAATACATTAAAGCTGATCAGCTTATTTTTAGGTTTAAACTTTTAATCTTTTTAACTTTTTTTTACTAACTCTTTTTCCACCAACCATGGAACTTTAATGTTTAATTAACAAGGTTACAAAAATACAAATATACAAAAAAGAATATGAAAATATACAAATCTTGTTGTTACCAAATGATATTAACAGGCAATAATTCTGAAATGTTCAGTTTTATACACGGACATGATATAGAGAGAGATCAAGCTGAAGAACAACACAATTACTGGAAAGCATTTCTTTCTTTTTTACTTTCTTTCTTTCCTCTTTCCTTCCTTCTATCCTTCAACCCTTCTTTTACTGGCTTAACAATCACATTCAGAAATCAAAGTGCATTCATACATTGAAGCGGTTTTATTGTTTAAAGCTTGTTTCTTGTTCCCGAGCAGTTCAGATGTACACCGTGTGCACCGTGTGCCTTGCTGCTCTCCAAATGGAAGCGTTCATGTTTTATTGCCTCCCCCACTTTCGCAGCCTGCCAATTTGGCTCCCTGAGTAAACAGTGCGTATGAATTGCTGATAATTGGGAGAGTTGCCAACAGTATGGGAGAGAGTTCGCAAGGTCATAGGTCAATGTTTTTGGGCTGCTGGCCAGCTGCAAATGGGTCAGCGCTCATTACGAACCATTCGTGTGGACGTGCACCTGAGCTGTCAAAAGCATTAAGCCTGTTTAAAACACGTTTATTAGGCATTGTAACTGCTTTCCTCATGCTTAAGCGAGATGGTGCAGACTGGTAACAAATGTTAACAGGGAGTGATTAGAAGTTAAAGAGTTCGCTGCTCATGCTTTCTATCAAGCTCATATTCATAAAAAAGCTCAGCGACTGTGTTCATCAAGGTTTAATAATTCTGGGAAACATGCTTTAATGAACAGTTGCATTCTTTAATCTGATTGATGACTTATTTTCTATAATTTTCTACAATTTTATATAACATAACTATAGGACCTGGATAAACACATATGCAGTAACTGATGTGCCAAATCACTGAAGGCACTGGAGGCTGCTTAGTGGCAGCACTGTTGCCTCGCACCACAAGGGTTTTCATATGCAGATGTTTATTTAGCATTTATGGAAAGAGTCTCCAGTGTTTTGTATCAGTCAGCCTTAATGCTGTGATTCTAACTTTAAATGTATAATCTAATAAAGTTTTAATGACATTGACTCTCATTAATTCTGCAATATGATGAAATATTGTGGAGGTTAAACAAGACTCCTATATGTAGAAACTAAGGCTAAGGCTAATCAAACTTAATAAAGTAAAAATCAGGACCATTTGACCATGTAAAGTGCATGCTGGGAAGCGGGCTTCAGGAACCTAATGTCAGAATAAGAGTTTTACAGAAAGTCAAAACCACAAAACTCAGAAACAACTATGTGAAGATCATGTTATATTTAAATTTCACCAGTCCTCACAAGTGTCCTTAAAATGTATCTTAAACAATAGAATTGTTATTCTACATTATTTGTTGTAAAGTACAATAAAGAAAGAAACGTTACTACAGTGGTAGCACAAAGGCATAGCAAAGTAGACTTCTTGGAGTTTCCAAATTGGCACTCCATCCAGGGCGGTGACCCCTAGGATAGGCTCAAGGCTTCCTGAGACACTATACGAGATAAGCAGTATACACAAACATAAGCAGTCAATGTGTTACTTATTGCTTTATTGATTTATATTTATTGGATCTTATCTAATACATGGATGCATTATCAGATGATGAAAAATGTAAGCACATTTATTACAGTGTATGGACTAAACTCACCTTTTCCTTACTTTACAGTATAGTCCCACCTGCCTACTGTTTTACTGATTTTACATGAGAACTGCTTTTGTGATCATAAACTCTCTCTGTAATCATCCCTGAATTCTCTTATTCACAATCTGCCCACTGAGCACACTCAGTACTCATTACATTTTTATACAGAGGAACGCCAGCCCTCCCTACAAATTTGCTCCTTAACTATTAAAAATTTGCATCTGCATAAGAAGCATTTTTGTCTGGAAGTCGTTCAAAGCGTGTTTGTATGTTTGGAAAGCCAAGCAAGTTTATGAATCAATTTCTTATTTTTTTTTTTTTGCACCATAGGTCGCAAGAAAGTTAGCAAGGATGGTAGCAAGAGATTAAAAGGGAGCCACTTTCACTTTGATTTTTAAAGCAGTCGGTGCTTCCAAGAGGAATCATAAATTAAGTTTAAGTGAGTTTAAGTGTCCCTTTATTTAACTAAATTTATTTTACATGTATTTTCTAAAATGTTTTTCTTGTTTTTATATGCAAAAATATAGTTATAGTGTAAATTGGTAATATTTTTGGCTGGCTGAAACAGATTGTCTGCATTTGCATTATTTCCTATGAGAAAATGTGTTTCACAATATGAAATTTACACCTTAATTACTCATCTCCAGAACAGATTCCACTGTAGAAGAGTAATGATTTAATGATTTATAATCACAGCTTCCAGTGTCCCCCTGAAGAGAACAGGTTCCCTTCTGACTCAGGTTTGTCTCAAGGTTTTTTCCCCATGTTGTCTCAGGGAGTATTTTCCTTGTCACTGTCTTCTCTGGCTTTTTCATTAGCGATCTAAATCTGCATCCAGATTTATGTAAAGCTGCTTTGTCAAACTGTCTATTAGAAAAAACACAATATAAATAAAACCGACTTGAATTCAAATATATGACTCATAAATAACGCCAAAACACCAGCAGTACTATAATCCGAAAGCTGCTCACTTCTTCACTTTCCCATATTTTCGATTCAGTTATGGGCGTGAGGGTGCAATGTAATTCCCACAATGTATTCGTATAGTCTAATCAAAGCTTTAATCCTCTGCATGGTCATTTTAACCCACCATAATTACACATTACTCCGTTATACTGTCTCCAGTCAGCGTTTGAGCCACAACTGCCCTGACAGGCAAATATACCACTAATAGTCATGTTAGTCATTTTCTGATTGGGGCGTCAGTGGCTACTTAATTCCAGGCCATGTCTCAGAGCTGTGCCAATGTTACCCAGGCCTGTCATGTGCAGTGGAGCTTAATAAGTTAGACACAACAAACAAACATTAATGGTTCTTCGGCAAACATTTGGGTTAGTCTCTGAAAGCTCTCTGGCAAAAATACGGACCCAGATTGCCTTGCTACCCCGCCTGGATCCACCTTTCTTATGTTCTCACAAATTTCCATGCTTCTACCTCCAGGAAGACTGACTTCAATTCTAGTAAGTTTTGTCATTTTCTTACTCAAAGACACCGCCCAATGCTGGAGGTCACCTGGGCATCTTGAGAAGATGGAAGATGAAGATGAAAAGGAAATGTACTGGAGAATATTCGAGCATCATGGTCCTCTCTCTCTCTCTCTCTCTCTCTCACTCAAGATTCAAAGATTCAAAGGTGCATAACAAATATTTACATTCGTATTGCCAAAGATTTGATTTTTATTTTCTTTCAGTTTCTCTCTTATATTTGTTTGTTAGCAAATACTTATAAGTATTTGATTACAAGTATTTACTTTTGATTTGACTCTGAAATTCATTTCAGTGTGAGATAAATCCATGCCATTTTCCCCTAGCTGCAAAAGTAACATGCTCTGATTGGTCATGGATTTTAAAGTATTACAACACCACCTAGAGAAAATCTACAGGCCAGATGTCCAAGGTAGACCAGCATGCTTTGCAATCCAGATCCCACAGGGTCCCAAGCCATTTTGTGCACACATGTCCGTGTACATTTGTTACTGAAGTGCTACCATCCAGTGTATCTCTCTCAGGACGCCCAAATGCACACAAAATAAGACCAAATGTGATTTATTAAGGGTGCAAAATGCTCTTATAACGTATGTAGCTCATTATGAAAAAATATATATATTTATGAGTTTCTGCATGAGTTATGAGTCACCTCATCCCATCTGTGACATGGAGCTCTTTCATTAGAAAAAGAAAATCCCAGCGTTAATACTGTAGATATTTAAAGTAAAGTACACACCTTGTCAGTGACCTATGAGGGAAAAAAAGAAAGAAAGAAAATAAAACATTATTTAATCATAATGGAGGTAAAATATTCAATTAATCATGATCTGTTGTATCGTCCAGCACTAGTGTGAAGTATGTTGGTTACAAACCAGCAGCAACAATTAAGCAATTAAGTCACATATAAATGATGAGCATGATTGGAAAAATGTAACAAAGATATGATCAAAAATCATTAAACTTAAAATGAAATATTTCAAGGCTTTTTGTTTTAATTCCTGTGTTAATTTCAATGATTATGGCTTTTGGACATTCATGAGAATAAAAAATCCAGTATCTCAAATATATTAGAATATTTCCTGAAACCAATCAAAGAAGCATTTACAATACAGAAATGTCCAACTTCTGAAAAGTATCTTCAGTTATGTACCTGGTCCTTAAATATTAATTACTGCATACAGTATCTGTTGCATGGTAGTAGAAAATGGGCTCAATAAAAACAATAGAATATGGTACTACAGTATGCATGTTTCATTTACATTTCATGATGATAACTGCTTCAGCATTTTTCAATATGGTTAATTCAAGATTTCAAGGCTGATTAGGTGTTTCACAAAAGTCGATTAAAAAAATATATCATGTTTACATTTCTGCACAACTAAAGTGAATAATTCCTTCATATTACTATTACATATTGCCATAATAATATGCCATTTTTAATAATAAATTAAAAACTTACCAAATTCGCTAGTCCCCTAATTCTGCAGAAAACCCACATATTACCATCTACAGGCTTCTGCTATGAGAGGCACAAAAGACATCTTGGTTTTGAAAGACTAAAAACTAAAACATGCCCAAATATAACTGCTACTAATTGTCTAGGGTTTTAGACTTTTCTGATTGTTTTCTCTTTTTGTCAATTGCACATGAATGCAGGAGAGAAGTGCATACTACGTGCATGGTGTATAAATTGTATCTTTTGAATTTTATTTATTTATTTATTTTTAAATAAAATCAGCAAAACTGCATTGTTTGTGCAAAATGCAGCTAAATCAAAATGCATCTGCTATTCCAATCTTGCACTCTCTATAATATCAAATTTCATTACAGCCTTGTACCATCATTTATTTTTTTAACAGTATTTCAATTTCATTTGACTAATCATTTTCTTGTAACTTTGTGCTTTTATTTGTTGTATCAAGGAACACTTACCTCAAACTCATAAGAGTATAGCAACGCTGTCTAATGTTGCCAGTAATGCCAGTAATAATCATTTCCATACGGCTGAGGTACTTGAGATGAAATGACTCATCTCAAGAGCCAAAACCTTGTACTTTGTCACTCAACCAGATTAGTAACACAAAAATGATTTCCGTATGTCTGAAACCCACCAGAGTTTGGACTTGTCTAGGTGAATTTCGAGCTAATGCCTTTGTCACTGAGTCAACACAAACTATAAACTACAGTTTTGTAGGAGTTGCAAGACGGTGAGTCACCACTAAAAAGCTTGGCAAACTTGAACCGAGGTACGAGACAATGACGCAAAAAAAAAGTAATAGAAATAGCATTAGCTATGCCAGCACAGGTGGGAGCAGGAATCAGAGCGGTAAGTGATAAACAGAAGCACTGGCAGATGGTGGAAGAAAAAGAAACCAAACTTTTCTGCAGGTGTAGGATGACCAGTGGGAGGAGGTGCGAATTAAAGAAGTAGAATCTGAGAGCGAGTCAAAGGCAGAAATAGAAATAATCACAGCACCAGGAATGAAGGAAATAAGATCGCAGCTGATATGAATGTAAAAATTGCAGTAGCTATGGTGAAGAGTATTTTAAAAATATATATATATATAGGAGTCATTATAGCTCCACCACCTGCTTTGTAACACACCCACCATGATCCTTAAAGGAGCCAGATTGTCAAAACAGATTACACATCAACGCAGTGTGATTTAGAAAGCTGTTTTATGCCCTTCTTGGTGCTCATGAGGCTTTGTCTCAAACCTTTAAAGGGCCGAAGGAGCAAAAAAAATCTCAAATGGCCTCAACTTTGGACTTTTGTACACTATGTCCTGACATAGGTGGAGGAACGTTCATAGAGCTTGTCTGTTAATTAGGAATAACTTCCCTAAAGAGACCCTAGAGGGTCACTCTTTCTCTCCAGACCTGTCAGCACTCCTTTCAAATAGGGATTGGGCTTATTTCAGAGACCTCTTTTTGCCATTTAATATGAATCCCAGGCTACAGCTGCAGGAATGATCAAGAGCAAGAGAGCTTGTAATGCGTTCTGGCATTCCCAGCAGCCTTCTGCACTCATCTTCATTACCATGAAACGCACAAGATAGTGAGCAATATTTGTAAAATGTCTTGAGTAAAAAAACAAAAGCAAAAACAAACAAACAAACAAAAAAACACAGAAATGCAGTACCATTCAAAAGTTTGGACACAAGTTTGGATTTAATTTTATCATTCTAGAAAACTACTCGATTTTTCCACAGTAACACACATGGCATTAAGCAATTAAATAAAAACAGCAGCAACAAAGACAACAGTCAGTTGATAGATTATTACATATTTTGGATGCCTTAAGCATTGTTTTATAATGTAGAAATAAATAAAAATCAGGAAAGACCATGGGATTAGAACGTGTGTCCAAACTTATGACTGGTAGTGTAACTAAATTGAAGATGAGCCTAGAGTAAATTCACCCACACTTTATTTATTTATTTACTTATTTGTTTTCTTGCTTACTTGCTTGTTTCAGAAATCCTCCCAGTTTTGTATGATGTGAGATCTAAGCATAAAAAAGGACAGAACAAAAGTACACAAAAACAATTAGCAGGTATATCATCTTATTTTTGCAGTTGTTTTTCAGGAACAAGGTCCCCAGATTTTAAACAGTAATCCATAAAACTTGAGCTATTATCGACTACAGTGGACATATACACATTGGTGAACAACACAAGAATGTAATTATAACTTTATTGTCCATCTTAGAAGAAGTCTGAACATTTCATTAATTTTCTTTCGGGTTATTGGACATTTAAAACTACATGATTACAGGTCAGGGGTAACCATACATCTGACCATAACCTGTGATTTAGCTGATACTGTATCTACTTCCATACATCTGGGTTATGATACTGTATATAACCACAGAAAGTAATTATGTTTTTGAAATTCTGTGAAATCATTCACTGAACTCCAGCACTATGAGTTAATATTTGCAAGGCGCGGACTCCTTAAGTGTTTCAGTTGGAGCGGAGGAATTTCCAGGCATCATGAAGAAAAATATTTAGATTTGAAGCCCTCAAATAAAATAGATACATTGAGAAGCGGTGTCATGGACCACTGAGAAGTGGAGAGTCAACTTCCTGTCCTCTTTGTGGCTTGGCTGAGATCTCTGAAAATGGCCTTACCTGCATGCAGGCTCCATATATATATTTTTGGAGGAGATACAGGTCAGAAACGGAGTCTTCTTAGGAGGAGAAAAGCTGGGTTTCAAATCAAACAGTCCTCTCACTCAGTCGACTCCTTTATCTTATTTACGAGTGTATCCATAAAAATGGTTTTCAATGACTCTGGTAAAAAAAAGTCCTCCTTTATGTTGAAGAGAACAATTATTTTATTCTGATTTATTTTACAGGCAATGTCTTGTTTTATCAGCTAAATGACAGATTAAGTAATTGAAATATTAAAATAGATATTTTTTAAGATACTGTGCCGGTCACAAGTTTTTGAACACACAAGTGTTATTGCATTTTATTACAGTAAAACAAATATCATAACTTGATAACAGTAAGTTGTACTGTATAACTGATTCTCTAAATGTGTGCTTTATTAAGTGCAGGCACTGATGTTTTGTTTCATGATTTTTCTGTGGGGTTTTTTCTGCTCTTGTATTTTCCTGATTTATGTGTGCAAGGAACATTATTTTGTCTGTGCCTTCTATTCCTTTGTCCTTTGTTTAATTCAGAAGTTTGATTGATGTCAGGTGTTTTTGATGTATTTGTTTGTTCTTTGTTTGTTTTGCATTTTGTTTCTCCTTGTTTGGTGTGTTACATTATTATTAGTCTTTGTATTGCGTTTTTGTGCGAAAGCTAATGTTAAATCATAGCTCTTACCCGTAGCTCATACATTGTGTTTTGTCTTGTTCCGTATATAGTTTGTTAATAAAGGATGCCTGCACTTATGTTCTGCCTCCTACACATTCCTGACAGAAAACCGGACCAACATTGTAGGAGGCAAGCTTCCCCTGGATATTTTTTTGTTGGGGCTGTAATCAACAAGTTTGCCAGTGAATCAGCGAGAGCAACTGAATGCCCGGTGAAGGCCAACTGGCACACAACTTGTGCTTCAACAAACTGCTGGCAACATAGAGCGAGCAATGGAAACCGCCTGGGAATGCTCTCGCCTCGCGCTCCAACGAAAGATCGGCAACAAATACTGCCTGGTTCCTGTACTGCGCTCCAATGAAAGGCTGACTGTGCAAAGCGCCAATGTGTCCAGGGTAAAGCCGACAGGGCAGCTTCCTGTACTGCAACTCTGAGAAAATGCTGATAGCTAAGCTCTTCTCAAAGCCGCAGTCAGGCTTTTGTTCTCAGCCGTGCTTTCTGCTCAGCGTGCTGTAGAGGTAAACCTGGCAGGCCCCCTAGCCAGATGCAAAGTTTCACTTCCTATGAAGGTCAAACTGGTGGTCTCCACAGTCCACTACCTTACAGAGTTGGACAAGAGAGCCTCCCATGCCAGACTTTAGTCTAAACCAAGCCCTGTTTCAGTAAATGTTGATAAGATTGCCTTCAATACCAGGTACAAACCATACCCTGTGGTGCCTAAATCATGCCCTACTTCCTGTCATGCTTTACCTGGATCATGCCCTGTTCCATGATATGTTCTGCTTATATATGCCATGCTCTGCCTGAATCATGCTATGCTATGCCTGTTCTGTCCCACTAATACCAATACATATCTCACCAATGCCCTGTCCCATCCTAGAAATGCCAGACCCTGCTCCAACAATGCTGTGCCATGGTTCAGAAATGGAAAGACCTGAACCTTTAATGCAGAGCTCTGATCCAGGAATGCAACGACCAGGGGTGCGTTTCCCGTACAACTATGTCGTTCTTTGTTTAACGACCATAGTACGATGCAACGTTGCTGAA
>JAQMYG010000006.1:3381629-3396718 GCA_030014215.1 Clariallabes teugelsi | reverse complement strand
TTTCCCCAGTTGGCAACTCTCCAGTGGCTATTCTGTTTTTACATCCATATTCTCTCTCTCTCTCTCTCTCTCTCTCTTTTCACTCTCCTCCTTCGATCATTCTCTCAACAGCGATCTCTGGTTGTAAAATAATAGACTGTCAGCCAGCAATAATTTGCAGTCCAAACAGCGCCGTCGCTCCCTGACGTTTATTGAAACCTCATCCCGCGCTCAGCCGTTTCACTTTTCCCCCTCTCCGTTGTGCCGTGTTTGTGCAGACAGGTCCTGAGCACAGCCCCAGCCAGAGTTCTTTAATAATGAGCAGCCGTGGTGAGCCTTGGCTGGGCCTCTCGTGCTTGTGTTGGCTTGGAGTCAGTATGGCAGGCGGGTAGTGCCATAGCCAACCATACTGATGGGATCGGTCTCACTCTGGCCTCTGATCATCGTCTTAGTTTGTTATACACAGTCTGTGTAATGCAGGAATGTTAGCACGGCTGAGAACAAATAAGACAACTGATGATGGTGGCATGACAAGTGTTGTGGACAAGCTGTACAAATCACGCTGTCTCTCTGTGAGGTTATCCGGCTCATAATAAACAAGAAGTAGCAAAGATCATTATTTCTAATTGCATACTTAACCCAAACTGCTCTCAAAATTTGTAATGTATGAGAACCAGCAGTGAAATGTGGTTCGTATTGATGAGGAAATGTATGTATAGGTAGCAAGTTACAAGGATTCAGTTTTGTCTGTTATTAGTAAAACCCAAGACCACAAAGCCGGTACTCAAATCATTTAGTCAAGTATTTGTTAGTTATTAAATATCTGTCTCAGGTTAAAGCAACTTTATGTATAATTAAGTGATTTATAAATAATGGCGATAATTATTGAAATGAGCATTTTAAAAACGTATACAAAACCATTAGTCGGCTTGTGTAAGTTTAAGAAATCTGCGTTTCTTATGATTGATTACAAGAATTCGGTCTATTTTTGGTTAAAAGGCAGGGCTTTAATCATGTTTGTAAGCACAGTTTAAGCTCAGACCTGGAGGTATATGAGCCACTCAAACTGAACTTTTGCAAAATCTTGCAATATAAGGACTATTTGTTTAACATATTTTTTTTTCTCCCATGCATTTTTTCCCCTTTAATTTGCCTTTGTCTAACATGAAGACTAATCAATGTGATCTTGTATAATATCAATAAAAAATGTAGATTGGAGCAGAGTACTGCATTATAGTCTATTGGTGTATAACACAGCTTTTCATGCTTGCCAAAACACTATACAAATATTATCTTAATATAAATATAAAAAATAAATTGTTTTAAAAAAAATGTGGCTAACAACAGAAGAATGTATGAGTGTGTGATGAACCTGGCCCTCAGTTTCATTCATCATGATCAGTGGTAATGTAGTTGTGTTCAATTAAATTAATTAGACAGAAGGATAAATGTGGAATGTATTTTAAGAAAATCAATTAAATCAAATTTGTGGACATCAGGCTATTGTATGCTAGATCTTTATGAGTTACAGGTCTGAGCTGCAATAAAGTGCAATTTGTGGAATATGTAAAAGGAAAGAAGAACCCAATGGATGCTTGAAATCTGATATTTCCTGAATTATTCTGTAGTTGTAATTTTAATCACATGCATAGTGGTAATGAAGCAATTATGTCTAGTTGCATGCCATGTTTTTTTTTCTGAAGCAAATAAATAACAGATAATATGAACATTACACTAAATATACGGGATAATATTTTTCATGTCACTCCATTACATGCAGAGGATAAAAAAATCCATATGTTTCAGTAGACACATGTTATAAAGGTGGGCTTATGTTTCCTAAAACAGGGCTTTACAGGCCAAAAACAATCTTCAGGGGTGCAGGCTCAATGTTTTCATTGTTTTTCTTCTGCTGAATTGGGTCTAGTGTTGTTTTGCTTCCTGGCCAACACACCGGCGTTCCTGAGGTTGGTTAGGTGTGCTGATTCTGTGGCACGTGGACACACAGTTCTGCCTCAGTTCCATCCCACAGACTGCTGACTGGACCTCCGACAACAGCCAGCAGCAGGATTCAGCACAAGTAACCGCAGAACCCAAAGAATCGACATGCGCGCACACACACACACACACACACACACATGCAGTTTTTCTTCATTAACATATTTTTATATATATCAAGTTGAAATCGGTGAATGTAAAGCAAACACACATTTTCGGAAGACTATCTGGCACCACCTGACTCCACCTTTTCCTGTGCAGTAATAAATCAGTTTTTAGCACACCTAACTAGCAATATCCGTATGATTTTTATGGAAGAATCCTTTCCAAGCTCTCTTGCCGAAAACATACGTGTCATTATGAGGAAGACTGGATGAAAGGAGTGTAAGATTGTACAGGGAGACCAGTCATGGTTAAATGAAAGTAAAGCACATACGGATAAATAAGGATTAACACCCTCAAATGTTTTGGCTCTGAGTGCTGTAGAAAACACATGGTAAAGATGTATATTTTGTGGTATTGGATGAGTGTGATGGTTCAAGTCTGCAACCAAGAATTTATATTTATAATGGAGGCATAAAACTGATTGACATTTACAGAAGACTTCAAGCACCGTACAGTGATGAGACCTTTGAATGCGCAAAGATTTTATAGGAAGCCGTACATCTGTGAATGACAATCCCGGCCGAGGTGGCCCGGAGCCCACTCCCTTCGTTCCTGCAAGTGGAACATCTGATCCTTAAAAATCATCGGATAACTTGTTGCCTGATAAAAAAAAAAAAAACTTGTGAAAGAGACGCATCTGTCTGTGGGAACTGTACACACAATCATTCACCAACACCACTTGAACGTTACAGTCCTGACCTCACTTCAAGCCATTTCCACATGTTTGGGCCATTAAAGGAGCTCCTAGGAGGCCAGTGTTTCAGACGGGAAACAGGCAGTCTTGGCCCTGGTGTACTACGAAAACTTTCTACCTTGACGTCATCCATGCACTGGTGAAACACTGTGATACAGTAAGTGCATTAGTACAGCAGGGGATTATATAGAGAAATAAAGAGAGTTTTTACTCTTATAACTGTGTTCTGTTATTCTGCAAAACCAAAAGTCCCGGTTTGACTTGAACACCCTTTGTAATAGCAGAATCTTGATACCACTGACATTAATTTTTAATGTGTGTTATGATTTGTGAGTGTATAGCAACTACTGTTTGTCATCCATCCCTGTAAAAATGAGACGAAATGCAGAAAAAATGTCTTTTCAGGCCAAAAGGAATTTCGAAACTCAAACTATCTGGTAAACTCTGTTTTATGAATTATGAGTGTGTCCATTATTTTCAGATTGTATGGGTATTTATGCGACTGTCTAGATTTATAAAGCTTTCTTTAACCCACTGGACGATCCTCCTCCAGGTGTTTGATGTTTAATCGCTGACATGTAACATGAATTAACACTAAATCTACATGTTTATTTTAAACTGGTGATAAACCCAGTGACACATACAGACTGAGAGGCAAGCGAAGGTATAATTACCTTTGTGTGTGTGTGTGTGTGTGTGTGTGTGTGTGTGTGTGTGTGTGTGTGTGTGTGTGTGTGTGTGTGTGTGAGCGCGTGTGAATAATTTTTTTTGCTTCTGGGCATTGCTTTCTTTTAGCTGTATATCATTGCGCTTGTGGCTGCTGCTTTCCTGCAACTGAACTTCCTTTATGCCACACACACCCACACACATACACACACACACACACACATACACACACACCTTGATGTTAAAGAGTTTCTTGCTTCCATGGTGAGGAGGGGTCGTGTTTGAGCACGAGTGTGTCGGGTTTTCTGCATTTGTCTTTCTGCATGTTAACTGAGAGCTCGGCGCAGGTTGTTGTGTAGTTACACTATTACTATGCATTTGAGGCTGTGTTTGTGGCTCTGGTGTTGGATATGAGGAGAATATCCAACAGTGTGTAGGAGTGTATATTATTAACTGATATTAACAAGGTCTTATAAAGAAGTACAATATTACTGTATACTGTATGCTACACTAGTTTCCAGAGTGTAATATGTGGATTTATTTTTAGCGGCAGTGTTTTTCCACCAGGCAGTGCAGCTCGTCTCAGTTAATGGTCTCTTGTTTTGTCTACATGGTCTCTATTTTGTAGTACTTGTGAGTAAGGACATACTTTGATTCCTCTTCTCATAGGGTAACAAGAGGTCACTGATTGGTCAAATATAACGGTGGAAGAATCTTGTTTGACAAGTATGACTTTTATAGCAGACATTACAGCTACTGTTTGACCAAGTTTAGGTTTTATTTTTTAGGCCAACTTCATTCCTTGAATCCCAAATAACCTTTAAATCAGAGTATGTGTTCCTTTATCCAGATGCACCACATAAAACAACAGACAAAGTTTGCACTCAACAGCCTCAGTATTCTGAGTTAACATTTAAAGCATTGGCACTCTTGCCTTTATATAGATCACTTGCCACCATTTAAACTTCACCCAATCCGAGGCAGCTACACACGGATACACATACATCTTAACCCAAAAAGATCATTTTTTTGTTTCTTTTCTTTTTAATAAGTGAAATCCATATTTAAAAAAATTTAATCATAAACTTGTAATTATTTACTAATCATGCTCATCACATCACTAGTTTCCACCCAAGACCCTTCAGGGCAATCACATCCACTTTCCCAGGTACAGAAAGTCAACCAAGAGCTTCTATATGAATTCAGTGGAACCTCAGCATACGATTGCCCTGCCTTTACAAATATTTGCCTTAAGACCTGAAATTTTGCAAGAAATATGCATCAGCATAAAAAGATTACATTTTTGGCATACGAACAAACGGAACCAAACGTCGGCTAAGTTGCGCACATGTCCAGGGGCCGGTCAAAACTTGTTTGTGTCAGTGGAAAGCCAAGCGAAGTAAGTTTACAAATTTTACAATTTTTTGTTGCCACCGAATGGCGTTTCGAAAAAGTCACGATACCAACATTGCCTTCGGCATGCGTTCAAAAGTTATATGATTCTTTATAAGTTTTTTTTGGTTCGAATGGATTATCCGCACTTACTGTACATCATTACTTACGGGAAAATTTGTATCGTAATATGAATTTTCACCTTAAAAACTCAACTTCCAGTCCACATTAAATTTGTATACTGAGGCTCCGCTGTAGTTCCGAATTTGTTATTGGATGGTGCTAACTGGTGGAAAAGCGCTATTAGTGTGTTTATGGTATCTTAATGCTGTGTTCTGTTGTTCTCAGAAGTCCATTAATATTGCCATGTAGCTACTTTCTAATTAAAGTAGGAAACATATCTTTGGCAAGCACTGTAGGTAGATGTGCATTAATAACCACAGTATTAATATTTCTAATTTAAATAATTAATTTATTTTGTCAATGATTATACTATGGATTGCATACACAAGATATTTTTTTCAGCTTACCCATTATTAGCAATGAAACATGAAAAAAGTGGGTGATTAAAACCCAAAATGTTTGTATTTAAAGAAATTGACATTCATTGCCTGCTCTCAGATTGTAGAAGGACTTTAAACAAGTTATTTTAAGTAATAATTGTTTAAGTAATTACTAAAAGACTGTGAGAGTTGTCTGCTGTTTAATATTAGACAATGTATAAATTCTTGCAATCCATATAGATGTCAGCTGTATTTATGCCAGTAACCTGGTGCAAAGTGGACCAATCAGAAAACCTGACTGACCAGTGTGATGGATATTTTTTAAAGGTGAAAGTTGACATTTTGTTAAGTTCTGATTACAACAGAACATAGCAGAAACAAGAACATCTTGTTGTTATAGTAAAAAGATAACAGTATAACAGTGCTTTTTAGCATTGGTCCTGGATGGGCCATTTGGTGATTCATCTGCTCAAACACTGCTGATTCATGTAATCTGTTAATTACCAGGTTCAGTGGGTGTGTTTGGGTATTGGTGAATTATAAATTGCTTGACACTGGCCCTCCAGGACTGGATTTAAACAGCCCTGTCATATAAACAAATTAAAGTTAAAAATATTGGAAATGTTCTAAGCAGAAAAGCTATTAGCTTTTAATTAACTAAATCTAGATTAAGATTTTGTTCTGTTGTTTGATAAGAATTTCATTTTATTTTTTTAAGCTTGCCATAGAGGATACTTATTTTCAACAAACTTCCTCTTTTATGTCTAAAGTCACCTGGTTAGGTGTGTTTGCTTACGTTTTGGCCCACACACCTTATAGATGGAGCTGTTACCGATTGAATTGATTTCAACAAGATATGAGCTGCAGTTTAAAAGTGACAATGCTGTAAGATATTTGTATGTGTATATATATACGTATGCTTTTTATCTCAGTGGTGTGTGCCCAGGATTGACTGAAAGGGCTAGAGGACATATCACTCATATACACGTAGGGTTTAGCACCTGTAGTGAAAAGTTTTTACATGGATTTAACTGCATGCCATCATCATCAGCACCTACCTTTTCCGAGCATGTTGGAATGTTTGACAGGAGTCACTTATCACTCTATACATATTGTATCCTGTTCAATATTTGAATAAACCGAATAAAGATTTGATTCACTTGCCATTGCTGTGTTTAAATGTGCTTTTTTTCTTCAGACTAAACTAAACACACTGTCAATCACATTTTCTTCCTGCAACCCCAAAAGCATGTGTTAAAGGTGCAGTTTGTAAGTGTTAAAGCTTTCTAAACCTGTAGTCAGTAATCAAATCCAACAAATAAAAATTAAAAAATCAAACGAATATTTCCATTGAAAAACACTGACAGAATATTGTATAATTAAAATTCCAGCTGCCAGCTGATGTGGTATTACATTTACAGCAGCCTCACTTTAAAATGCATGTAGTGGTACTGAGCATTTTTTCTTGTAAATCTTAACACTATTAAAACCCTTCTCAGTGCTGCTGCCCGCACAATGTTTTCTCTATTAAATGCAGATCAGTTTAGTAAATTAATCAGTTTACAATTTAATTCAACTTGTATAGTCCAATAGATATTGTCACAAACAGCTTTACAGTAGTTCCAGTGTAGATTTCAATCTCCATTGACCAACAAGGAGGCAATGAAAGACAATCAGAAGAAGGGACCTGGTGAAGAATCGGACACAGACGGGAATCCATGGTCTTCTGGGTGACAAAGATAGAGGGATTATGAATAAGTACTTTTCCACAGCTGGTTGTAAAGTCAACCGATACTGAGTGTTTTGAAAGGATGTTACATTTTTGACAGAAAGTAGAAAACATATCTGTAAAGTGTGCTGGATAAGGAAATCTGCTAAATGATCTGAAATCTGATTTTGATCATATTTTGGACCAGGAACTTACACTTGACATAAACATGTCTGTGAAGATTCTCACTCATTCACGTGAGGTTATCTGGAAGATGAGTCAGGTCAACTGGTCATCTTTCTTGTTCGGTAGAAAACCAAGTAGCTTGTTCAGTCTCAGACCACTATGGAGCATATTTTATGTGAAAATTTTAAAGACTTTTTATATACAGTATAACATTTATATATCACACGCACAATATGGTCAAAATATGTGCTTATTGAACAGCCCATTAGTCCTTCTTAAGTTTTTTTGAGCGAGGATTTGCTCATTCAGACACTAGAGCATTAATGAGATCGAGCGCTGATGTTGCGTTAGGAAGCCGGATGTACAGCCACTATTTCAGTTAATCCCAAAGGTGTTCAGTGGGGTTGAGGTTGGGGCTCTTTTCAGGCTCCTCAAGCTTATCCACTACAAATTTGGTAAACTATGCCTTTATGGTCATCACACTGAGGTCATTGTCATGCACAAATAATAGTGAAACAAAATAGTAATTCTACATCATTTAAAAACTCACTCATTTATTCATTTTCAATACTGCTTTTCCTGTATAGTGTCTCAGGAAGCCTGGAACTGATCCCAGTGGACTTGCGACACAAGGTAGAGTGCAATGTGGATGGGGTGCCAATCCATCACAGTCATTCAAAGACATTCCACAAAATTAAAAGAAGTTTCTAACTTTGTGACAACAGTTCTATATATAGGTGTGATGGACAGGTGTTCAAAAACTTTTGGCTATATAGTAATGTACTTTTGACAAATTGTTATTTGAATAACCATAGAGTAAACAGTGGTGATACGGTGACTTAGTGGTTAGCACTGTTGCCTTGCACCTCCAGGATCTGGGTTTGATTCCCATCTTGCGTTTGTGTGCATGGAGTTTGCATGTTCCCCCCGCGATTGGTGGGTTTCTTCCCATTGTCCAAAGACATGCAGATTAGACCAACTGGCGTAACCAAATTCGCCATAGTGTGTGTGTGTGTGTATACCCTGCGACTGATTGGTACCCAGTCGAGGGTGAACGCTGCCTCGTGCCCTAAGTCTCCTGGGATTGGCTCCAGGCCCCCCGTGGCCATGTATGTATGTTAGACAAATCGGTATACTGTAGTCGATGAGTGAGTGAGTAAGTGAGAGTAAGCAGTCTGAGCAGTCTCATCAACAAGGCACTTTTTGGCTGCAGAACTCTTGATGTCTTAGAATCCTATGCGATCAGCAGATTCTGAAACACTCAATTCAGCCAGTCAGTACCACCAATGTCTAAGGTCAAAGTCACAATTGCCCCATTCTGATGTTTGATGTGAACCATAAACCAAATACTGTATCTTGATCTGTATGTATCTGCATGATTTTGTGTGCTGCAGTACTGTCACGTGATTTTCTGATTGAATGAAGTGGTGTACCTAATAAATTGGACGGTTAATCACACAACACTGAAGTCACACACAGTATTTCAGAGCACAAAGTTTGTGTATATTTATTCTGATTTAAGCGGGCAAATACAGGTTTAGACTTCATGTATTACAGTAAACATTATGCTGATGCTTTATGCGATGCTTTGGTGAATCCACTGTTAGTGCACTCACTCGAATTTGATCTCGATTTGAGACACAACCGTTTGTTTTGGTTTGCTAAAACGATGGGAATTCCGGATCTTTTCAGTGAGTCGGATGAATCGGTTCAGCAGACCAAAAAAAATCCGCCTCCTTAAGCTCCCTAACGAATCATTATACACATCCCTGCATTATATTAACTGTTGTACTTTGCTAAACCTTTAACTGGAGGATATGTTAGGGGATTTACATATGCGAAGCGGCTCCCAAAGTTCACCCGAAAGAGTCAGTTCAGAGAGTCGACTCCTGTGAACTAGTTTCCAGGGCAACCAGTGAATCACTGCGTAGCGGGGAAGCGTCTTAGCATCTCAGCTAGCGGTTGTAGCGTACCACTGCAAGTATTATATAATAATAAAAAGTTGCGTTTGCTGCTAAACTAATTTTTTAATATGGAAATAATAAAATATGTATAATTGCTAGTTTGAGAGGTATAACGTCAGTAGAATAACGCTAATATTTTTTCACCAGCTAGCATTAGCAACGCAACTGCATAGCACTGTTTGTCTAATTAGCTAATAGCGTGTTAATATGCAGTTAGTGTGAGCACTAATACAGGCTCGGTGCAGTCTTCGAGGTGTTGTGGTTTAACTTATATAATTCGGTGAAATGTTCACGGACGAATCCCTCGATATTGTCAGTTTTCAGTCATCGTGGAAAAAGTCCCAGCGACACACACAGGACTCGGTATGTGGAGTTTATCACAAAACTATAATAAATAACAATAATAAATAATCAAATAAGAGAAACGTAAAATATCTCACAAATGAATTTTTTAAAATAACATCGACTGCCGAATGCAAATAAACAATATTTAGTTTTGGAAAAGACTTTTCACAACAAATCCATTATACAGACTTACATGCTTTAATGTATTAATTTAGAATTACCAACATTATTATTAACAACATACTTATTTATGAAACATATTCAGAAAATATTTTTAAAAATCATATTAAGACTTTTTTTTTTTTTAAATAAGTACACAAATAGTACAATTTGCAATACAGTAACAGTTCAAAGTTTGGACACAAGCTTAGATTTATTTTCTACATTCTAGGACAGCACTGGATTAAAAAAAAAACTATGAAACCACACATATGTAAATAGGTTATTAAGTTAAGCTGTTCTCGAATAGTTCTTGCAAGAACAGTATTGTCAAGTGCATTTACGAAACCCATCAAGCACCATGATGGAACTGTCTCTCATGAAGACCACACCAGGAAAGCAAGACCAAAACTCACCTCTGCTACAGATGAAAAGTTCATTTAGAGTTACCAGCCTCAGAAATGATCATCTCAATATCAACTGTTGAAAGGAGATTAGTGCGAATTTTGGAAATTTGTTTTTCTGGTGAATTCTGTCTGTCCCAGTAAAGAAAAGAAAATGAGCACAGAAGAAAAGCAGAATCAAACTGTGTATTTAGTCTTAATTCATATTTTTTTCAGGTTCCGGTTTACTTTTTGGTGTGTTTGGGTTTGTGAGAGATTTAATGTTCAAGGGTAGTGTTGATGTTCGCATTGTATTCATACACATTTTTCACATTTCATTCAAATTTCCATAATTTTCTTTTGATTGTGTAAAGCTGCTTTGCGGCAATGACTGTTAGAATAATTGTTAAAATCGCTATATGAATAAAATTGAATTGAATTGAAAATTACAGGATATTTTGTCAGCTGTGTTAAAAATGTGAATGTATAAGACTGCTTGTTAACTGCTGCTTCTGCTGTCAGAAAACATGTCAGACCATCCCAATTCACACAGCTGAGGCTGAGACGCAGGTCAGAAGTGTGTTCAGCATCAGCACGCAGACTGATCCTCCAGAGAGCCTTGCTGATCAGCTCACACTCAGCTCAGATCTGTCAGATGACCCACCGGGGTTGAGGGATTTCCTGCACCGTGTAGAGGACATGGTCATCCAGGAGCTGGTGAAGAACTCAAAAAGCCATGCTTTTGATGGATATGAGGTGAACTGGAATGATCAGCTTGAGACGGTGAGGATCAGACACACAGGAGAAGCTCAGTCACCTTTGTGTGATATTTAGTGCTCTAACATAATAAAACTGTATGTTTTTGCTGTATGGCATTCCTATTTTTTAGACATTTTAATTTTGGAACGTGCCACAGCCAGATTTCATAAAGCTACACTTAGGACAATTAATGCCTGGACTGCTGCTATAGACTTTGTTAAAGAATCGACAACTTGATTAGTTTTTATGTATATTGTAGCCATGTGTGTAACACTAACCCCCCCCCCCCCTTTTTATTTTATTATTATCTTATTTATTTATTTAATCTTTTGGTATGTATGTATGTATGGGTTTACATTTCCTGTATGTGTTTTTCCCCCCTTTAAATGATTACTCCCCCCCCCCCCCTAACTCGCATTGCATTTGTTTGTTTTCATAATTGAAATTCAATAAAAAGTTATTAACAAAAAAAATTAAATAATGTAAAGCGATCAGATCAGCATGAAGATTTTTAAATAATTAATTACATTTAAATTTAAGCTTATTGTGCCCCCAAGCAAGACATACAAGTTTCTTCCGTTAGTCGGCCAGCTGAGTTTTTCTCAATGTCATTAAAAATCAATTCACAAAAAAAATATCTCAAAGCTTAAGGCAAGGGCTCAGTCTTTTCCTGATTCACAAACAGCACTTAAGTAATGAGTATACAGAGAGAATGGGTTCAGCTATAATACTTTCCATATTTATGATGCTGCCATTTTAAGATTTTTACATTTGGATATTATATAACGTATGTATACTTGATCAAAGAGAAGAGAAGGGTATCAAGTTTTTATTATTGTATATTAATTGTATTTTATTATATGTGCCCCTGGGATGGGCTCCAGGCCCCCCGCGACCCTGAATACAGGATGAGGCGGTATAGATGATGAGTGAGTGAGAGAGAGTATTATTATTATTATTATTATTAATAATAATAATAATAATAATCATATATACTGTACAGTATGTATCATCTGTTCATCATAAGAAGAGGAACAAGAGTACACTTCCCCTGCTCTGGAGAAATGAAGCAGATTTGTTTTTTGGTATTATGGGAATAAGTGAGCCACTCAGTCGTGCTTGTCACATATCGGCATATTCAAGGACTCAAATTGTGAAAGAGTTCTGGGATCTGGGATCATAAGGAATCATTATCACACTTGAATGGCCACCACATTCTGCAGCATAATCAAAGCTAAAGGCAATCAAATGAAATGCGACTTTTTTCCTGGCTGGGAAGTGTACACAATGTATACAGAAAATACCACAAATACTCACTGCATGCTGTACCAATATTGTACTACATACCAATACTAAATACTGATAAAATATACCAATGAATTTTTGCTATACACTAAAGACTGAAGAAGAGTTTGGATTCTGAAGATGAATAAAAGTCATCCGAATTTCAGCTTTGGTTTTCTGACATTTCCATCTAGATGTCTGAAGCTACTTAGAACATGGTGCCTTTTGTTTGAAACCATTGTCAAATGATCAAAAAAATTGTGGACCTACAGTATAACTGACCTGTCAATGTAAGTTGTTTTTAAACTGATAAAGGGGCAAAATTAATTTTCAATATCCAAAGAAATAAAGAAACGACTAGTGTACCAACAACCATACATCAAAAAGGTCAACCAAGAAAACCAACAGACACATTGTGATAGCTGTAAAGAAAAAGCTTGCGACACAACAAAGGACTTCATGCAAAAAAGAGGAAGGTTATAGAGCGTCCAGGTCAGTCACGAGACTTTAAACCAACTGAGCAGGCATTTCACCCCCTGAAAAGGAAACTGAAAGAAGAAACCCCTAAAATCAACATTAATTTACTTTACGACATTCTGGTTCCAATATTTTTGCTCACATAAAAATTGGTAAATCTGCCACCAAAAGTGGTATGTAAAGATGTTTAAAACATATAGATTTAAATATCAGAAAATTTAAGCTGAAACTGTGAAATTTTGATCCCAAACAAAAAAAAAAACTTTGCCAATTCAATGCTTTTAGAAGGGACTATATACACTATAATGGTACTATACTACAGTATATACCAGAACTATAAACTGACAAAGCGTTTTGTTTTAATGGCCAAAAACTATACGGGAATGGAAAAGATAGGAATGGAAACAGGAAAATTCTGTCATTAAGTTTTTTGGTCATTAAGGTCACTGATAGTTGGGCAAAATATGGTAATAATTCTGGACCCTCAGCAACATTATGTGGTAATAAAATTAAGTCAGCCGACTACCCGAATGTAGTGAATGACCAGGTTATCCCACAATGGATTATGGCTGGAGAGGTTCCACAAATGTTTCAGTAGGTCATCTGAAAACATTTAATATGTACAAAATGCAGTATGAAATTCAAGGGAGTTAATTAAGGGATGCTTAATTTAGTGACTCATTCAGGATGCTAGTCTCTGAATTACTTGCTAGTCTCTGTATGTTCCGCTTTACACCAAGGACAATCTATATCTTAACAGACATGTCATGCCAGGTGACTAGACAATGAAAGAATCTCATCTTTCTCAAAACACAAGATTGAATGAGACTGGGAAACGGAGAGGTTTGCTGTGTCTTTGAGTGGGTGGAGGGGTGTCTGAAAGCCAGGATGGGTTCACAGACAAATGTGAAAGCCAGCCTGAAAATAGCTCAATTACTGAAAAACAAACAGCAGAATGCAGTATTTTCTGGTGTGTGTGATCAATATGCTGCCTACAGCAAGAGACGCTGTCACTGTACACGCACATCAGCTTGTATCAATGATTCTCATGCAGGTGGCTAGATCGGACAAGAATATTATGCAGCAAATGTGTGACTAAGCACAATGAGAACTTATCAGCAAATGCAAACTTAAAGATTGGGTAAAATAATTAGGCAACCTAAATCTACAAAGCAAATAAACACTTGGGACGAACTTGGTAATAAATTCACTCTGAAAAGACTCACCATGTAGACTTTCCAGTGTCTTCGAGGTCATTTTTATCATCTGGCAGGTCCAAGCTGGAACAGGTAGAAGAGGGTTTATATGACGCAGCAAAGCCAAGACTAGAGCAAAGTTCTAAAGGAGCCCTTGAATAGGCAGTATTGTTGTAGGAAACACAATATTCCCATTTTACCTTCAATTTCCCCCTGAGAAATCTCAGAATAAGAGCATAACCCACATTCAGTAGGCAGAACAATAACTCAATTGCTGGATATTTTTTAAAGCAAACCTCTTAAATAAAGAAGAAAACTTACCTGATGTCTGTAATGACAGGATCTAGTCCATTAGTCTCTATTGGTGACCTGAAAATCATATTCAACATTTTATGTCAGCATTCAGGACTAAACATTTATTTTAATATTCAAAAAAATTATTTAATGGGCACAGACTGACTCTGGGCTGGGGGTCAGATAGAATGGTCCTTCGTCCTTTTCAACTCCATTCCTTAAAAACACATCCACAATTGTTTTAAACTTACATCACATTGAAAAACCATAAATAAACCTGAATATAAGAAATGTCTTATTTCATTATTAGTGACCATATGCTTGAGCCATGTCTAAAAAGTTCCTCTGCTCAAATGTTAAAAATACCCACTACCTCCCAGCTTAAATTAGTGTAAATGCACAGCAATTTTATGTATATATATTATATATTATGCTAAATAATTATTTTGCCCTTCTAGGGTGTTTCCAATCCAGAAGATGCTTGGCTTCTGTCATGTCTAGAATGTTGTCACACTCTGACTAGTTATAACATTAAAATAAAGAACATTGTTAATGTTGATCAAAACAAGAATGAATACTAAAAAAACATCAAGTGTTTTTACCAAATCATAAGCATAACAGAAAAAAAAAATCCTGGCTGAATTTTTTCAGTTTTGATTTTTAATCCCCCTTTGCTTGACTGACTGCCTCATTCTGATCACAGATTTGACTCTATAACCCTACTCTATATATTTTTAACCCTATTCAAACCTGTACCTTCTGGTTTTTTGACCAATATTCCTGAAAAGGGGCCCTGTAAAGATTCTCCATTCACCGAGCCACCATACACCAGAGGTGGAAAGAGTAATAAAATTTTGTATTCAAGTAAAAGTACTGTTACTTTAGTGAACTTTTACTGAAGTACAAGTAAAGTTACCCTTATAAAAATCTACTTAAG
>JAQMYG010000006.1:3368389-3379729 GCA_030014215.1 Clariallabes teugelsi | reverse complement strand
TAGTCAGACAAGAAAAAAATCTTATAATAAGAATAAGAATAATGCATCAGAAGAAACATGAATGTAGCTGCTTGAATATACAGTATAAGAGGAGAACAGCAACAATTATATATTTTAGAGACCCAGAGTCTCCCAATCTCCTTTTTCCCTTACTGTTTCTCTTTATTAGCACCTGATAACCTGAACTTAATCAGTATCTTCAAACAGAAGGAAGATACCTGAAGAAGGCCCTGCATGATGTAGTCTCCTGACTTTTAAGAATTTTGTTGAAATGTTAGAAAGGTGTTTGAAACTGAGAGGCCATCAAATGGACCCTTATACAGATTGTTATACAAAGTTGATTGTTTTGTATCATTGATGTCTTGAAGTTGTAGTTGGCAAACTAAGATCCAGACAAAATCAATGTGCAGAACGGACAGAAGAGAGAGAGAGAGAACAAAAAGCAGACATAAAAAGAAGAAAGGGAGGAAAATGACCGAGATGATAGAGAGAGAGAGATGCTTTAGAATAGGAATGAGGGGTGGATCTGCACAAGTATGAAGAGCATTTTCAGGACTGGCAGAAGCACGAGGGGTGTAGAAACCAAAAATTGGCCTCTTGAGTGGAGCCACGCCGAGGTCAATAGACAGAGCTGAAACCGCTGTTGATCCTGGCAAGGCAGAGCAGCAGTGTCACAACGGGGGAGTCTACCTAAGCGAAGTGGATCAGCAGAGGTTACAACAAAACAGAATTGATATGCTTTATAGCCCCCAGAAGGGCAACATTTCTTGTGGTGAGCAGGAGGACGATGACAGGATGTAGCTAGAGGAGCTGAAATGCACCGCAGATCATAGTCGCCGGCCACTGAATGATTACACACTCGTCCCTCATTTAGATTTTTTCCTGCGTTGAAGTGGCATCCGAGTCTGCTGATGTTTTTTCACAGGTCTGATAAGTGTTTGCAGAGCTCTGAGGTAGTTACTACTGAAATGTGCTTTACATTGAAGTTCTAGAACGCTTAAAATATTACATACTGTACATTCTAATGCATTGTACTGCGAGAGCTAGCACTGCAACGCTAACACAGTCTGTGATGGAACGCGGTGTCATGGGAGAGCTTGTTAGCATATTAGGTTAGACATTAGACCCTGATAGTACTTTGAAGGAATGCCATTTCATTTCTCATCTCATTGGAAACAGATGGCTCTGTACACATATTAAAGGGATGAATATTTCTTTATCCGGATGCGTGCTGAAATCAGCCCAACTGATCGGGATGAAAGATTACGACTCAATTAGACTGAGCTCAGCTTAATTGCTCACGCTAAATCAAATCTTTTCCTTTCTGGCAGTCGTGCCCGTGTCTGACAGACGAGGCTGCCAACTAAGTGCGCCGTTATTGAGAGTGACTTCTTCTCCCTGACGCAAGTCACAAGCTATCTGACTGATCAAGCCCGGCATTAACTGGACAGCTTTGATTTATGCCTTCTAACTTGTAACCTCGACCTGCGAGCACTAGTGCCTCCTGACCTTTAAACCCTTCTCACACTCCCCGCTCCATATTTCACTTCAAGTCCAATCTCTCATCCAACACTTCAGCCTCTGGCCTTTAGACTTCCACTGTTCTGTGTACCTCTACCCAGGTGTTTATTTTCCCCCCAATGCCTCGTTTGAGCTAATGAAAATATTTTCCTCAAACTTTTACAAACTGTATCGGCTCGGACGCTGTTCAGGTGAGAAGGGACTCGCGAGGGTCCTGGGCATAAACACAAACATAGTTTGGGCAGGGCTTCACCATTTTGATTGAGGAATGAAGGAAACATGTGTCCCTCCCAAAGACTGATGGGTAAATACTGGCCCACCGCTATGGCACCCCTGAGGCTTGGGAGAGTGTCTGTTAGGCTAAGCGGTGCTGATGCTCATCAGTGGCAGTTCTGCTGAAGAAAGCTTTTCGAGAGGTGCAATTAGACCACAGGAGGGTACTTCAGTACGGTTTTGCATGCTAAAGTTTTTCTATTTAAACCTATTTCATTTCAAGTAAAACAGTTTGTTATTTAAAACAAAAAAAAAATGAAATACACTTGATTTCAGAGACATTTGAAATAAATTTTTATGCAGCTCATAATCACAGATTACCAAAGAATTTTTTTTCAGGTATAAAAACTGACATTTAAAGATGTGTCCTTAAAAAGTTTCCTTCACAAGAACATGCAGTATATGTATTTATACAAACACAATCTCGGTCCGCCTCTGAACTCTTTATGCATTTAAAATGTTGTACATCAAACACCCTCACCCATGTCCAAAACATTACGTTAGAAGAAAAAAATAAATAATAATAATTTCTACAAACATCACATAATTACGGTGGCCGTGAAGTGCAAAATAAAATACCAAAGCAAAAAATAAATAAATAAATAAAAAACAAGATTACTAAAAAATGACTAGTCAAAAATGTTATTTTATTTTTGCTTTTGTTATTTTGTTTTTAGTTTTGTTACTTTCTTTTGCACTACTCGGCCACCGTACACAACGCTGATGCTCATGGATTACTGTATACTTTTAAAATGATATAAAGACATCTTTATATAAACGAGAGGGTTATTGCTTGTTTGCTTGTCTGTTTGTTTGCTAAAGTAACTTAATGTTAAGGGGACAGTGTGTGATTGCTGGGATTTAACCTCATAACATTCTGATAAATAGCCTAAAAACATTATCAGTGAGCTTGCACTGCATTATTAGCATGTCATTAGTTTGAGTACTTGCTAATTTTATTCTACAAACTCAAACATGTGTACTCACTTAAAACTTTTTTGAGCAAATAAACCTTGTTATTGCCAGAGATTGATTAATCAGTTAATTGTAACTATTTATTATTATTATTATTATTATCTTTTCCACAAGTTGACGACAAGTTATCTGTCAATTTTTAAGGATCATGGCGTTCAACTCGCTGTATGTTCATGTGAATGACTGCAGTCGGCCCCACAGGCACCTCGGCCAGGATCATCATTCATGGACGTCCTTCTTTAAAATATTTGCACTTTTCAAATGTTTTACTGTGGCTAAGAGTCTCATCACCATACTGTGTTTGCAGTATTCTTTAAATGTCAACTGCAGTTTCTTCATAAGTCTCAGTTTGACTTGAACGCCCCTCAGATAATGCTGTTGTGATAGTCAGAGTCCTACCACATACCAACAGTAGGTATGAATGAAAACACCTGAATGCATTAATAGGGCATTAATACTGCTAAACTCCTCACCTCCCTCACTCTAAGCCCTGTGTGGGGCGGCTCTCGTCTGGCACGATGCCCATGTTGACCCTCAAAGCTCACTTTCTAAATATTTGGCATGGCCGCTCAAAATCAACATAAGCACTTTTCATGTCATCACGGCACAACCTGGGTGTCTGGCTGAGACTACTGAAGGAGGGCGCTCCTTATGGAGACATAATCACCAAATACATAGATTTTTTTATTATTATTTTATCTTGGGGATCCTCTCTAGACCTGCTTTAAATAAATATCCAGAAACTAAAGGCAAATATGTCCAAATGCTATTTCTTGAAAATTAACTATATTGGACAGACTACAAGAACACTAACTTCTTCTGCCTCCTCAGACACCAGGACTGAGTAATAATCTCGAATATCCTGAGCTGCTGCCTAAAGTGACCTTCCCTTTGAATGGTTTTGTCATTGTGTGGAATCAGGAGTACATTCAGGTTGTAAGATTATTTCATTTTGATTTAGTTTCGGTACGAAGGCTACATACGCTGTGGTCGCAGAAGACATATGACTTGGAAAGGTTACAATAACAAGACCCCAAAAAAAGGGAACACTGAGATTTGTCTGTGGGTTTTTTTTTTTTTTTTTTCAGTGTAAGCATGACGTGACCACTTCATTAGAAATGGTAAAGTCATCACTGAACATTATTCTTGGCTATGCAGCTGCACACAGCTAATCTCATGCAGGTACAGTATACTCTGTGTGTGTGCGTGTGTGTGTGTGTGTGTGTGTGTGTGTGTGTGTGTGTGTGTCCTGTGTAGGAAGAGAAATCCAAATGACCTCCTCAGTGTTGGTTCAGGTACACAAACACACTTTACCAGGTAAAAGCACAGTAATCAATATCCCCCAGCTTCCAAGCATGCTTGGTGTGTCATCTTTTAACTTTTAATCTATCACAGCACTATTTTAGTGGGAGTTGGGAAGAAACTGCAGAACCCTGAACGAAACCCACATGCACGTTTAAAGACCACATGAAACTCCAAGCAGATGGCAAACCAAGCTCAGGACCCTGGAGAGGTGAGATGGCAAGGCTAGCTACTGAACTGGCCTCTTAATGAGAGGGGGGAAAAAGCTGACCTAATCTGAAGAAATGACTCTTTACAGCTGCTACTGAACAGTACATATAAAACGCGTCTGACTACAGGTCAGAAGAATCTAGGTTCAAATCCTGGCTGGCTCGGAAGACATGTACATCAAATGTACAAGTAGTTTTATTTATGGTGACTCAATTGGTTAAGGTTGTGGGTCCCTGGGTTACTGATCAGAAGGTCGGGGGTTCAGACCCCAGCACCGCCAGACTTCCACTGTTGAGCCCTTGAGCAAGACCCTGAACTGTATCTGCTCCAGGGGCGAGGTATCTTGGGTGACCCTGCACTCTAACCCCAGCCTCCTAACTGCCTAACTGGGACATGTGAAAAAGTCATTTCGCTATGCTGTAAGGTACATGTGACAAATAATTTAATCTTATTATTATCTTATTATTAAAAAAGCTAACTTTCTTGAAAATTTAAGGTCACTGTAAACTGATGTACAGTAATAAATTTGCTTTATGTGTGGAATAAAAATAACTACTTTGTAAAAGGAAAACCCACTGATCAACTCAGGATTACGTAAAACAAAACTGGGGGGGCAGGGGGGGTGGTAGCTGGGCGGCATAACAGGTGTGTGCACATTTAGCACAAGATTGACTCGTTAGACTTTTCTTTTCGAATATGAGTTTTTACCAAAATTTGGAGAACCACTCTTCCATTCGCTCTTAACCAACGTCTGTGTTTTGATAGGTTTTGAGGGCAGCAGCCATGCCTTACTTGCAAATTTTTGGGGGGAGGATTCAGACTTTTTAAAATGCATTTATAGTAAATTACGCATATCAGCTTGTGCTGTTTGAATGAACCGAGATGGTGAAATGTTTGCAGAGGAGGCCAGCAGCTGCCAAGCAAAAGGACTGCAGGAAAGCTAGGCTGGCAGGGAAACCCGGCACAGATGGCATAGCCTACAGAGAAGGTTGTTTAACATTCAGAAAGATGTGTGTAGCTCTTTAGGAAGAATTCCTGAGATTGGAAAAGATTTCAGCAGCCGTATCTGACTCATGTGAGGGATAAAAAATAATCTCTACTCGCAGAACAAGTTCGCTCGGCCAAGACACTTATCAAGAACGTGACTAATGCGTCCGCTCTTCATGTGGTTCACATTTCCCTTTCTGATTGAAGTGAAATGGAGTGTCGCGCTGCAGGTTTACCAAACTGCGGTCAGAATCACTGACTATTATCTAAACAAGCTAAGTTAATGTTGGAATGAGCTGGTGCCTTTCTAGTCTGTCACCTCTCTCTTTAGTAAAACCTGTCCTGTCTTTCTGCTCAGTGTCAACTCTGTTTCCTGAACAAAGGTAGGACAAGAGGAATGAAAGAGCATCCAAAATTCAATTTCTGGAAGCAAATTGGATCTGTAAGGCATGACTCAACAGTGGCAGACCAAACATTTCCATGAAAATCATTCAAAAATAAATGACTCGCTTGTTCAGGTTCTGACAAGATTTTTCATTTCCACATGAAGATGCCCTGTATACGAGGGCACATAAACAACTGTTACTATGGCAACAAATATTTAGATCTCACACTATTAAATAGGTGATGAAATGGTTAGAGACAGTTAAATGCATTAGCAAAAAACCTCCTGGAAAACAATTAGGTCGTAGCGCAATGACAGAGCTATGCGTCTTCAGGACTCGGCTTCTGTATTCCATGTCGTGCCTCACTGTCCTGGCAACTTCAACAAGATTTATCCCTCCTCTGTAAATAAACAACTGTCAAAACCTTTCCAAGTACTTAGAACCTCTAGTTTGCTGTAGCAATAGTAGCTAAAATTGTGAGTATACAAAGGGCGGTTAAGTCAAACCAGGACTTGTGAGGAAATTTCTCATGAACGAAGGCATGAAAGCAATTGACATTTAGCAGCAGTAAAACATTCAAAAGGTGCAAAAGGTTTAAAGCAGGCTGTACGTCTACGAAAGGCGATCGTGACCGAGATGGTTCAGAGCCGACTGCAGTTGTTCCTGTGAACGTTCAGCGAATCCTGTGAATCAGCCTGATCCTTGAAAATCGATGAATAATTTGCAGAAGAGACGCATCTGTCTGTGGGAACTACACACACAATCATTCACTAACACCACCTGCACATTATAGGAACTCATTACAGTCTTTTGCTCACGTTTGGGTGTTCCTGGGAGGCCGGTGTTTCAGAAGTTAAGCAGACAGTCCGATCATGGCTCTGGCGTACTGAGAAATCTTTCTACCTTGATGGTATCCAAGGGCTAGTGAAACACTAGGAGCATTAGTGTAGCAGGAGATTACATGGAGAAATAAAGGGAGTTTTTTATAACTCTCATAACTGTGTTCTGTTATTCTGCACAATCAAAGGTCCTGGTCCCACATGTGTTTAGGGCAAAAGGATAAAAATATCGTACTATATAAATATATTTATGCAGTAAATTAAAGGTGATAATTACAGTATGTGGTGAAGGTGCAACTGCGTTTGTGCATATTGTTGACCTTGTTCTGTACACAGCATTAGCAAATGTTCTCTTCTCCTTATCTCACGTAGCTTAATTAAAGATTGTACGCTGTATGAAATGTTCCAAAACATTTTAGATTTATTTTTTTGTCTCAGCACAATGCAAATGCAGGTCACAAACATTACATCGTGACAAACAGGAAAAGGAGCATGCGGTTTTCGAATTGTAGTGAAAGGGTGGAGAGTGGTTCTCTCTGCTTTGCCCCTACTCAGTACACATTTAAACACATATGTGAAAGGTCTGGAAAAACGAATAGCCTATTTTGAAAGTCATTTATGGGAATCCCCATAATTGTTCCTAATAGGCCTGACTGCAGTGTACCTGTCATTCTTTGGCACAGAGCCCTGATTTTCTTTAAAATGGCAGGAGCCAAGGCCTGTCTGAGTGAAGCATGTGTCTGTAACAATATAAAAATGGAACAAGATCTAATTCACCGCACTGCCGAAATCTTGATGATAGACTAAGCGGAAACAGCCTAATGAAATCATTAAAACGATGTCAGGCTCATCAGGATAATGCGATACAGATAAGACGGGTTTCATTTTGCAATATTAATGCAATAACTCAAACTTGGCTATGTAAGCGTTCTCTGCTTTCTACAAAGCACTATGTTCTCCAATGTTTCACTCCCATCGAAAGATTTTCCCCCAGTATGGAGTGCATATTTTTAGCTTTGCACAGTAAATGCTGCATGCATTTTAAAAACTGCTCCATGAAACATGTGCAAAAGTCAAATTTAAAACCCATCATTCAAGGCATTAAATCAGAAAATTGAATTACATCCTAGGATTCATTTAATAAATCGATGTTCATAGATTACATTTACACACCAGACTGTAACTGATTCTTGGCACAATAATCAATTTTCTTTAAAAAAAAAAAAAAAAAAGAGTGAGCTTCATTGTAACTGCAGTCAGCAGCTTAATTCCCCGTGTCTCATTGTTCAGTGCGATGGCAGATATACCTACTGTTCCTGAACAGCGCTTGAGCTCGTAATACCATGCAGTCACGGAACTTGTCAGAATGTTTTTAGCTCTGAAGTATAAACATGGGGCATGATCACAAACGTGCTTTCATTTATGTTTTCTCTACTATTTATTATGCAGTATTCATGGAAAATATGGTTCAGGCATACAGGAACATTCAGAAGAAACATCATTCTGACGTCCGAGACCAGCGACCAATGCAGTGCAAACCTCAGCTATACTTTTATTGGCAAGACCCATGAGTCTGCTGAATGTCTCCATTGGAAATATTGGTTTTTGTGTCAATGTGGATTATACACGTTATTACAGAGAAACAAGGTCGTCTTTAGTAGTGTTATCGTCTAGAACACTGCGCGACCTGACCTAAAGTTACTGTCTTAAAATGGATGCAATCAAAAAAAAAAAAAAAAAACAGAACAGGGAACACCGTGATCTGCACTCTGCACTAGTGTGTGTGATAAATGAGAGCTTTCACAGTCTGTGTTTGTCCTGGCACCGATGCCCGCCATGGCCACATAGAACCCTGCTTCATGCAGAAAACCCAATCAGGGATGAAAAAGAGGAAGAGAAAGGCCCAGAAAGGTGGAAGGCTTTAAGTTGGGACCATTACCATACAGACATCAATCCAGTTACCCCCTTTTAGCTATAATTCTCGAGGAAACGTAGGGCTTTTGGATGCTGTCCTGTGGCAACCCACAGAGTAAGTACGGCTACACATCCTGTCAGTTCCCTTCAGCCTCTCGGCATCTAGTAAATGAAGGCAATTTCACTTGACAACACTCTTGTCAGTGCAGAAGAGGATGAGGAGGGAACAGAAGGGGGGGGGGTCCACACATGCTGGTAATATTAAGGTTGAGGGAGTGATTCCAGGGAGTTAGGCGATCTGTCTGGCGTGGCTGTTTTGACTGCAGGAGGTGTGCTTGCCCATCAAGAAACAATTTTATTCATACACCCACTGCTCTGGTTACTGTTACTAGGATGAATAATGGGGGGTGGATCTACCATGGGTTCGAAATGTTTAGGTTTGTGACTTAGGATAATACATTGTCTCACTAGTTAGTTTTCTACATTATTCTACCTACATGCACACACAGTTGTATGTAGACAACCAAACATTAAAACAATAATGTCTAATAATAAAAGCTATGATTAAACTTTGGATGCAGTGACTTTAGGCTATAGCAAGAGTCACACAGAGGTTAACCAATATTTAAATCATGCACAATTATAAAATGAACTAACAATTCTTATTCACAACAATTCTTCAAAAAAAATTTAAATCTGACCAAAGTAGACCTTCTTCTTGTTACACTCAAACAGCAAGCCATGGGAATTATGAAATAGACCTGGCAGTTGCACTCACGACTCATATCCAGGAGACAGGAGGCGTTTCCTTTGGGTTATTTCTACCAAATTATTTCATAACTCTATATTTATCTTATAAACTTACAATGGCTTGAGATGGGACTGTGGAACTATAAAATGAAGTGCTGCAGACAGCCAGGTGAAATTATCCAAGCAACTTCTGGATTTTCTTATGCACTGAATCAGGGTCAACAGTAGCTGCGGTATGGTCGAGATGACCAGTGTCCCAGATTAGCCTGTTGAGACACTGGGGAAACTGTGCTGATCCTGAGTGAGTACCCAGAGAACTGCTTCAAGGGTTTAACACTTAAAGAGATAACTTGTCATGAGTGGTTGTGAAACACCAGAACTGTTAGAACATTTTTTTTTCCTTTTGACTTTTTTCCTTGGGGGAACAATATATAAAAACGCAGGACTTAATTATTTGAACATGAGTTACATTCATGACAGTTTTCCCAAAATCCCAAGGCATGGCATAATTGAAAAGCTGAATGTGGGAGGTACCTGACAAAAAATGGGGGTTGTGGAGGTCAGGTTCACTAAAGAAGGTGCCCCATCAAGTTACTTCCTGTTCCTTTTTTGTTTCATTCACACTTTGACAGATGTTTGCGCTTTAACCTCAGCACCTTTAGAATGGACACATTTTTCAAAGGTATTGAGCCACATAAACTCATGATTGGTAATTTATGATATGAATCTCTGTCCCATTTCAGAGGGATCTTAACTCCTTGAACAGACTCTTTGTTGCCCCACTGTCCTTTAATTCCTTTCATATTGTAAGAAACACCGGGTACGACCACCATAAAAGAGGAACTCTCTTCAGTTATTAACAATGGACCATGGACAATAAATCTTGTTTTATATCAGAAAAAAACATACAGTATGTCCACTATGTATTAAAAGTCCAGATATTTAGAATTGTTGTTTTTAAGAAGACATTTATAGATGAATGAGCAATCAAAGTTTTACAGATTATCACCTGGTTGTTCTCTTGGGTGGGCACTTTGAGGCCTTTGCAATTAAACCATGTTGAAGTGATTGCTACCAGGTCTGAAGCTGATGAAATCACCAGGCCATGGAGCCAGACATTGTTGTACAGCTTTTTAATGAAAATAAATTAGAAGTTTGATTCAAGACCCAGCAGGGGGAAGAAAAATGTGTGCATTTTTGTCTTTCCAAGTCCATTTGCAGCTAATTATAAGACATGTTGCTGATTTGAGATGGTGTAAACACACACCCATCTGACTTTCATTAAAATAAAGAAATCAAATAAACTCTGAACCAGAAGAACAGTAGTAACTTCCCACTTCATTACAATATGAAGCAGTTGGAGCTACATCATGAAGTACTTAGTGCTGCTAATTACCTAGCTGTCCTCATTGGTTTGGCCACCATAAATATACAAATTGAAAAAATGTTTCCTATTGCACCAAGAGAAGTACAAGTCTGGGTTTAAGTGCAGACGCAGCCTGCAAACTGCCAGTCTGGGGATATCTTATAACAATCCACCAACCTCAGACCATTCTCCTGTGAATATTTTGGTATGAACTCAGTAAAAATGTGTTCTGTCAGCTCTGTTTTCTCTGGATTAAAAATTGAAATTGTTTTTGTCAGTGGTCAGTCTGGGACAAACAGAGAAACAAAACTTAGGTGTAACCCAGAGATCATTTATTTCAATATCCAGACTGTCAGGTTTTGCAGCAAAGGTAGAGACAAGTGTGAGTAATGTTTATTAATCAAAGTGATCAAAGCCAAGCACAAAATAGGAGGCAGTCCTGGACAGTCATGTGAGATGTTTTTTCACCAGCGTGCCTTGGGAGCTGGCTGGAGACTTTCCACTTAGGTAGGCCATGGATATCCAATGTGGAGCACAAGAACGGAGCAATAGCCATCATGACAATAGGTGGGAGAGATGCAATGTCCTCAGCCAAGTGAGGAAGCAGAACAACATCCTCAGTGGAGCAATGGGATGGAGTGACGTGATCAGCAGAGTAAGAGAAATGGAGTCAGGTGGCGCAGTGACACCCAAGAAGGTGCAGGGAGACAGAGTGACTCCCTTAGTGAGGCCCTGCGCTGCAATTTTCAATTCAATTCAATTCAATTTTATTTGTATAGCGCTTTTAGCAATTGTCATTGCCTCAAAGCAGCTTCAC
>JAQMYG010000006.1:3329166-3341397 GCA_030014215.1 Clariallabes teugelsi | reverse complement strand
TCATTTTTGTGAAGCTGCTTTGAGACAATGTCCATTGTTAAAAGCGCTATATAAATAAAATTGAATTGAATTGAATAACCACAGAGCAATCCTGCTACCATAAAACAGCAGTACGGCTCCAAATCCTATATTAATCATGTGTTATAATACATCATTGCATTGGGCCTGGAGTAGTGGGTGAACGTTTTTGTGAGAAAGAGTTTATTTAGCATTCTTTAGAAGAAGACTCCAGCGTGAGCACTTTGTAGAAGTCTGTTGCTTTAGGTTTTCTCTTAAGCTCCGGTGGATTATTAGGGGGTTCAAAGCACACAGCACTAAGCATTTTATTCCTTACTTATTTCATCCCTATCTAGCAGTGTGGTCCACAGCTTCATCTGTACCGTATATCTGATAGCAAAAGTCTAGAGAGTGAGATATTAATCCTGTTAGCCTACCTATCTAATCTCAGCCTTCCTGTACTGGTGCACAAAAGGCCTCTCTCTCTCTCTCTCTCTCTCTCTCTCTCTCTCTCTCTCTCTCTCTTACACACACACACACACACACACACACCCTGTTCATATGCTTGCCATTACGTGAAGTCGGGTTTGTTATTTTCAACGATGATCATAAACACCATCTGTGTTTAGATGCAGAGCTGTGTTTATTTGAATGATAACTAACAGACGAAAGTTAGCATTATGTCAGCAGGTTCCATCACGAGCCATAAACTTTATTTTAACATTTTTTTTGCCTGAACTATTACGTTAATGCCTTGTTTGCTTTGTCTGGTGCTCATTTTTCTAATCGGATGAGTCATTTATCAAGTTCAATTCCGTCTCCGTTAGAACAGCAAGGCTCAGGTTTTGCACGCGGGCCAAAAGAGATGCTGTCTATTTCCCTCCTTGCAGAAGACTATATCCAGACCTCCACAGCACCGTCGCGAATAAAAGCATAATCGTTACACCTTGCCAACAGGACGGCTCACCGGGGGAAGAAGATTTTGCTAAAGGAGACAGAATGCGTTGCTCACAGACTGGAAGAAAAAGAAAACAAGACAAAAGTGAAATTAATGAGGGATCTGGGCCACGTGTTATCTTTCATCTGCGTGTGAGGTGTGCGCTGAAAGCTCTGCTCTCTTTACCACGGCTGGCCCTATCACGGACTTTTCAGCTGGAAGTTGCTCTACTGGACTTTGTCAGCGCAGAGAAAAAGCCAAGCACTGCTGATAAATCGTGCGTTCGAGATCAGGTTGCCACTTCTCTTCCCTCTCTAACTGTTGCCACATGTTTAGCACGAATCCAAATGGCCCAAAACCAGAGATATTTGTGTTATTGTTCAGTTCTCTGTTACAGCGTTGTAGCTAATGAGAGCAGTGTGTATACCTTTAAGATTGGACACTGCTGTCCTCTTGGGCTAAACATTAATTGCACAGTATTAATCATGGAAGTTGTCTAAGGGACTAATGGGCCTGTCAGAGAGGAACGTACAGAGAATAACTCTCACACTGATGAATGGGGCTAGTGGCAGAAAGATAATAACCCAAAGACACTTAGTGCACTCCGAGCTGATTTTTGGGAAGCTGGAATTAAGAGTTTGATTGCTGCTATAATCGGAGGTGACCTGTCCATGTGTGAATGATTAGGCTCTTGTGATTTTCAGACCGTTCACCAGCTCGTCAGTGCAAACTTATTGAAATTAATGCAAATACGATTTTTTTTTTTGTCAACTACAGCAAAATCTGGACTTGAGTTAAGTTTCTAAATTGCAACTTACAAGTCACAGGATTTCAGTCGATTAATCATTAATCACGTTTACCAAATGTTCGCAAAAGATTTATCATACTTTAACATATACCAATGTCTCAGGCTGATGGCTTCTGGGTAATATTTTACACTTTATTTACCTAATCTCTAATCTGAGATTCTGGCAGCTCTCAAACCAGTGATCCTCAGAAGCCTCATGCATCTGCATTATGATCAGTGCACACAAGCCCTCAAACATAAAACTTGTTTTTGTGAGATAAACAAGCTAACTACCCGCTCCAAACAACAACTGAGACACAAGAAACAGAATGAGCCCTAATACATTTGTGCACAGCTGGTTGGCCTTGATTTTCGAGTCAGATAAAGAGGGCTTTATTGTGCTCGGGGGGGTTTGGAGGGGGAATCCGTCACTATGGCCTTGACTCCGGGTCACCATGAATGCCCATAGAGGACGAACGCCCACGCAGCTGGGCTGGAAATGCGGAGGAGGACAATGGCATGGAGTGGGCACCTCGCAGCATGAGAAGAGGGCATCTTTGTAAGGCACAGGTGGAGCTTTGTGTGGCCTGGCTCATTACACATGCATCACGATGGCTTCCTGTCCGAGCTCTGACAAATGATGAAAATGTGGCCAGCCGTCTGCGGATCGCACAGAGGCGGGGGTGTGAGGCCACACAGTCACGCAGACACATGGGGTTAATATCAAATACTATAGAGTTTCAGAGAGTGATCTAGAGTCCATATAGTAATGTACAGTAGTTACAACATGAAATTTTCATATCTCACTGGAAATTGCCATATGTTCAATTATTTATTATTATTTAAACACTGTTTGCACTTCCTGTACACTACTAATCAGTGACCTTACATATTCATTTGCATCTTCAATCATCCCACTGACTTCGGCAATTAGTGCTACTGGCTTTTACTGAGCGTCAATTAATGCTACTGGCTGTTACTGAGCGTCAATCAGTGCTACTGGCTTTTACCAAGTGTCAATCAGTGCTACTGGCTTTTTGAAATACAAGACTTGTGAAGATGAATATGGTAGATATGTTACATATGCTCTTATACCTGGAAGTAGATATTAGTAAAAAAAAAAAAAAAGACTCTATAGTATAATAATATACTATATACACCACATGTATTTAATCTAATCACCCAGTCTTGGTTAGCTGTGACGTCTAGTTACCTTCCTCCCTGTGCAAACTTTTATCTCTCCAGTGAACCATGAATTAGCACTCTCAATCTCACTCACTCAGGTTGCGGGGGCCTGGAGAAATCCGAGGAGACTTAGGGCACAAGGTGGGATACACCCTGGATGGGGTGCCAATCCATCACATCTCCACACATACACTCATTCACACACTATGGGCAATTTGAAAACGCAAGTAAATCTAATCTGCAAGTCCTTGCATTTTTTGGTTGATTATATTACTTATAGAAAAATCAGATATTTAAGGTCTTAGCAACAGTCCTGCATTAATAAACTTGAATGCAAAATATAATATCTAAACATGTAAATAATCAACAATGGTAAAAAAAAAAAAAAAATGTAAGTAAATGTAAGATTTATTTCTTTACCTTTAAAATCTGGTGCTCTATGTCAAGGAAAAGGTTTATTATGATTTTATTTATATTGAAATAATCTAAAAATATTATAATATAAGATCTTATTCTATCACTCTAATTAGGCATAACACACCACATGCATACTTAATGTTTAATAAGAAATATTAGTGCTGTCTGAGTTCTTTATCAACAGCTTGAATTCTCAGGTGGTGTAATTATGTAATACTGTATCTATATAAAAAAAAAGAAAAAAAAAAGGTTTTGACGGTACATTTGTCAAAACTCTTTCAATTTTATGTTTCCTACATTGGAGGACCATTCTTTCCAGGGTTACTTCACGGATACTTCAGCCAGTGTGCTGTATAGATCTGTCATATCTCCTGCGAGGAAACTTCTGCCCTGGCACAGCCAGATCAGGATATTTACAGGATGTTATAAGCTGCCTTTACTGCATTCACAGCTCTCGGTGCTCATATTCATAAGTTATGATGAAAGCATAATACTGTCCTGGGGGTGACTTTTTCTTCCATCGTTAATGCCTTCATGACCTGTACACTTGGATTTATTAACAATATACTCTCTCTCTCTCTCTCTCTATCTCACACACACACACACACACACACACACACACACACACACACACACACACACACACACTCACATTCACACACACTAATAAACAGGGATTCATTTGGTTCAGGCGATGTGCCAAACGTACTCAGACCCTCTCTGGCCCGATGCACATCCAGGCCATGTTTAAATCCATCAGGTTTTGGCAAGCGACTAAAGCTCCCAAATCTCTCCTGTGATGGGTTGAGTTTCAAAAGAATACCTCCGCCCAGGTATCGAGCCATCCCATCCCACCGTCACACCACCACCACCAGAGCCAAAGAGCGTCTGTTTGCTTGGAATGAAAATAGGAACATTCAAATTGCTCACGAAATAAATATAAACAGGGCCAGAAATAACAAATTGCTAGCACATAAATGGATTTATGGTGGTTTTAGGATGTTTAAATTTTTCTCTCCGTAGCTGGACGAGAATCGATGTGACAGAAAATTATAATTAAAACCAAAATCAATGCATATTAACTCAAATGAAACGCTCAGGCGAGCTTCAAGGTGGCCTTCTGATGATGTCAAAGTGGTCAGTGGGGTTTGTTGACCCAAGCTCATGTGGGCTTTTCTACGGGTGCAGGGATTCTTTTTTTTCAGGAGGAAAATTGGTCAGTCTTCACATGGTTAGAATCAGGGCTGACCGAGGTGCTTACGTCACCATATTTTTTTTATTTATCAAATGCAATCTGATATAAATACATCGCCTTAAAACGCCTATAAGAGTATGTCTAAATCGAGCTACTGCAACATTTTGCTACTCACATTCATACCCGTACTGCCGCTGGCTCTGAACAAAAGACAGAAGTTCTTCAGGAAGTTTGGCTGCATGAAAGTAAAAAGGATCTGGCATCCCATTTGCATTTTTGCATTGCAGTGGGAATGTGGCAGTTGGTGAAGAGAGAGCTGTACGTATGTCTTCACCTGCACGCTGTCCAGTGTGTGTCATGCACTATTTGGCCTCGATATGAATGAGCAACAAGAGGGTACTGAGACACAGACAGCTAAATGATACTGCATGTGTGTGTGTGTGTGTGTGTGTGTGTGTGTGAGTAGAGCACTGTTAATTTGTCCCTGTACAGATTAAGATATATGACAGTCTATTACTATGGGGACAATTAGCTGGATTGTATTTAAATAAATTGTCTGTGTGAAGTGAGTGCACGAAACATATGCTTTCAATAAAACTGGAGAGTCGAGTGACCACTGCAACTCAAACGCCATGTTGAAATATTAAAGAAGAAAATTAAGTTTAATTTTTACAATCATCAAATTAATCTAACATTGAAATCTATCCAATGACAGAAACTTCAAAGCACTTTTTGTACGTCGCTCTGGATAAGACCATCTGCCAAATGCCTAAATGTAAATGATTACATGAGCTCCATAAACTGGGTCTGTGTGGATTATTACAAAGCGTTATTGTACAATTCATTCATTCATTCATTTTCTATACCGCTTAATCCTGTGTTCAGGGTCGCGGGGGACCTGGAGCCTATCCCATACTTTGCACAATCACTCCTATTTGCACTGTTGTCATAAAATTTCACATCAGGATTGAAATTAATTTAATTGTATGTTTTAGTTTGTTGTTTAAATTTTTTTTTAAACTTGTGATTTCTAGGCTTTATTTACTGTATATGCTTTTAATAAATCTTGTAGTTTTTTGTTCTTAGCATTGCACTAGTAACTTCTGGTCAGTTTTCACATTACCCTGTGTATACTGACTACACATATAACACAGAAAATGTGTGGCCAAAGAAGTGATTAATCTTGCTTCCCTAAAAATTTCAAGTTTCTAACTTCAGCCGTTTTGAAAAAAGTATTATTTGCCCCAAAAACACTTTTTTCAGTGTTACTGAAACTGTCTCACTTCAAACAAAAATCATTTAATATGCTAATCAATCATATTTCTTTATAAGTATTGATACTAAAATTAATGAAAAATTTGAATAGAAAAAATTACAGACACTACATAAAAAGGGCATAAAATTGTATTTAGCAAATGTATTTCTTTTTATCTGATAAAAATATAAATGTGTAGCATATTTGCAAAAAAATGAAGCATGGATGGGGAGATAAGAAGCATCAGGAAAAATGGTGTTATATGATTCTAAATTAAAATTTACTTTTTCATCTAGATGAGACACTTTTTAGCCTTCACTTTTTACTGTTTTGGCCAACAGTATTGAATAACAGAATTATTGTATGCTCTTGTATAACATGAATTATTATTATTATTTATATTTAAGGAACACTATCTAGAACCTTTATGAGGACTTCAGAACGTTGGTGGACTTTTTGATTCCTATATGAAATGCGTGGTTTACTGGTTATAACACTACTTCTGATATAAAGTAAGGTTTCAGGAGCATGTGATTTGACTGATGTCCACTAGGGGCTAGCTTCTGACCATCACATGTCTTATCTCTTTACCACCAGAGAGGCCCTGTCATATACAGTACAGTATACCGCTTTAAGGGTCCTGTCATGGTGCCTCTCTGGAAAACTGTAAATGTGCTGAGTGCTTCCTAATCACAGACATTATCACAGAGTATACACTTTTGGAAAATCTAAGAAACACCAGAGTGTAGTTTTAATGGATCTGAATGTTGCTGCTCTGTGTGGTTTGTGTGTATGTACAGTCAATGTGCAATATAATGTATTTTTCTTACACCCGTCAATCTTTTCACTCTTATCATGCTGATAGTGATATGAATAGACATATGAGTACAGATCTGCACTTAAAGCAATCCTATGCTCAAAATGCTGATGTGGCTATGGATAAGAAAATACTACAAGTGGTGTTCGGGTCAACAGGGGACGTGTGACGAATTTGCTCATGAATGAAGGCATGAAAATGATTGAATGAATGGTGAATGAATGGTGATTTGAACGGTGCAAACGTTTTAAAGAAGGCTGTACGTTTGTGAATGACGGTCCCAGATGAGGTGGCTCAAAGCCTACTGCAGTCATGCAGGAACGTTTGATTCTGGAAAATCAAAGGATGACTTGCATAAGAGATGCATCTGTCGGTACAATCATTCACCAACACCACTTGCACATTCGAAGAACTCGGCTATGAGTTATTGCCAGATCCTCCATAGAGTCCTGACCTCACTCCAAGACATTTCCACATGTTTGAACCATTAAAGGAGTTCCTGGGAGGCCAGTGTTTCAGACATGAAGCAGGCAGTGGTTCCAGCGAGAAAATTTTCCACCTTGATTTTTTCCAAGCACTAGAGAAACAATGGGATAAGTGCATTAGTGTAGCAGGGGATGATATAGAGAAATAAAAGGAATTTTTTTACTCTAGTAACCGTGTTCTGTTATTCACAATCAAAAGTCCCAGTTTGACTTGAACACCCCTCATAGGAGTACTGACAGTAAATAAATCTCTGTCAATCTGTACTGCTTGATGATTAAACTGCTGATGTTAACATTAGAAGCATTCTAGTTCTAATTCTACTCTGCAAGAAATAAGTAACAAAACGTTACAAATGTTTAAGTCTTCTTATGTTGTTTTATCTTCTTATTCTATTTTATCTTCCATTTTTTAAGTCACAAACAGTTGTTTAAGCATTTCACTGCATATTATACTGTGCATGGCTGTGGATGTGACTAATGAAATTTAAATTAGAATTTATAACACAGCAATCTGGCAACTACACAATAGTCTCTTGAAAAAATGTCATCTTTAATCCGTTTCCAGATATATTTTACATTGTGGATTGTCCACGGAATACATCAGCATCGCTTATCAACTTCTCATGCTGCAGAGAAAGTAAAAGTTGTAGCCTGTACCCCAGAATGATCAAAGCACTGACACTGGAGACTCCTTACATGGTTGTGAAGTAAACATTTTCATAACTTAGTAGTGCTGTGGTATAAACAAATAATTGAGAGTGAAAAAACTTAATTAAAAAAATAATTAATTAAAGAACATGTAATACAATATAAATACACAGATGCAAGGCTTCCATATACGGTAAGCACACACACACACGCACACACACACGCGCACACACACGCACACACACACAAACAGCAGGGACACACTCACCCACTTACTGCCATCCTGTTTTCCACACAGTAGTAGTGATGATGTCAGTGATGAGGTGATAGTTGAGGTTAGCAGGCCATGCTTTGATGTTCCCAGAGGATTGTGGGTGATTATGAAGTCGTTAACAGCAGGCTTGACAACTCCTGAATCATACACACCGCACACACACACACACACACACACACACACAAACACACACACACGCACACACACACTTTTCATGACAACACACACATCAATTCACCAGTTCAGCTCTTAATCTAGAGCAAATCAGGCCTCATGAATAAACAATCAGGAATAAAATGCTGACGTGGCGAGACCTAGGCATGCACGGTGCATTAATATAATACTGTAATGTGAGTAAAGCTGTTTTCATGACGTGTGGAAAGAGCTCTGAAATGTGAAGAACTGATTATTTTGTCTTCTTATCCTTATCTGACAATCAAAACACTTTTTAAAAATCACATTACCAGCCTGAAGTGACTCAATTCCGACCCCCCCCCCCTAATGTGACACGGAATTTAAGGGCTGTCGGATGTTTTTCAGATCAGAGCTGAGTCACTTTCATATGTGTTCCTAGATTGGATACACTGTATATCAGATACCTGGTCATGTGACCAGATGAGAATTCATGCAATGCCTTTGCCTCTGTGCATGTGTAGACTACTGACGTCATAGCATTTATCTAGCAATATCTGTTATAACAGCTAAAGTGAGGCGTCTGGCTTTCTTCTTCCTTCTGGACCTCAAAAACACAGCCGACTAACAGCTCGCCGTCCTCCAGACCAAAACCCCAAGCACGTTTTTGTTAAAATCTCATGCATTTTTTTTAAACGAATGATTGGTCGCACAAATATGATGTGTTATAACCCAAATAATGCAAGCAAAGATGTATTGCCGTTTCAGAAGACAGATGCATTAAACACAGATAAAAGTCACTTCTAATTACAGCATGAATGTGATCCGCATGACGTGCAAATCTGATCTGTGCAAAGAAATCATAACTGAACAACGTGGCTTGTAATGTAAACCTAAGATGCGATGCTAACTATTAGAACTAGCATCGGCTGATTAGCATGATCATGTTTGCTTTATGCTAAATGAATTTTTAGTGCAAATGCCTTCATTGGCTTTTTTATTTTTTATTATTATTCCATTGGTCTTCCTGACAAATGAGACTGAAATGTTGTGTGGGTAGTGGCGTAGTCTGGGTTTGTTTCCCGCCTTGGGATGTTTCCCACCTTGGCAGATGGATGAAAATGTTGTGTGGCAACAGCACTAATGTCCCCGAGGAAAGGGAAAAAAAGTTGTTTGAAAATCTATCAAAATGAACAGATGTAACATTGGGCGGCACGGTGGCGTAGCAGTTCGCACTATTGCCTAGTGTATGATTGTGTGAATGTTCTTGTGCTTGTGACATGAAAAAAGGTTGGCACTCCATCTAGGGTGTAACTGGGTTGTACCCGGAGTTCCTGGCAAAGGCTCCATGCCCCCTGTGACACAGGATCAGCAGTATAGACGATGGAGTGATGGATGGATGGATGGATGGATGTGTTGGAGGGTAGCAATGAATTCTTTAAGTCATGGTTCTTTAAGTGAAATCTATAGTAAATAAACTCATTGTAAATCTCTCTCAGGGGAAGACTGATCAGGTCAGAGTGCCACACACTTAATAAGAAATACAAATGTCACCGATCCCACCCCGCTGCATGTGCATGTGAATCATTAAGTGATTTATATACAATGGGCAGCCTGTGAGCGTCCATGTGTAAGACACAATCTGATCGCAAAGCACACAGTCACTTAACTCCACAATCCCCAGGGTGCACTTTTTTATGCACAGTCTCCACTGCCATAAACAGTTGAGATGATTAACTCTTATCTTCTGCTCACTACTGATGTTTTATCGCTGACATTTTGGCACGAACAATGAGACTTTAGGTCTCCATTAAAAAGCATTAAACAGAGCCGCACACACAGGCGGAGCGAGAGAGAGAGAACAGAAGCGTGTCAAAGCCATGACCATTATATACCGTGTGTGTGTGTGTGTGTGTGTGTGTGTGTGTGTGTGTGTGTGTGTGTGTACATATGCATGTAAGGCAGTTATGAAACAGACCTGGCAGCTGGCCCACTCAGGACATTTGACCTTGCACAGTTTTTTTTTCCCCTTCACCCTTTTTTTCATGTTCACTCTTTTCCCTTAGCAGAGGCTAAAAGGCTCAAAAGGGTGGAAAGCAAAATATTTTCTTAAGGCTCCTGGACGCCAGGTTGCATAAAAGGTTCCACAGGCGTTTGCATCAAACCTCAACCGTCGAAACCACAAATTCTGTTTTTGCAGCCATAAAACTGCCCCCACCACGGAGGGGGGTGGAGAGGGGGAACATTTCCATTCGGTTGATTCTTATAAATTTAAATGAAGTGAAAAAATCTGGTTTACTCCCCAAAGGAAAACACAGAGTTAAACATAATTTTGTACCTTGCCTGTATTTATGCGCAATAGATCCGAAGGCTTATCTATAAGTGATAGTATTATCTCCAAAAGTAAAGTCACTCCATCATGGTGCTGTGCTTTTCTCATTAACACTCAGCACTCGATCTGTGCACCAGCAAATTAGCGTTTATTTCAATATCCGCATGAGGAACGTTGGGGGGAAAAAGCATGTGGTTGTGCATCATAGGATTTGTCTTGCTGTGATCACTTCCTCTGCAGGAAGGGGGGGGGCTTTGACCTCAGGGTTAAAAGTCATAGCAGGGGGTCAGGGTCACTTGTTGCTGCTGGTCGTCTTTTCCCCTACTCCATGAGCCAATCACAGAAGGCAGAATGCTTGACGAACAATCAAGATATGACTTGTTTTATGGACACAAACAGATGCACCAGACTTTCACCTTTGAGGGCATGAAAAAGAATAATGAAAGAGTAGTAAACCAGGCAGAAGCTGATAAGAACGATTTATAAACCATATTTTTTATACTTTTTGCTACTTAATAATATATTGTTTTATTGGTTCAGAACATAATGGGATCATTTAATACCATTTCTTTACAATACTTAATGCTTCTTATCTCCGAATTCATGCCTTGTTTTTTGTAAATATTCATACACATTTATATTTTTATCAAATAAGAAACACATTTGCTAAATACAGTTTCAGGTGCTTTTATGTAGTGCTTCTAACTTTTTTTTTTATTCAAATCTTTCAACGATCTTAACTGTCATTAAGATGAAACTTGGACGATTTATATTCTACATGAAAAGACATAAACCTGAAAAAGTGTATATTATTCTAAAATGCAAAATTGTTAAAAATATTGCAGTATGAATTTGACATGGTTACGGACACTACAGATTTCTTGCTTTTTAAGCTTTTACCAAAAAACTATTTAAGCAACCACAAATTCAGGTCATATGCTTCTAGAAGCTTCAACCAATTTTAGTATCAATACAAATATGAAAAAAAATTATTTTAAATTATTATTATTTGAAGTGTATTCAATTGACAGTATAATGCTAAAAATTGGTCATTTTTGGGTCACATCATCATCTCTCTAAAATGGTTAAAGTTAACAACTAGAATTTTTTAGGGAAGCAAGATTGATCACTTCCATGTTGCATAAACTTCAGAAGTAGCTTCTTTGGCCACACACATTTTCTGTATTATATGTATAACATAAAATAAATGAATGTACCAATACTGTGTTTTAGACCGACTGTATTATTATGTGAATAATATTTGTAGAATAGGAAATGCAAAACTGCATTATGCAATGATCTACAGTAATGAGTAGTTACTGTTCTCTGACTGAACATGTAAAGTGAATTTATTTAGAGTGCAGTGTTACAGTCCTTCACTCCATCACTCCATAATTAGAAGAGTTCTCAATAAGTCCATGCCCTTGTCCTGCTCAGACAGACAAATAAATAAGGAGCTAGTTTTACACTGATCAGGACTCTTTAAGCTTTGCTGAAAACTTGTCATTGAGTGATACAGAGTGGATTAAATCCACACACCAAGAGGACTTATTAGAAATCGCTCACTCAATACCTCAGGAGCTCAAGCTGCCCTCCCCAGACTGAGCTCCACAGCTGCCTAAGCCGATTGGGTTATAGCAGTTTGCATTCAATCCATTTCAATGTGTGTTTTCACGTTGGCTGGAAGATTTACCTGTCACGTATGTCGTGTACGGGTGTGTGTCGGCGTGTGTGTGTGCGTGGCATCAATGCTGGAGGCAAGCTGGCGGT
>JAQMYG010000006.1:3307119-3329066 GCA_030014215.1 Clariallabes teugelsi | reverse complement strand
AACTGAACCAAAACAAACTACAAACATAAAACAACAAGAGGAGGCTTTTTGTCGCCCTCTAGGGGCCAACCCTTACATTACCTTCTCATCACTTTGGGTTTTTCACTTCCTACAGGCCGGGTATAACTCAGATGGCCTCTAAACTCTAAAAGAGTCAGGAGTGAAATGATTCCGGATGATCCATGATGTTTATCAAACTCCAAACTGCACCATGCTTCAGCAAAGCGTGTCACAGTGCTGAATGACATTATAGAAATGTCTTTTTTCTTTCATCAGTGACGTCTCCCAAACATGCAATTGTCAGTGAGATGTAGCAAAAGTGGCTGGTGGGCTGAATCATGGCGTGCGCTCACACACACACTGCCCGAGCATCCATCTCTGAGGGACCACAAGTGTGCATTTTTCCATAGCAGAGCTGATGAAATTCCTGCCTATGATTCTGTTATCACACCTTAAAATTAAACCCCATTCAGTCTGTACTGTTGATCTCTTTTCCTCTTCCAGCACAGTAAATCATATTTATCAGCAAAAACTACTTCCGAACCTTTTGAAATTTTATGCATTGTTATACCAAGTCCAAAAATAAAACTGTGTGTGCAATGTTAAAGGTTATACTATTTAATTACACACATAACAACTCAGATCTTATAATGAACTCTGCTGAAAGTCAGACTACTATTTGCAGCTTATATCAAATCTGCATTAGTCATGACCAGATCACCCACCTATGCCTATAACCTCCCCCTTCGAACTGCAATAAAGCTTCTCTTGACGGCTTTTTTCCGTCAACACGCAGCTTCACATGACCTCTGAAAGTGAACCAGGGGAGGTTATAGGCAGAGGTGAGTTTAGATGTGCAGGTGATGACATGAAGCAGGTCTGCACCACCATCCACCATCCTGTGATGCTTAATATGAACATTAGTTGATTTTCTTTAGATGCATTTCATCTTGTGTAATGAAATATTACTATGCATCATAGCTCGGGTAGAAATTTCATCTTATTAATGTACGGCCAAAACACAGTATTGGTGCTGATTTTATTATTTTGTTTATGTTATACATATAATATATAAAATGTGTGCCAAAGAAGCTGCTTTGAAATTTATGCATAATGGAAGCGACCAATCTTGCTTCCCTAAAAATTTAAGCTGTTAACTTCAACTTCAGCCATTTTGGAAAGATGATTTTATACTGTACAGTATGTGCCACAAAAATGCCATTTTTCAGCATTACACTGTCTCGCTTCAAACAATAATCATTTATAATGCAAATTATTCATATTTCCTTATGTATTGATACTCAAATTGGTGTATGCTTCTAGAAGCATATGACCTGTAAAAAATGTTGATTAAATTAAAACATTCTGTGCAAAATTAAGGAACTTTTCCAAAAGAATTTGTAGTGTCCGTAACCATGTCAAATTCATGTTGCAAGATCTAAACAATTTAGCATTTTAGAATAATGCACTTTTTCAGGTTTATGTCTTTTCATATGAAATCTAAATCAGCCAATTTAGAATGACAATTAATATTATTGAAAGATTAAAAAAACATTTTTTTTTAAAGTTACTCCACTATATAAAAGGGCATGAAATTGTATTTAGGAAATGTGTTTCTTTTTATCTGATAAAAATATAAAAGTTTTACGCATATTTACAAAAACTAAGCATCGAGCGGAAGATAAAAAGCATAAAAAGTATTATGTGCTATATAATCCTATCTAAAAAAAAAAAACTTTTTCAGCTAGGTGAGACATTTTTTAGCACCAATTCCATGTTATGGCCGGTAGCATTTTTAGAAACAGACATTGTCCTAAATAAACTTTACAGAAAAACAGATTTATATTCCTACTGAGCAAGTCAGTGACAGTGGCGAGGAAAACATGTGGCCCGAGACAACATAAGGAAGAATCATTGATAGGAACCAGATTTAACGGGAAGCCACTTTCTTCAGGGTGCAGGAAACAGGAATCATGGGACTCTATAAAAAGTAATATTTAACCTTATCTGATCTGGTAATGATAAAAAGTAATGCTTGTAATTTTTTTTTTAATTAAAACCGCTCTGTAGAATTTTACTCGTCTTGCATGAGATCAGGTTAAATATCAAGTAATAGAGTCAATTATGTGATAAAAGCTTGGAGCTTTAGTAAGTGAGGGACGCAGGCTGACGGATCAGAGGGCACGCCTGTCAACTTCTCCTTTGATCTGAGAGACATGTCCAGTCAAGGCCCGGTCCCATGCAAGCCCTCAGTACTTCCTAAAATCAAAGTCTAACCAATTGGCTTTAAGCAGACACTGAGAGAGCATTTGGGACAAACTGGAGTTATTCTGCTTACTCATGGTTGTTCTCTCTCTCTCTCTCTCTCTCTCTGTCTCTCTGTCTCTCTCTCTCTCTGTCTCTCTCTCTCTCTCTGTCTCTCTCTCTCTGTCTCTCTCTCTCTCAGTCCAATTATTTCTCTGCTGTGTAAATTAACACCCAGCATTTCATTGTACTGATTTCCTGCAACTGAGAGTACTCAATCTAAGGCATAATTTTGAATAGTAAATTATAGTTCTGTCATGGAACAAATTGCACAACTTCATTCACAACAAAGAAAATCAGAGCAGCTTCAGCTCTCTCCCTCTAGATTATGAAGAGAATGGCAAAACGTAAAGTAGTCTATTTAGCCATATTGTATTATATTTTGCCTTACTTGGCTTAGACTGAATCTTACAGGGTAAATATAAATGAATTAAACATTTGATGACAATGAAGGCGTGGCATGGTGGATTAGTGGATATCACTGTCGCCTCGCATGTCCAGGGTCCAGGTTCTCCAGTTTCCTCCCAAATACTCCACAGACAGGCAGGTTAGGCTGATTGGCATTCCCAAGTTGCCCATAGTGTGTGAATGCACCTGTGAGTGTGTGTATGTCTGTGTGTACCCTACGATGGATTGGCACCCCACCTCCTGTGATATGCAACCCTGCATACAGGATAAAGCGGTAGAGACGACGAGTGAGTGAGTGATATGGAATGATAATGGAGGATATCAATTGAACGTTTTTTTTTTTTTTTTCAATTGTCCGGTTTAATTCATTAAACATTAAGTCAAAATGTCAGGAAAATTTGAAACTTAAAGGTTTCACCTGTGTACCAGTTCGACATTTCTATTAAATATTTATGGTGCGAAAGACACTTTGGCAGGATGAAGCAAGAGCACTTGCGTTACAGTAATCAGTGCCTTCGAGTGAAACACTTCAAGCAGCCTGCTGAAAGGTAGTGAAGCGTAAACCTAAAACTTCAAGGCTGTGACAGCACTTCAGAAAGGCAGGAGAGCCTCTCAGCCATAGAACCCTGTCCAGGTCATTCACCACAGACCCAGCACCATGCGCGGAGATACACTTGAAACCTGTTGCTTCTGAAACCGCACTGGCTGGAATCGAGGCTGGAAAATCAATAAGAAACTCCAAAACACAGGAGGAGGTGGGGAAATAATAGGCAGCCATCCCTGAAACTCACTGAGACGCCCTGCCTTTCAGTTGTCCGTGCCAAACAGGGGAAAAGAAAAAGGCATCGAAAGCCAGCATTCAAATGAAGAAATGAATGGGAGGACGAGAGACATTCACAAGATTTTGGCTGGTGCTGATGATTATTAGAGAGTGAAAAACAACATATTTTATCAGTTACATGGCCTGGATTTTGTCTACCATAAGGTATTAATTTCGCAGAAATCTCTGATTGTCCCTGTGTGGGAGCATTTGGGGATGCTGGTGTTTGGTAATTAATTGTAGAAGCTTTACAAAACCTTTGCTTATTAGCATCCTGCAGTGTTCGCTACAGTAATGTCCACACTGGTGCCAGAAGTTTGCCTGTATCTATGATTATTATGTTTCAAATGAGGCGGACAATATGTCGGATTCATACCGACAGGCGAATGCCAAGTGTCTTCATTATAGCATTAAATGTGAGCGACTGCTAACTGGCGCGTGACTCTGATTGCCAGCATTAGTCGAACTACAAACATAAAGCAACCCAAACGGCTCCAAAGCAAATCCTCGCACACCCCGACTCCTCACAATCTCCGCACTGTCTCGGGCATTTATGAAAAACAAACTTTGCAGTAACCTAATATTCGTCCAGTGCGAGCTCTGGCTAATGTCGTGGCCTGTGGCCGACTCACTCTGGCTCACTATTAAACAGCTGGAAATGACTAGAGCCTTTCTCCTTCTCACCTACAGCCATTACCATAACCTCCCGAAGAAAAAAGAGGACAATTACACGTCATTTAAGACTTAAGCAATTAGAAGGCCATTTCTGGAGCTGGAGCTGGTCTTCTGCAGTATTAGACACCGTTAAAGGGGGTTACGCTCTGACAGCTTCAGGCCCTGCCGCTAGGTTGGAGTCTTGACTAGGTTTAAGGTGACATATGTTACATTTCTGCTGGCCTAATACCAGCATGAGCTTGAGGTCAAATGGGGTCACACGCTGCCATAGAAGAGATTAACGGTAAAATAGTATCCTCTGCACCTAGCAGTCAGCAATTACCTCTGAATAAACATAGAAACAGAGGGCCAGCATGTGTGCACATGTATAAAATATATTCACTCAGCTACCCAAACCCCTCCTCCTGACACACACACACACACACACACACACACACACACACACACACACACAAACCTGGAATGAAAATATAGACTGTATGGGCATTACTATTTTCAGCAACATTTTTTGTTCTGTAGTACAAAAGTACAATGTACTGTACTTCAGAACAAATGTTTCCAAAATAACAATCTACACGGTCAGAAAAAAAGTCTCACATCGGTGAATTTTCAGATAGGATCATATAGCACCATTTTAATTCTTCTTATCTCCATGCTTCGTTTTTTGTAAATATGCAAACACGTTTATATTTTTATCAGATAAAAAGAAACACATTTGTTAAATACAATTTCATGCTGTTTTATGTCTGTAGTGTCGGTTACTTTTTTAAATTAAATTCTTTCAGTGATATTAATTGTCATTCAGATGAAATTTGGCCGATTTAGATTTCACATAAACATAAAAAAGTGTATTATTCTAACACAATACAGATTTTTTGGAGGAATTTTGCACAGGATGCTTTAATTTAAGGAACAGTTTTTACAGGTCGCATGCTTCTAGAAGCTTACACCAATTTCAGTATCAATACTCATGAAGACATATGAATAATTTGCATTTTAAATGATTATTGTTTAAAGTGAGACAGTATAACACTGAAAAATGTCCATTTTTGGGGCACATATAAAATCATCTCTCCAAAACGGCTGAAATTAGACATTTTTAGGAAAGTAAGATCGGTCACTTCCATGTTGCATAACCCTCAGAAGTAGCTTCTTTGGCCACACACATTTTCTGTATCATTCTGTATGTAGAACATAAGGAAAAAAATTAATCAGCACCAATACTGTGTTTTGGCACAATTTTTTATACCAATTTTTTTGTTTTTTACACCAATTTTTGTGTTTTGTTGTTTATACTGGATTTTACTTTAACGTGAACAGGACAGTTGTTTGTTACTGAGCTCTACTTTGTCTAGTTGTAAAGTAATATAAATGTGGAAAACTGTCAAGTAGAGAAGTTTATATGTACTTATAATAGAAGTATCTGGAAGAATCATGAGCACGTGAGAAACTGAGTTTGGCTTCTGTAATAGTCGATTATGTCATTGTGCAAAGTCATGGCACCAAAAAGAGCCGGAGTTTATGAATGGGTGTGGAAACGGACGAAACATATATTTTAGATTACACTGTAAACTGTAAATCACTTACTGGGAGTGTGATGGAGGAAATCCTGAGATTTGTCACAAACCAGTGGATTAATTTTTTTCCCTGTGTTTTCCACAAACCACTGCTGCACCCGATGGCACGTAGGACAAACCAACAACCACTATTTGTGAACTCTAAACACACCCACAAAGCATCAAGTACGATCTCTGCCAATGACACATTCTCCAATCCAGGTACATGACCAAGCTTTTTCTAAAACGCTTTCTGTACAGGTCCTTCCTATGTGGTCGAGTAGGTAAAATATATAGTAACCTACCGCTATTACTACCACGGTGGTGGTCACCATTAGCATTAGTGCTAAATTGCATGTTTTGGGAGCTGCAACAGAGATGACTCTTTTAGGTCCTGGTGCTCCTTTGCAAAGAGCTAGAAGGCAAACACAGCAGGCCCAGGGTTCTGTCACTGACATGCAGGGATGTAATCTGTCACCGAGCCAGGAACACACACACACACACACGCACACACACACACACACACACACGCTCACAAATCACTATAAAGCTAAAAAGAGTAAACCAGTACTCGGCACACGGCAGTCAGGCGTGCTTTGAGGCGGGGCTGTGTGCGAACACACAATTTCAGCGGTAATTGTGGATTTACAAGCAAACACGTAGCACTTTGTTCACTAGAAGATATCTTGATTGCTCATAATTTTCATTACAACTGATCCTTTCTTGGGCAAGCCTCGCGGTACACAATGTTCAAATGTCCTGAGATCATTTGAGTGGAACGTACTTCCAAAAAAAAATTTTTAAGTCAGCTAAAATCAGTCATTAATCGACAAAAACAGTGTAATGCAGTGTTATACTGATGATGATGATGATGTTGTAAGAGTGAAACATTAGTTAGTTTCAAATAGCCATGTCCTTAAAATAAGGATCAAGTCTAACTTTACCCATTTTTTCTCTGCTTGTGCTTTTCTACATGAGCATCGGCGTCACACTCAACACACATGTACAGGTGGAGGAAATAACTGCTGGATGTTTCGACTAGAAGAAGAAGAGTGACAGCCAGGAGGTTCTTCTAAACTAAGTCACCTGGATCAACACAGAGTTCGCCCAGAGGCAGCGGCAAAGCACATGATCACAATGGGCCTAAATTTAGGCCTGTGGAACCCACACCTCCCCCCCCGTTAACCCCTGACACCTCCAGGCCATAGGAGGCTTACCACCAAAACCAGGCTTCCATTAGACCACATGACCTGAACCTCAAATTCCAGCTTTATGATGCAGAGCAGCCGGACTGTGTTTAGTGGCCAGTGACCGAGCACTGCGGACAAGTGCAGTGACATCATTAATCACGGGCATGACTTGTCCTGAACCAATGCTACCTAAACAATTTACTTAAAATTATTTATTTTAAAAAAAATCAATTAAAGTCATTTCCAGAGTTTAGAGGAACAATAGTGACAACAAGGGAAATGAAGACATAAAACTTCACCAAGGTGAAAGGGGGGAAAGTGGGTGGGGTTTATTTAACAGTAATGTAATCATGTCTTTGTGTAGAGGTTACCACTTAACAGTAGTAGGAGCAAATCAGAAAATATTGTTTATAATGTGTTTTCTTCAAGTCAGTAAGGCAGATATTCACTTAATATTCTTATTCAGTGTTTAATCATAACTATTAAAGCATAAAGAACATTTTTAAACATAAAATTTGTCTTTAGACTTTTAAGTGTACAGAATAACATAACACAGTTATGAGAGTAAACTCTCCCTTTATTTCTCTATATAATCCTCTGCAACACTAATGCACTTATCCCAGTGTTGCTTGGATAAAATCAAGGTAGAAAGTTTTCTCAGCCATGATCAGACTCCCAGCCTCACATCTTAAACCCTGGCCTCCCAGGAACTCCTTTAATGGGCCAAACACCTGGAAATCGCTTGTAATGAGGTCAGGACTGTAGGGGATGCAGTAATAACTACCAGTCGAGTTCCTGTAATGTGCAAGTGGTGTTGGTGAATGATTGTGTGTGCAGTTCCTACAGACAGATGCGTCTCTTCTGCAAGATGACGACAAGGCTACGAGACACCTCGGCCGGGTTCATCATTCACAGATGTACGGGCTTCTTTACAAGGTTCACACTGTTCACGTTTTACTGCGGCTAAGAGTCTTATCACCGCACTGTGCTTGAAGACTTAACCGTTTTTTACGCATTCATTCATGCGAATTGTATTTTCGTGAACCTTTTCACAATTTAATCCTGTAAATACTGAATGTATCGTACTCATGAATAATATATTTATTCATGTATTTTAAAGTAATCATGTCTTTGCTTAAAAATGATCACAGCAGTTCCAAGTGTATATCTGAAAATATTGTTTGCAATGTTTTTTTTTCAGTGATATACAATAGTGCGTGAGTTTTCATTATCCAGAAATCCAGATGTTCATTTAAGAAAGTAATAACTATTCAAATGCAGTTTTTACTTTTACACAAAATTTAATTTAAGCTTCCAAAAGGTATCCTTGTGAATACTGAATGCCTTTTGATTTGAAATGTTTTCAGTTTTCAATATTTACAGTTCTTGCTTTCACACAAACTCTATTTGTACAGTAGGGTTCTAAGGAGAACCTTTAATTATTTCAAATATAAAGACAAATCCAAAAACCATTAGGATGCCTGAAGAAAATTTTTTCCTCTTAATATGTGGTAAGAAAATTAGTATTGATAACTGATCGATTGATAAACACCAGAACCCATCAAAGGGCAGCCACTGAACCTTTATGCTTTTAGACACAATGGCTTATTTGTATGAGGGGAAAATTCTGCCCTTTAACAATCCTGGAAATTTAAGGACTGTCAAGAAGCATTACTTCCTATTGAGGAAAAACTTGTAGACAGTTAAAGAGGAAAAAAGAAAGGAGCTGTGCGTCTTGATCCTTCTGGCTGTCCCGCCTCTTTTCCGTCTCCCACAATCCCTGCTTCCATCATCGAAGTCCAACACCGCGTGCCAGCTACATCACCGCTGCGCCCACATCACCGTGCTGGGATTGGCTAATGACTCGACAGTGCAGCCAAACAGCTGCTGAGACCCAGACCACCATGTTCCCACCACAATCAAGAAAAACACAAGTGTCAAGCCAAAGCATCCAAATCCCTGCTGCTTCTTGAGGTGCACTGAGCGTTTCTCAATGGGAAGAGAGAGAAATATCTTCATTTACAGGTCATTATTTACTGAAATTCAATGAACTATGCACAAGTTCCAAACTTACCGCTATATAAAGATCATGTGCGTGTTCGCCAAGTCGACCGAAAGCACTATACAATCTTTTCAGAGAGAAAAGTGCCAATGTGGATGTCCTGGCTCAGAGGGAACCCAATACAGCAGACACACACGTCACTCTAACCCCAATACATACAATCCAGAGAAGATCTTTTGTTTTAGATGCTCTCAAAGAGCCTGAGGTCAAGCAGTCCTTTTTCTCCCACTTTATACACAGTTCGTAATCCACACAGAGTAGGTGGACATTTTCCTGGATGCGGTGGATATTTCAGATGAGAACTGGAATGGCAATGTGGACGTACAGTACAGTACGATCTGACCAAAAATAAAGCACTCGATAAAGCAATAAAATTAGTTCAGAATTTTTGTTTTTTATTACAGTTGTATATTCTATACAGTGGTTAGCTCTGTCACCTCAACCGTCCAGGGTCCGGGTTCGATTCCCGCCCCGGGGTCTGTGTGCATGGAGTTTGCATGTTCTCCCCGTGCTCGTGGGGGAGGGGGGGGGGTGTTCCTCTGCATAGTCTCGTTTCCTCCCACAGTCCAAAGACATGCAGAACGCAACTAATTGGCGTTCCCAAATTGTCCGTAGTGAGTGAATGTGTGTGTGAATGTTGATCTGAGGTCCTTCCACTGTTGTAAAATGGGAATAAATACAGCAGTCACCACTGGCCTGTACGGTCTCTATGTGGACTACAGAGGTTCCTAGATGGATGGATGGATTTTCCACAATAGAGATGTGCTGTTCTGTAATAATTAGTGAGTAATGCTTAATATTAAAACACTTTTTTTGACATTTTATGTGTTGCTAAAATTAACAAACCGTTGGCACTGTATTCAGCATTAATTAGTCATTAACAACATAACAAACATACATGCATTAATTAATGTTTATTTTTGTTCGTGTTTAAAAATAAACATTAATTAGCAAAGTATTTTATTTAAAAAAAAAGTTGATTAGCTCTGGTCACACCTCCAGGGTTGTGGGTTCGAACTCATGTCCGGTGTGTGTGTGTGTGTGTGGAGTTTGCATGATCTCCCTGTGCTTGTCGGTTTCCTCCACGGAATCCGGTTTTGAGATTTAATAGGAACACAAATACCGTTGCATTGTATAGTGTTTTTTATGATGCTGCTGTTTTGTTTATTACATTATTAAATTAGTTTGCAGTAGTGTTTAATGTAGTGCTTTTTATTTGAAATAACCTGCTGTGTTAAGCTGTGTGTGAAGTTAGAAGTGGGAAAAAAAAAAAGCTTGTTAGCAAGTGCAAAAAAAAAAAAAAAGTATGAAAAAAGTTTGGTCAGCGTGACGATTCGGAGTCTGGCAGCGGACGAGTGGCGCTTTCTCCAAGCCAGAAAAAAAGCGTTGTAATATATTGTACAGCATGGAAACAATTACCTCTTGGCAAGAACTCGGCCAAACCAGACTGTCAGACTGTGTGTGTGTGTGTGTGTGTGCGTGTGTGTGTGTGTGTATTTCACAAAGATTATGTTGTGGTGAGAACTTGTATTATTTATGCACAGTATTAACTTTTTCAGCTTCAGTGTAATATGTTTGCTATTAGACTGACTCTTCACTGTGCTTATTGAAAATGTCCTGCAAAAACCTTCACGAGAAATACGACGTGCAAAACTGGAGCATGTGCTACTATCTATGATAAAAAATAGTCACCAAAGTAAGCTATAGAAGCGAGCTGGCTGTAGAGCTGTAAGGTGTGACACACTGCGCACGGCTCGGGTTCAACATGAACCGCACGAGCCACTGGACGACGATCTTCTCCCGTGAATTTCTACTGTGGCGCTTTTCTTTTTTTTTTATAAACACCCACCACCTCGTTAGAGTCTCAGCATCTAACAAAGAATCTAACAAATCGCACTCACACACCCACACACTTTCTAACACTTTCAGAGTGTCTGTCTGCGCATCCAACAGTGTGTTCATTAAATATGTACATTATGTTCCAGATTAGTTTTAAGCACAATTATAATAAAGAATTATATAATGTATAAAAAAAATATATAAGACTTCAGAGCCAAAAATAATCTGAAGTTCATAAACAGTTAAAAAAGAGTTACAATGTATTTAAAATGTGGGAAATTATTACTTTAAACAATTTAATTGGGAAATATACAGATGAATACCCTGAGCTGAGATGAAGCACTTCGGCAAACGTCTGTTTTAGGAAAATAAATAATTAATGGCAGGTTGGTGTGATGCAGCCATATACAAAGTACATCTACTGTTCCCAACTTTATGTTATGTTCCATATTTTCTTTATTTAAGACTGACATCAGAAATGATATATAGTTATAGCTTGTAGAAAGTTTTGAAATAAAAAAAGTTAATCGCTGTTATTAAATAATAAATCATATAAACAGATAAATTTGTCATCTTACTGTATATAGACACTGAAACACTCTGTCCCTAAATGGTTCTGCATTAATCATTTACTTATCGATAAACTTTTCAATGATACAATATCAATTATTGCATTGTTTTATTGATATAATTATTATTAGCTTTACATTAGATGTTGCATCCCTACAATTCCTTGTGTGTGAGCTGTTACTACAGAAATGCTCCTGTATGATAAATTAATATAACCCTGTGATCATAAAAACTCTCATGAGCTCATAAGACCTTCAGTGTTACCTTCAGGAAGTAACCTGGAACAGAACCGCATCCTCTAAAAGACTAAAAGGGTTTCATTTAGACAGTCAGTAATACAACATCCACAACAAAAAAGGTGAAAAACTAAGAGAGTAAACAAATGACCCTCATCATGGCACAGAGCATCAATACCATCTTTTGATTCATATTTACACCGATTTTGTTCTAGCTTGTTAAATTTAGGGTCTAAAGGATCTGAACAGCAATTGTAACAGCAATTATCATCTTCAGCGGGTGGAACTCCTGATTCTTGAAAATCGATGGATAACTCACCAACCAGCGAGGGAAATGTACAGACAATCATTCACCAACACCGCTTGCACATTACAGGAACTCGGCTGAGAGTTATTGCCACATCCCTGTAGTGTCCTGACCTCGCTCCAAGCCATCTCCACATTAAAGGAGTTCCTGGGAGGCCAGCGTTTCAGACGTCAAGCAGGAAGTCCGGTCATGGCTTTGGCGTACTGAGAAAACTTTATACATTGATGGTGTCCAAGCTCTAGTGTTACACTGGATAAGTGCATTAGTGTAGCAGGAGATTATATAGAGAAATAAAGGGAGGTTTTACTCTCATAAAAAGACTAAATTGGTTATTCTGACCAATCAAAAGTCTCGGACGCCCCTAGAAAAAACATTTGAGTCTTTTTCAAAATCCCAACTGAAGGCAAAAATTACCAGAGATTTTTATCTATATTTTATCTATAAGACTTTACTATGTCTCTTAAATCTACATCTAACTAATCCTACTTAAACATGGCTTTTTATCTCACACATTTCATACTCATTTTCATTGTTTCCTTTTGATTCTGTAAGGCTGCTTTGTGACAATGACTGTTAATGACAAATAAAATTGAATTGAATTGTGTACAATAATTATAGAAAATAATAATAATTATATATATATTTAAAAACATTAACGTTACTGATAAGGTAGGTTGAACCTGTTTCATCTGGTTTTCCTACATAGTCTGGATATTTTAATGTAGCCAATTGATGAAATGCACACACACACACACACACACACACACACACACACACACACACAGAGAGAGAGAGAGAGAGAGAGATTTGAGTAAATGCTGGATAAGGAAAATAAACTGTAATTTGAAAATGTTGTATTTCACCTCTTTATTGCAACTTGCAAAAAAAAAGCATCATTTAAAAGCATCATGTGTTTCATCTGTTTCCATACAACGCCCTGAAAATAAAAATAATTTATATATTTTCCGATTCGAGCAGTCATACTGTATACTGAACACGGCAGATTTGTCTTTTGTTTCAGTCTGTGATTCAGTACATGGCAAAGCTCAGAGAGCGTGTCTGCACCGATGGCATTCCACATCCCTCCAGTCTGCACTCACTTACTGCCGAGAAGCTTAAAAGACAAAATACAAGGTATTGTAGGTGAGAAGAAGTGGAATAGATGGAGAGTCCACACAAATGTAGAAAGGGAAAAAAGTTCCGAAAATAAACCACAAAATTACAGCAGCCGCAGGGTGACTTATTTAAACCTTGTAAAAATAAAGTTCACTAACGCATAAATATCCCTTTCAGCATTTTTTTCCACTTTTACCAAAAACCATGTGTCAACTTTGAGACTGGAAAGCCGTGTAATCGTACGCACTAGTACCTGTGCTAATGTACCTAATGGAAGAAAGCTATTTTCAAAACAAAACAAAATAATGAAGTGTTCATGAAGCCGCTCTCTCTCGGTGTCGAACTAAAACAGTCAATCATTTGGAGAATCTAAAACGGGGCTAAATAAACATGAGAAACGACCGAACAATCAGAACTGAGAGAGAAAAGAATCAAACAAAGGATCGTTATAAAAATGGTAAAAAATGTGGAGCGCGTGGTTGTTAGAAATCAGAGTCATAAAAAAATTAAAACATAAAAACACAACACAACATACACACATACATATACACACATACAGTACACACACACACACACACACATACACATGTAAATACACATGCACACATTAACCACACGTAACTTCATGACTTCATATGACTTCATACACCACAGCACTGCTGAGACGCTCTATAGCCCTTAAAGGTCAGAGCATTTTACTGATTATTTGTTTTGATGTTTTTTCAATAATCATATACAATATGACTCAGGATTGTGCAGTATAGAGTGACGCATGATTCTACAGCACAAGATGCAGGCATGATGGCAATATGATGATCTGAGTTTTTTATTTCATTTTAACCAACTATACAAACATGACAGAGTAAAAAATGTAAAAACAGGTCACATGGGCAAAGAAATAGCACAGATACACATGATCACCTGTTTTTATTGTTGTTTTCAGTTGTTTCTGTGACCAAAAAGTAATAATAATAATATGCTACATTTTTGCGACATCATATTCCTTTAGAGGTAAAATGTACCCCTCATAAAAGTAATGAAAATTTTCATTCTGTTCTATGTGACACAGTTTAAAGCCTGAAGCCTCCCCGTTAACACACACCGGCAAGGCCTCCATTTAAACAACTATAATTTTTAAATCCTCGTTGACCTACAGTATGCTGTGTTTCCTTTGCCGCTTGAGTTTTTACGGATTTGAATCAGAAGGTGTTGATTAATTCTCTAAAACTGCAGCTCTGACACTTTTTCCAGCTATAGGCTTATAATAATGCACTTACCGTTTCCATAGTAACAAACTAAAACAGGGACGTCCATGATGGACGCTTGATCACATACCAACCAGATTAAACAGGGGATGTATTATCTGACATGCCGAGGTTTTCTGTGAGCCGTAAGTAAAGCATTTGTGGTGTGACTCTCACATGTCAAAACATGTCAGTGTTTTGTAACAGCTTAGACTTTAACTGTTTTGTAAGGGGAAAGTCTATCAGGACTTTGTGTTCTCTTGGTAACATGACGAGCTGCTTTTTTTCCCATATTTGATGAGTAACTTTAAGAGAAAGGAAAGAAAGATGGCACAGCTGTTTATAGCTGCTATAACTGAGGTTTTGCAGATGTTTCATATACAGTGTAACTTATAAGTGATTGAAAAAAGTACAGAGGAAACAACTGAAGGCTGGGAGACCTGAAGATTTTGTCAAAAACCTGAGGGCATTGTGACAATAAAATACAAAATGACATAACCTGTACTGCTGTTGTATTTATTCTTTATGAGAAATGACTTTTTTTTTTTTTTTTTAATCTTGTGTTTCCAAAATCAGAAAGCCGTATGTGTTGTGTAAAGCCATGCGCTGCTAGCACGAGACTACAGGAAGGAACAAAAGACTGAGAAACACAGCTCCTGAAGGCTCCTCACAGGGAGTAATGAAATGCTCTAGGTGTCTCTTACACACAGCCTGCGTAATATCTTTACACTCACATCACCCAACTTGACCTTCAGAACCTTCCGACCCAGTGGGCTTGTTAGACCTGTCCATTTAGAGTCGCCTGCAAAACGAAACGGGTGCCGTGGAGAAGAACGATAAGCCACTCAGCACGTGTGCAAAGGCTGACATATGACTCTTTTACTTTAGAATAAGCACCTCTCTCTCTCTCTCTCTCTCTCTCTCTCTCTGTCTGGTGAGTCAGACTTCCTCATCCAGGAGGCAACTCCATATGGTAAGAGAAAAGGTTATTTCTCTTATATTAATATGGAATTAGCAGTAAAACAGATGTTCACCTCTGGACTGAACACTACGTTACAGCAATACAGTATAAGCCGTACATCTGAGATAAACATTACTCAATATTAAACATGCTTGATGTTTACCTGCACTAGCTGTGTCACAATACAAGACGGGTAAGATCGCAACACTGACACTGCTGTGTCACACACACACACACACACACACACACACACACACACACACACACACACAAGTGAACAGTTTCACATGCATGCTTCGTATCGCTTAACACTCACTGCAGCAAATCTGATATATTCCATGTATCATGATAAGCCTGTAGACAGCTTGTTAGGAATTAAACAGTTTTAAAATAAATTGTGCTTTATAGCACTGGGGTGCTAATATTATTGCCCCGCAATTCGAGTGCTCAGGGGTTGACCATCAGCTCAGGTTCCTGCCTGTCTCGGTTCCCTAGGGTTCCTCCGTCCTAAATGAGACACACAGACATTTCTTCACACCCACCTAGCAGCATGTCTTTAGGAAGTCGGAGGAAACCGGAGACCTCAGAGGAAATCTACGCTGCCCCCACACGCGGAAAAACACCACTGTGCACGGTTTCACACAGCAGGCTTCCTAGTGCTTAGCACGCGGTGGCTCCACAGCCATTATAGCCAATAAAAAGACATTAAAATAATTATTAATGATTGGGAATAATTATGGCGTAGTGGTTAGCACGGTGGGCTCGAACCTCCAGGGTCGAGGGTTCGATTCCCGCTTTGTCTGTGTGTGTGTGTGAAGTTTGCCTGTTCTAGGACTTCAAGCCTCCAGCGACCCTGTACAGAATAAGCAGTATAGCAAAAAAAAGTATGATAATAATGATAGTTTGCTTTTATTAAGATCCTTCCAAAGCCTCTCTCTCTCTCTGCAGATTAATGAATGTTCAGACAAGAGAGACAAGAGTGCATTTGCACAGATCAATTATCATACAACTGTTTCTTGTTTTTGTTTTTTTTTTGCTTACAGCAGATTTACTTTTTTCCTCATAACATACTACATATTAAAAAGAGTTCAAGTGGATGAAATAGCACCAGACTAACATCGTCTCATCATCTATACCGCTTTATCCTGTATACAGGGACGCTAGAGCCTATCCCAGGAGTCTCAGGGGCACGAGGCCAGGGAACACACCCTGGATGGAATACCAGACAAAGGTATTTTACCCAAACAGGAAATAACAACCTCTTGTATTATCATTTGTACTAAATAGCTGAATGCTAAAAGTAGGAGCTTTTTTTATTTAAACTGTACGCTGCAGGATTGACAGGGGTGATATATAAGATTTATGCCGGATCATACTTCGGGTAAGTGCAAAGTGAAGAAATTGTGGTACATCCTGGCAACCCAACATTAGTAACATCTGCAACTGAGTCATTGTGCGGAGACATTAGGGCCAGTCTGGCAACCTTAATAAAAGCAAACAGTTATACAGCTATAAGGACATGTGATTAGGTTTGTACAGGAAGAAGGGGAGAGATTCATTTCTGAGGAATCATATTGAAACACAAATACATGTCCTTTCTCTCTCTCTCTCTCTCTCTCTCTCTCTGTCTAATTAAACAGCTCCGTTCTGCTTAACGCTGAGGGACAACTCTAGCTGGAAAGGAAATTTGACTAAAGTAACGAGGGCCCCCCCGCCCCCCTTTTTCTGACATCCACATTTTCGCAGACACCTAATTTTTGACAATTATGACTCACCTGAAAAAAAAAATCCCAAAGTGCCAAGAATGTGAATGAAATTGAGCTCATTGGGTAATTTAAACCAGACACTGTGCCTTGTGTCGGCTCAGGATACCGCTCAGTGCTCAGCAGAATACTAACAAAAAAAACTAGATTTTAAAGAAAAATACTATATTAACATTTCCAGTACTAAGTATTAATCAGCATTTAATAGAAAGAAAACAGCATTATTAATAGGACATTAGCTGTATATTACTTTTAGTGATGCTTTAATCAAGCTTGCACTCTTGCATGAAATCGCCTGAAAGGTAAAGTTAGAAAATTAACCAAAGAGGAGCTTGGAGCAGACTTCATCCTTTATTCTTTGATAGAGATTTATTAAAAATGTACATGTTTATTTCATTTTGAAAAGGGAAATTGTATTCCTTTTGCAGCTGCACAAGAGAACAGTCAAAATGGATGATTTTAACAGACTATTATTGAGTCGCAAACCATAATTTTGCATATTAGTGTATGAATGACTCTTTTATTAAACTCCTATTTTTCCCATGTTGTCTCTTATACAGGGCTTCTTTACACTCACCAGTGAAGATGTAACAGCAATAAAACGCTGAACATTTAACCCTGAACCAGGATTCTGCTGCATCTTCATATCATCTTCCTTAAAACAATAAGTTTATTGTTAAAAATGCTGTGTTTATTTTTAAAATGCATGCAGTAATGTATTGGTACATGCAGCGAGGAGGAAACGTGTGTTACACTTCAGCATCTGTCTGCATCTGTCCCTGGACTGTTTCACAAGGACAAAAAAGACAAAAATGAGAAAAGAGCAAAGAAAAAAATATGAAAGTTACAGACAAGCTAATCCAATAGTATTGCATTATTGATGTTCTTTTACACAAAAAAAATCCTTTACACAAACACACACACACACACACACAATCATTGCATTACATTTTTATGTTTTTAGCATGAAGATTTGATTTGTATTGAATTGTTTCATGTATTTTGACATTTACTGTAACTGTGGATCCAGTAAACAGCGCTGCAGCTACAAACCTTGTTTTTGTTTCCTTTTCTGAAATCTGTAGAAACTGTTAATATTAATGTATTAATAACCATCTGATTTTGTTTTCTATTAAAAAGTAGTAGGCATTAAAATGAGAATTTAAAAATACATAAATAGAATAAAGAATATATTAACATTGGACATTGTCAAGGTCATTGTCTCTCATCACCTAAATGAGGATAGGCTCATTCAAGTCTTGTTCCTTCAAAGTTTATTTTCCCAGATCATAGCAGAGAGGTTTTCCTCACCACATGCTTGTTAGGGATAAACTTTTTTTTTTTTTCAGAATTGTTAGTCCTGTAAAGCTGCTTTGTAAAAATATCAACAAATGAATTTAATAAAATTGTATTGATTTGAACAATTCTCTATAAGTTTAAACTTTAAGAAATTAATAGATTTATTGCCAGATTTATTAACGAGCAAGCCAGGGGCAGCAGTGGTGAGGAAAACTGTGTGAAAACCACATGAGAAAGAAACCTTAAGAGGAACCAGACTCCAAAGGGAACTCATCCTCATTTGTGTGATACGCACTACAGCGGGTGTAAATAAATCCCTTCTGTAACTGTGTGTTTTACAGACTGAAAGGGCAACTGTATAACAGAAAAATGTGTTTTAGTTAACATGTATAACAAAAAACACTTTGTTGAGGTAAATATAAATAATAATGAAATCAAACTAAGTTCAAATTATACTTACATCTTTTAGGTGTAAATATTTCCAGTTCACCAAATAAAAAAAGGAAAAAACATTTTATAAAATGATTTAAAAAGATTAATTTTGTTTTTAATCTACCTCTTTTCTTTTATCCAACATTATTTGTATTTCTTTCTATTTTTTAAGAAGATTTACTTCTGAGGAGGTACACACACACAAAATGAATAAATAAATAAATAATTTTTAAAAAGGATATGGAACTTGCTTCCTTATTAACTCGTCAGTGTTTACAATAAACATTAATCAGAAGCAGTTTTTTTGAAAAATTATAATTTAATGCAAACTTCATTACGCTTGGCTGCTGTGGACTTTGATGTGTGATGTTTGCGATATATGTTTCTGAGCTGTGAGACATGAGGTCTCTGAGGATTGCCCTTTTAGGAAAAACAGAGTTATTTTACATTGATGTTTCAGTTTATGGAGAAGGTTTTGAACAGGAAACAGCGTTGGTTCTGTTCCGAAAGAAAGTGACATTCATTGGGATTTGTTTGTTCTGTCACTGATACTGACGCGTTTGCTAAAGTGTCGTGTTTGGAAAGACTCTGGCTTTAGATTCGCTTTATTAGAAACTCAAACTTTGCTGCATGATGATTTTAATATGTGACAACACACTGCTGTCCAGAGACGACTGTTAGAGCAACGCAGCGTTTTAGGTAACCACTAGTTTTGGACACCACATCATTTTGCTGATACTGATACTGAAACTTAGAGTAGATCCAATATCTACATCAGACAGTTTATTTTTAAATAAGGGTAAGCTTCAAAATTAATATTATGTTTACTGTAGCATTTTAAAAATACAGTGAAGAAAAACATGACAATACACATAAAACAAAACTGCTAGTTTATTTATTTAGTTAAACTCACAAAAAGCACTCACATGGCAAATATAACACTTGTAACAAAAAATTACTTATGAATACAATAAAATCAAGCATAACAAATAATTTTATGTGAACATTTCCAATTAATAAAAGACTAGTAAATAAATAAATCCTAAATGAGATTCCAGTGTTTTCCATTTTGGATCCAATTGAATTTTTTTTTTTTTTCAGACACCAGATCAACTTTTTAAAATAATAATAATAATAATAATAAAATTTATTTATAAGCGCCTTTAAAAACACTCAAGGAAACTGTACAAAAAACAATCAACAATACAAATGAGAAATACAAACAACACAGAAACATATTTTACATATGTTTATTATTATTATTATTATTATTATTTGGGAGGAACATCCAAATTACAAGTTCTGTTGTATCATTGCCTTTAATCATAACAACCTTTCACATGACTGCACACACACACACACACACACACACACACACACACACACACACACACACACACAGAGACAGAGAGAGAGATAGAGAGAGAGACAGAGAGATAGATAGATAGAGAGAGAGAGAGAGAGAGAGAGAGAGAGAGAGAGAGGATTGTGGACGATGGTTAGTAGGAACCTGCTTGGGTCTAATATTAGTTAGATTTAGTCCTAGTATCTATCGATCTATCCATTCCTGTATCTATTTATCTATCTAAGTCTCTCATGCTATAAACACTCACACAGTTACTTTCGAGTCAGCTACACGGTCTCTTACCTCAGTGTACGGCTGCTACAGCGCCTCATCACTCTTGGCCTTTTCTCTATCTCACTGTACAGTTTAATGATGTCTAAGCCCTCTCTCCAGGCTAACTCAGACGGGGATGGGTTCCTTTTCAGTCTGGTTTCTCTCAAGCTTTCTTTCTCGACATGTTTCCTCGCCACTGTCGCCTCCGGCTTGCTCATTAGGCGAGCGCTTATCCAGATTGCTCTAAAGCTGCTTTGTGACTACGTCCATTGTTAAAAGTGCTAAACAAATAAAATTGCAATTGAAATCCAATTCTTCTGCACTGTCTCAAACTCCTGCCTCCTAAACACAGTAATCAGTCACTGGAATCAATTACATTTGGTAATGTCTAAAGATTCTCTGTGACTAAAATGAATTCAGCCTGTGTGTGAAATCACTCTGTGTTTTCCATTCCGGTGACGTGATTCTGATCGTCTCTCCTTTGCAAATATAGCATGAATATTAACCGCACCTCTACTAATGTTATTTATAGTTACTCTGGGCTGAGGAGAGTCAGTGACAGCGAGATGAGTTTGCGTGTAGTGAGAGGTGCTGTGTCTCTGTACAGACACTAAGATCTCTGCATGCATGCCCAGGAGCTTGTAAACACTCTAATACACCAGTTATTAACTATATGAACTGTATTATTAAGCAGTTAATACCTATAAGAACTGCATTGTTCTATTGTAGTTCAATATAATACAATACTAGTACGAATTGTATAATTTTAATACTAATATAAGTTCAATGGATTAACCTAGCAGATTGCGAGAGTGTTTAGTCTGATGCTTTACATTAAACATTAAATGATCTGTTTAACAGTCTTTGTGGTGATGAGATCTTAATCATTAGCAGATTGCTCAAACAGTCTTGCAAAATTTGGATTTTAGCCCAAAAAACACTGAAGATTTTTTTTTTTTCTAGAGAGCATTTTTTAAAATAAATGTTTTATTCCATCTCATTCTTTAGTGGGATTGAAATATAATGTATGTAAACGTCTCCATGGACATGCATTACTGACAAACTATTAACTTGGGTTTATCCATTGTGCCTTTCCTATCCCTCAAATTTATTTTTATTGTAAAAGAAAGAAAGAAAGAAATCAAGAAATCAGAAATCAGAAAGCAAAAAAACATCATAGCAAAAAAAAAAAAAAATCATTGTAACATTAGCAAAAAATAAATAAATGCAACTTAAAAAAGCAACTTTTTATACAATGAGTAATAATACATATTTACAGAAAGAAAGAAAAAAGGAAAGAAAGAAAGAAAGAAAGAAAGAAAGAAAGAAATTTAATTTATACCACAACACTTAAATACTTAGAACAAATACTTGATTGGTAGGAAGCTGTAAGGCAAAGCAAAGGTTTATATTATTTATTTATATAAATATACATTCTACAGGAGAAACTCACCCATAGACAGTCAGGACGGACACTCAGCATCATTTTAGACTAATCTTAAGAGTTCATAAAATATATATATATATATATATATATATATATATAT
>JAQMYG010000006.1:3279125-3300424 GCA_030014215.1 Clariallabes teugelsi | reverse complement strand
AAAAGTTTTAACCCCCCCCCCCCCCCCTTATGACTGTGGTCTTTTCCAGGATAACTCCAAAATCATTCACAGTGGCACATGGGCTGAATGAAGATGAAAAGTAGAAAATGCATTTTTCTGTATTTACTGACTGTTGGATCTACAGTAGGTTATACAGTATGTAGGTTATATGTTCAAAGATCAATATCAAAAGGATCAACATTCAACTGTCCTGAACACACTTATCAGGTTCCCAATAATTCCTTCCAAGACTGATGGAGTGATTCCTGATACTTACTTTGCATCTTGCATAAACATGTAATTTTATTTTAAAGAAGAGAAGACTGCTGGAGATCATGGCCTAGTCCACATGTACACGTTAATTCTTAAAACACATTTTTCCTTGTTCTCGTCAACGTGAAGACACAAAAACATGCTATCTGAAGCATGAGCTAGCCGTCCAGCCATGTTGGCCAACCAACCGCAAAAAAATATTACTGGGTATTTCACTCTCTGACGTCAAAAAAAAAGGAGTTATGGCGCACACTCTAACAAGCCAAAAACTCCTTTCCACGCATCAACACTGAAAATTGAGTTTTTGAAAATCTTCACCCTGGAAACAGTTTTCCACATGCTCCATTTTCAGTGACCTAAAACACAGTTTGCGTGTGAACGAAAGGCCAAATCATATAGAAAAACCTCAGTTTTCACAAATACCCATGTCTGCTGTGTCAGTTTACCCTCAAGTAAGAACTTATCCATAAGTTCATGTAGACCTTTTGAACCTCATGTTTACATCTTTCTAGCTGCCTGTATGGAACTATACAAGGTCCATCTGGAGAAACAAATTTTTAAAAGTGTGATCTCCAGATGGCCCATGTTAAGCTCCAAATGAAGAAGACCACGCTAGAAACTGAATTACTTGAGGGGGCTAAAGGTGAACGACCTCAGCTAAGTGTAAAATCATGCCCAAGAATATTAAAGCATGGTTTTGCCTAAAACTCAATTGTCTAAATTGACCATGTTTTAAAACTTTGCATCTCTGACAACTATGGTGTTTATGTAAATCTTAGCACATATACATTACATGTTTAAAATATTACAGGTTAAGGCAGGAGACACTACAATCAGACCCTGGATAGGATTATCATCAGTACTGTATGTTATCACAATAAGCATTAGAACTGTGCTGTGTTTACCGGAGAACAGACTATGACAATTAATAGAGCTAAACTAAATTTATCCTCAATGGTGTTTTTTTTTTTTAACACAGCACACTTAAAGAAATTCCAATTCCTTAAAACACACACTCGGATGATTGCAGTAGAATGGTGTAAACCGTAAAGTGGTTAGTTTCTTCAGCTTAGCTGATTGCTGGTGCGTTGCATCATGTGCATGCGTGCTTGAGAAGGAGTGATTCATATCTTTCCTAGATGAATGTGCAAGAGTCTGGGGCTTTCATTAGTACTTTTTAACACAGTAGAATGCATTGAGTTTCTGTACTGTACATAGATGTACTCTATATAGATGCCTGCACTTACATATATTATTGACCCTTTAAGTCAATTTGACAGAAATTATTATTATTTCTTTTAAATTCTACTATATTATTGTTCTAAAATTAAACCACTTTAAAAATAAATTTACAGGAGCAATTCCCAGTTTTTTTTAATTTTATTATTATTCATTCTCTCACTTTCCCTCACACCTTTGCACACAGACCTGCCATCAGGATCATCAGCAAACACGGGAACCGCTTTTGTGTGTCTTTTATATAATATTATTTCTGCTTTTTGGTTATATTATAAAAGTTAATCTGATATACAAAATTCAATCACTGTGGTTTCTTCTAGGCCATATAAAATAGATGTAAAACAAGAACAGCCGGAGAGGTGTCTGAAGCCTGATGTGAACTTCCCCCTGAGTGGAGTGACGTGTGTAAGTAAACAGTCTAAATTCTCTGATCTGCTGTTACTGGGCAAACAGTCATAAATCACTTATTTCACTTATTTGAAAAAAACTACTGATAACCGAAATCCCTAAATCCCTCACGCCTCAAACTCCACATCAACGCATTCCGATACAATTCTACTCGATGTTGCATCAAAAATGAGATGAACATTACTTATTTCTTCAGAGGATAAGAACTGAAAAGTGAGAACTTTCCTCAAGCACGTTGGCGAGACTCGGAGAGGAATGGCGAGCATGAGTTAGAGATTTACCTCGACTGTTTACACTGGGCCTTCACACTGCACCTCCAAGTCCAGATGAGAAGTTTCCCAAGCTCACTGCATTTCAGCCCTTGGCCAAGACTTTTTTTTTCTCCAGTTTGTCTAACAACCAGAGAGAAGCACCAATAATATGATAAAGTAGTAAATAGGCATTAAAGAACATCAGGACACATCTGTACTATTTATAAAAATAAAATAAAAAATTAACTAGACATTGATCAATGTGAGTCAATGATACAGTGAAATAGAAGTCAAAATGATACACAACGCGGCATGCCATTATAGGAACATAATCAACAAGAGAACAGTGTAATGCGCATTCAATATTACAAACCTCAAGTTGTCGGTTATCAGCTTCATGAAGAATTTCCCATAATGGAAAAGTCACCGACTGTTACAAAGACTCCTTCCATAAATGATAAATCAACATATCATTACAGAAGGCCTCACCATATCAAAGATAATACAAGTGGTGTTCAAGTCAAACCAGGACTTTTGATTGTCCAGAATAACAGAATATAGTAAGAAGAGTAAAAACTCCTTTTATTTCTCTATATAATATTTATAATAAATATAATAATAAAAACGTTTTCTCAGTACGCTGGAGCCATGATCAGCTTGCCTGCTTCATGTCAGAAATGCTGGCCTCCCAGGAGTTCTTCAATGGCCCAAACATGTAGAAATGGCTGGGTGTGAGGTTCTAGCCGAGTTCCTATAATGTGCAAGTGGTGTGGAGGGTAGTATGAAGTTGTGCATTGTTCTGCAATTTGGTTATCAAACCAAGCCATTTTTACATTAAAGGAACGGTCCAGTAAAGGAGTTTCTGGTAGGCCAGCATTTCAGAGGAGAGCAAGTGAAATTTTACTCTCATAACTGTGTTTTGTTAATCAAAAGTTCTGCTTTGATATTTTTCTTTGTCAAACAGTTTATTTCTTAAAAATGAATTTACAATCAGTCTTAGATTAGAGTGGCGTTGTCTCAAAACAAGTCCCTGTGAATGAGGTGTTACTATAGAAAAGAATACACTGAAAGGAGCCTGTATAAGAACATCACCGCAGGGAGGATTGTCAGAAGCGGAAGTATAGAAAATTTATCGGTTAATTATTATTTTTTTTAATGTCTAAGAGGTTGAAATAAAAGAACATTAACTCAATTAAATTAAGGCACCATTTCTGTCGTTACTGATCAATGTAATGAATCACAAAAATTAAACTTGATATGTACAAAAAAAATCAAGCTACATTATCATTATTCTTTACCTGAAATCTTGATAAAAAATATATTTCAATACATTCATGCGTACAGCAGCAATAGTAAAATAAAAACACAGCAGGTAGTGTTAGTCTCTGTATCATCTTCATGCATGGAGTTCTGCATGTTACATGTGTGTTTCCTCACCATCTCCGAGAAAATGTGTTCACACTGTAGTTGGACTGACACCACTAAATTAACCTTAAGTGTTTGTGTGTGTGTGTGTGTGTGTGTGATGTCCTGCAGTGGATACAGATACAGAGTTACAGGTCAAAAAGGAAACATTGCACTATATTACATATTAATAACACTTTAGCATATTTACACCTTAATCTTAATCTACATTAGTGTTTAAAAAACCCAGACTATTAAAAATGTTGTATATAAAAGTTCAATAGCACTTCAGTTATTCCCCATGCCATAAGACAGACCTTGCTTAACTTGTTTACAGGCTCACAGCGTCGCCGCTCGGGCTGGTGTCTGCTGTGTGACGTCGTTCCTTCACTTCCCGGTTTCACTGTTTAAAAGCCTTGTTGTTGTTCCTAATAGACTGAAAAAGCATATATTATGAGATTAGCTGCTGAAAACGGCGAGCGCGACGTTTCCCTAAATGCCGTTTTAAAATAAACTACAGCCTCTCCTTCCTATTAGCAGCGTACTGCTAGTACAAGAACGAATGTGCGGCTGACAAGAGTACTAAGAAGGTCTGTTCTGTTTGCGCTTCAAGTGAATAACTTAAATAAGCATGGTCAGTGTAAATAAACGCAGCATGACAAGGTACAGAGGAATCGAGACTCGCATAGTTGGTTTTCTGTATTTGGAAGTGGGGCCTTAATTAAGGTGGCGGGGCAGATAGGATTACTGACTGATTCCGCATTGCGAGAGCTTGACACTGAGCAAGCAAACAAGGTAACAACATCCAGAAGTGTGCTTTTCTCCCTCACCCTGACTGTGTGTGCGTGCGTGCATGCATGTGTGTGTGTGTGCGCGTGTGTGTGTTTGGGGGTGGGGGGTAATTAAACTTATCACCACAGATCTGGATATGAGGGACTCTAAAATAAACCAAAGCGAAACAGTCTGACTGTGAATGATACGATCTTCCAGCTCAGTGAAGCAGTCTATCTTTTCTGAAGATGGGCTTTTGGTCATTTTACTACACAGTACACACACACACACACACACACACATACACATATGCCCATATATATTTAAATATATGTGTGTAGAGAGAAATAAAGAGAGAAACATTTTTAACATACATATATATATGTGTGTGTGTGTGTGTGTGTGTGTGCTGCTCGGCTCTCGCATTAAACACATATACACACACACACACACACCAAGCGCTCGCGGGCTTTTCTTCGGGTCTCTCGCGCCCCCTATGGGTCATTAAAAGTACCCCAAAGCCCAAACACTGCGGATTTGGAAGCGGACACGGTTTCTACAAACACAACTTGTGTGTTTACACGTCAGGAGGAAACACCTAATAACTGACACACCGGGCTGAGATCACGGAAACCGTGCTTTCTGTTATTGGGGTAGTTATTGTCTAAAAAGTTATTTTACACACTGAATAAATTCTTTATTTCATCACAGAGGAACAGACGCTGCGTCCTGCAGAGAGAGAGTTCTTCTTCATGTACAGAGAGAAGGAGCGAGAGAGATGATCTGATTCACTCACTCACTCTCAGGACAGGACAGACACTCGCATCACACCGGTTCTGTGTGTGTGCGCGCGCGCGTGAAGTTGAGCGGCTCTGGTGGAGTGAGTGATGCGGGGAGGAGGAGGAGGAGGAGGACAGGGGTTGTGGGGGGAGGGGGGGGTGTCGGATTCGGAGGCGTGACGCGCGCGCAGCTCCGCGCTCCGTCCAATCACCGCGCGTGCGTTCTTTTATAAAGAGCGCGCGCGCCTCTCGCGCAGCGCAGGTTTCGGACTCCGCTTGGAAATAAAGCAGCACGAGCGCGCGCGCTCTGGATCCCGCGAGAGAGTTCTCGTTATAAAACACTCCGCACGCGCATCAGTGGATTTCGATCTCACTTGAGGTCCAGGTGGAAACAAAAACTAATATATTTATATATAAAAAAAATACTTTCATTTATTGAGGAGTCGGTGTCGTGCGCTGAACGCGTGTTAGTGAGTGAGAACATTTTTCTGAGGATTTTTCAAGTTTTTTTTTTTTTTTTTTTTTTTAAACCCCGAATAGCGTTTCGTATGAATCTACTCGACCCCTACCTCAAGATGACGGACGAGCAAGACAAGAGTCTGTCGGACGCCCCGAGTCCGAGCATGTCCGAGGATTCCGCGGGGTCTCCGTGTCCCTCCGCCTCCGGTTCTGGCTCGTGCTCGGACGTAGAGACCGGCGGTGGCGTGCGCGCGCGCGACGGCGGCGGCGAGCTGAAAAAGTTGGACGGTGAGGACGAGCACGAGAACAACGAGAAGTTCCCGCAGTGCATCCGCGAGGCCGTGTCGCAGGTGCTCAAGGGCTACGACTGGACGCTCGTGCCCGTGCCGGTGCGCGTGCACGGCGCCAGCAAAAACAAGCCGCACGTGAAGCGGCCCATGAACGCGTTCATGGTGTGGGCGCAGGCCGCGCGCCGCAAACTCGCAGACCAGTACCCTCACCTGCACAACGCCGAGCTGAGCAAAACCCTGGGCAAGTTATGGAGGTAGGTCTGCTGGGGCAAATCAGCCAAGTTCTGTTAAAGCAAAGGAAACTTTTCTACAGGATCCCAAAGATGCAGGGGCATGAACTTGGTTTAAAGACAAGACAATTATAACTCAGCAGGGTTTAGTCTGATAGGTCTAATAATGCAGACATGCAGTCTCAGTTAATATCTCTGACAGTTAGAAGAGTCGACTGTTTCAGTGTTCAGTGTTGATACCACAGCATTCAATGTGATAGATACAGTACGTTGTTATTATTGTTATAACGAAACATTATTTCAAATATTCACTTTTTTGTTTTCCGATCAGATTGCTGAACGATACAGAGAAGCGTCCATTCGTAGAAGAGGCCGAGCGCCTACGTGTGCAACACAAGAAGGATCACCCCGACTACAAATACCAGCCACGGCGAAGGAAATCAGCCAAGAACGGTCAGGGCGAGGGGGAAGAGGGTCCCGAGCACACGCATGTCTCCACCAACGCCATCTTCAAAGTACTGCAGCAAGCTGATTCTCCAGCATCCAGCATGGGAGAGGTGCACTCCCCCAGCGAGCAGTCAGGTAGGCATGCAACACCGCACAGTAAATTATTACATGTTGTCATTGGAAGGTAATATAATTATAGAACCGAGTTGTTACTTGATGGCAATTGTTTCAGATGTGTTTATTTATACTGTATTTATCACGCAGGCCAGTCCCAGGGTCCCCCGACTCCACCCACCACCCCCAAAATTGATGCTCAGGCAGGCAAAAGTGAGCCAAAGCGTGAGGGACGCCCATTGCAGGATGGCATCGCAGTTACCATTGGCTCTGGCGGGCAGCGTCAGCTTAACATCGACTTCCGTGATGTGGATCTGGGTGAACTGAGCAGCGACGTCATCTCGCACATGGAAAGCTTTGATGTGGCTGAGTTTGACCAGTACCTGCCACCTAATGGGCACCCCGGGCACGGATGGATGAGCTCAGCTGGCAGCGGTTGGATGACCAAGAGCCCCAGTTCCAGCCCTCAGGTGGGTGCTACCAGCCCTGGTGAGGATCAGAGCCAGCAGAGAACAACGCACATCAAAACCGAGCAGCTGAGTCCTACCCATTATGGCTCCTTCAACCTGCAGCACTACACCACGTCCACTTCGTCCGCTGCCTTCCCATCATGCATCAGCCGGCCGCAGTACGACTACACCGAGCAGCAAGCCGGCTCCGCTTCCTATTACTCAGCGGGCCAGGGCTCGCTTTATTCCACCTTTAACTACATGAGTCCTAGCCAGAGGCCCATGTACACCCCCATCACCGAGACCCAGTCAGGCCACAGCCCCCAGCACTGGGACCAGCAGCCGGTCTACACACAGCTCTCCAGACCCTGAGAACACACACATGCACACAAACACACATACACATGAAGAAACGCATGCACGCACACAGACACACACACACACACACACGCACATGCAGTGAGATTATTTAACAAGGCTGATGGCCCACATCGAGACCCTGCATCACTCTTCCTGTAAAGCACACACTTGAATACTCACCAGAGGAAGACTGAAAGGAAAGCTGGACTTTTAAAAAAGAGCAGCTCACGACGTGCCTTTTTCATCTTTAAATCGCCTGATGCCAATTAGATATATATTTTTAGCCTTGATTGCGAGAAAAGAGAAACATTTTTCTGCGAAAAGAAGAATCCTCTGTGAGGACTTAATTAATTATTGTACTTTAGTATGTACTGTGTATGTTTTCTTACCTTTTCCATAGCTGATAGGGATTTTATTCTGTAGGGGAAATGGATTCTTTTTTTGTTTGTTTGCTTTTTTTTTTTTAACTAAACCACTCTTAGCAGTCCTGCCTAATCATCCTCATGGTATTTTTTAATTTTTTAAATAAGCCTCTAGGATTCTGTTTGCTTCGCTAGTGGATCTTCATGCCGTTGCGTCCTACATAAATTCACTTTAATTATTCCTTGTATTTATGATTATTAAAACTCTTCCTGATGCTTTAGAGTGGTGCTTGTTAAACGTTTTTGTATGACATGTCTGCCTTGTGCACCATCAGTGCCTGGTCTTGTGGGTTTCTTTTTTTTTTTTTGTCAAGGTAGAATGTGCAGCTGAGAATTTACTTAGTGCCTGACAGTGGCAGGAAGTGACCTTTGACCCCATGTCATTATTTCCAGTCAGCAGTCATATTGGTCTCATCTTTCCACCCACCCTGACCCCCTTTTCTTTCTGTTACGTCTTAACCTCTTCTAATTTATTTATTAGTCTTAATTTTATTTCAGATTAATTAAATGCAGTGTATTCATTAATACTGTAAGCAACTAATTATTTGTCTTTGAAAGTTGCCTTTTCTGGATATTGTAACGTTTATTCCAAGTCATTAAACCAGAAGGGTTGCTACTTAATATGTTCTGTAATCATCGTGTTTATTTATCTTATCTAGATGTCTCTATTTTGAAATGTTTATTTGTCTCTTTTTTTTTCTTCTTTTGTGCTAGCCAGAATGAAGTACTGTCAAGGCTGAACAAACTGGAACTGTCAGCTTTCCTTCCGTCAGGAAGTTTTTAAAGCTCTGTTTAAAGCTGTAACTATTGTGTGTGTGTGTGTGTGTGTGTGTGTGTGTGTGTGTGTGTGTGTGTGAGAGAGAGAGACTGTTTATAGAGATACCAGAGATTTCACATCAAATTTTTTCTAAGATCGACCTTTTCCATGCCTCATATCTTATTACTTGTTACATCTTTGTTCCGAATGTTTTTCTTTCATCAGATTTATCATAATTTTCTTTAAATAATTGCATTTTTTTTTATTATATTTGCAATAAAAGTACAAAAAAGTCATTGAAATAAAAGTGTAGCTTCTGTTTCTTTTAAGAACTTTTAAATCTAGAAACATATAATAAATAACTCAATAAAATGTTGAAATGTAACTCAAAAGCTCTACTTCAGTTCTTTATTATTTTCTCAGTTGTAGGAGTTAATATGATGGAAATGAGACAGAACATAAAGTGAAAGAAATCAAATATATATATATCTTGCTTTGTCAAGTTATCGATTATTTTACTTTTACTTTGTTTTAAAACGTTGGACTTTAGTAAGCGATTTGTCCTGCTCGGTGTGGAGCGATCTGAGTACACCAAACCATCGCCGAGCACCACACACACACACACACACACACACACACACACACTCCTTCATACAGGGGTAGTGTGCAGCAGCATTGCCTGTCCACCTGCTGGAGTGATTTGTGGAGGTGCAGGAAATCCCACATGGAGTACAGTATAAGATTAGGATCATTAATCTAATATTACACAAATGAAGATACAGTTACATTTCTTGTTTATTGTGATTTCTATTAGTTTAGCTGTAGTTAATACGTATTATTATTATTGATGTGAATTACAGAGTAATAATTAAAACTTAAACTGTTAAGATGTTAACTGTGAAAGGTTTAGATCCTAATGCACAGAAGTCCAGTGAAAACAGAGTATATAAAGCTCTGAATGTTCTCCTCCATTCCACTGGACTAATTCTTCATTCACAGAACAAACAGATTGACTTTTTTCCCTCTTTTAAAGGTCAATGAATGGAAATCCTGAGACACTCAGAAAGCAACATCTCGGTGTTTTCCTCGTTGCGGATCGCGACACAGTACTGAGTGACACTTTATATAAACGAACGTGGAGTAACATAACACGAGGTGCTGCTTCCTCATCGGAATGAACTTCACCGCACGTCAGAACTGTCAGCCGCGAGTCACGTACTTCCTAATGTACCGCTGTACTCTTTCACTTTATTACACCATCATATTATCTTTCTGCCTTTGCAAGTTGAGAATGCGCTTCCTCGCCTCCCGCAGTATTTACAGAGTGTGTGATATGTTACACACATGCTAAGGTGAGCAGATGGGCCTTGGTGGATGTTCGGCTGAGGGAGGGGTCAGAGGTCAACCATCGCCAGCTGTTTCACAGCAGAAGGGTTTGTTATTTATGTCTTCATATGCACCAGTTTCTCTCTCTCTCTCTCTCTCTGTGTTATAACACTGAGGCTCTTCATTTATACCTGATTTAGAAAGTGGAATAGTTAAAAATTTAATATAAAAATTAAGTTAATAATTTCCGTTTGACATGAAAGCACATTTATACAGACAGACAGACAGATAGATAGATAGATAGATAGATAGATAGATAGATAGATAAGCATAGAAATAAAGCATAGAAATCACAAGTAAAAGATAAAAAACATACACTAGCTTGTGTCAAATTAAGGTTCATATCTTTATATCACAGCACTGCTGATTTTTTATTGCTAAGTATTGATTGTGTTGATTATAACTGATTATTCTTTAAATAACTTTATATTAATTTGCTTGTTCAAACTTTTATTATTTCTGTCGTTACAGTGCAGCAGCAGCTTCAGAAGATCCTGAGGGCAGTTAAACTGGGACCAGAGTGTGTTACAGCCATAACACAGTCAGAAAGCGTGCAGTATGTAGAATATAAACAGACAACAGCAACGTGAAAAACACTTCATTACTTTCTCAGAGTCTCAGGGTTTTCATTCCTTGACCCTAGAAAGAGGAACAATGCAATATGTTTGTACTGTGATGGGAGAATTAGACATGCAGAATGCAGAAAAAAATTACAGAATTCACTTTTTTCATTTTCTTCTTTGCATTAGGATCTAAACCGTCCACTGATAATATCTCAACAGATTAAGCCAATAAGTTTAAGTTTATTATACTGTTATTCATATTAATAATAATATTTATTAACTTCAGCTAAACTAATAGGAATCACAATGACCAAGTAATGTAAATGTATCTCTGAGTTCTCCACCTCCGCAAATCATTCCAGGAACTGGACACTCTTGCTACTGTACACTTCCCTGAGTGTGTGAATGTGTGTGTGGTGCTCAGCGATGGATTGGTGTCCTTGTGCCCAGTGATCCCGGCACGGCCTCCACCACACACTGAGCAGAATGAATCTTTATATACACTAGAGTTTGTCACCTGGTATTTCAGCATCCGATCATTTAAAAATTGTCCAGTTTGTAATTAGTTATTATTTTTGTTTTTCATTTTTAAATAATACTATAAATTATTCCAGAGTTATTTCTTTTCAGTAATCATTTTCAATACTGTCTAGTGTTTAGTGTGTATAGTGTGTAATGATCTCAGCTGGAAACCATAAACAACCTCCATCAGTCAGTTACTGTATAAAACCCAGAATCTCACTGTATTTGATCTTCTGGTACCTTTTAGTTTTATTTACGTTCTACAGCGGTCATCAAAATTATTAAGACATCTTATGCCATGTAGTTGTCCCTGTGCACAGAGCAGGTGATGTCACTCATTAGTTCTCACCTACCTGACTGAAGATTGTGCTAATTAGAATCAGCTGAACACGTGGACCAAGTCTGTGGAAGTTCTCCTGTGAAGATCTCTGAATGTTCAGGAAGCAGTCAAGCAGGCACGGGTTGAGCAAGTGACATTAGAGTAGTGTACTGCAGACGTCTTTTTGCTCAGCCGGATCCAGCAGGTTTTAAAGAATAAATAACTTCATACTAAACAGTGTATGGAATTTCATTGCATAAAATAAATTATTCATATTATATTGATTGTCATTATTTAAACATTTAAAAAATGTCATTAAAACGTTGAATTTCACTTCTTTTTTTTAAAAATACTTTTGCCATCAGTCTACACTGTAGCTGTTATACCAGCTGACCTGGAGCTGGAGGCTACGATTACAGTCTGGACTTACAGTCTTTCACTGTGCAAACCTCTTTAATAGAGCTTTTCTCTCTCTCAGGGTTAAGCCAGTGCCAGGTCCTGACAAACTTTGTGTGTGTGTGTGTGTGTGTGTGTTCATCCTGATACTTTACTTCTGCTTGTGCATGGCTCAATTTATACAACTGATACAACAGTTACAACGCTCTGCATTTCCCCAAAATAGAACTGTCGTGTGTGTGTGTGTGTGTGTGTGTGTGTGTGTGTGTGGATTTCTGAAACACTGCTTTGTGAGAAGGTCATATTTTATTATTAAACATGCTATACACATTTAACTTATTAAATTTAAATTATTTTGGTGCAATTATATTATATAATTTTATAATGTCAAAATTATATGATAATGGCTAAAAATATCCTGTTTTTTCCTTAGGGATAGTTCAGATTTTTCTCATTATTTTGTACAACAATGCATCCCAAAGTTTAGCTGAAATTTATGGTAAATCAGGTTGTTGTCTTCGAAACTTACAGAATATTCAACACAAATGTAAATTATTTTTGCCAAACAGCAAGTTACAGTTAACCATGAGGATATTACCAGGGAAAGAAAAGAGTTACGTTGCTGCATTGTAATGCACTTATATGCTCCTCAGTTTTGATTTAAGACAGACAGAACAAAAAAAAAATCTGAACTATCACTTTAATATTGAAAATGAAACATACTGTAGCTTTGTTGTACTTTATAATGTTAAATTAATCAAGATAAGTGTTTCAACATAATTTTTTTTATTTTTCCGAAATCATATTTTTAATGTAAAAACATTTATACTACAAAATTAATTAGTTATGCATTCATTTAAGAAGTATAATCTCCACTTCAATTTAAAAACTGATCAGTAATTATTTAAAACAAATATTAGATATAAAGAAATTTACACATTACCTACACATTAGTTGACAATCATGCAACATTGTATTCAGAACTGGCATGACATGAGTTGGAAATGTAGCACTCTCTCTAAAAAGGGCAGCACAAAGAATTAACAAAATATAATCTATTTATTTATTTATTTTTTATTTATGATTAATTCAACAACAGTGGAATAGTGCATTTTATTTGTCCAAGAAAAGCCAGCATACACAGTACAATTTCATAACCTTAATTTAATATTGTGCATCTTAATGAAGTTGTGATGTTAAAATACATTGTAAATGTATAGGATGTGCTGGATCAGGGATCTATTTTGTGAGCTGCCAGGAGAGATCAGAAGTCATAGTGTTCATTTACACCACATATGGTATCTTCTTTGACACTCCCTCTCCTTTTTCATGAGAAAAGCATCGACTCTGGATCTGTGAACTACATGCAGTTGAATCCAGTGCGATTTTCCTACGAACAAAACTTCTGAATCTAATTTCAGCAATTTGGACTTCCAACCTTCTGGAGACGAGCAGATAACTTTAATCACTTAGACGAAGTGTTTAATTATTTATACCAATTTAAATAAGCTGAAATGGAAATTATAGTAGAATAAACATATTTCAGCAAACGTGAAATTCATACTGTTTTTCTGCTATTATAATACATCACTGGAGGCAAATGTATTAACAGATCAATGTCGGAGTGCATATAGTACTTAGTTCCCAGTGGAAATATAGAAATGTCTAAAGCTTGTTGTCAGTTCTGGGGAGTGAGCACATCTGTTTGGCCGTGCTGACTGAGATGTGAAGCGTCAAGAGACGGTGGGGGGGGGGACGGGGGGGGTTGTTTGGGGAGCGAAAATGAAGGACTGAGATGACTCTTGCAGAAAGACGTAAGCTCTGCCATCTGAAAAACCCATTAGAAATGGTTCTCTCATGATGGAGGAACGGTGGCTTTTTCAAAAGCCTGGCTGATGAAACCGGCTTTCACATGGCTTTTTTTCTTCAATCTGGTACAACGTATGCCAAACCCTGCTGAGGGCGGTGTCTCTGGCTCTGTCCATCCCCCAGAACGGTCATCATGGTCGTCGTCATCATCACCTCTGCTGCCAGTAGATGTGCTGCCAGTGTGTTCCCACTGCTTAAATCTTTCTACCAGTAAACCAGCGGTCACATTATTTAGGTTGAGGTTTTATTTAATGGTTAAAAGGTTTGAAAAGGAAGATCTATCTAAAAAGCCTATGAGGATTTTTGCTCATTCAGGTCAGTTTGAACGATCTGGGTTTACAAATGACGTACTTCTCAAAGATTGATATGCAGATTGGAAAAGGTTCCTCAGATGAATGAAAAAACATCTCCACTAGATATGATCTGTAACCTTACCCTTTACCACGATGAATTCATTTCATCAAGTTACAAGTATTTCAATAGCTTAGATCACAGAAAAGTTGAAAGTCTTGCAGAACCACTCATAGACATGTATAACCCTGAGATCTCACTCCTTTGACCCACCACCTCACGCCCCCACCCCTCTCCGGGTACTGCAGAGCGGAAGTGGGAATGGTGTGAGCGGTGCAGCTCGTTCCTCATCCCGTAGGCAGTTTTCCCAAGAGAAAGGCATTAATATTCCAAACAGGCTGCTCGCAGAGACTCTCTCCCCTCCAAGCCCAATGGGTGGCCCTTTCAAATGCAAAATAACAACAAAGAAGAAGATTGGGGGGGAAAGAGAGGCAGAATCTGGCAACTTCCCAGTCCGGTAACAATATAGTTTTAAAAAGTTCCAAAGAAGAGCACAAATGTTCGAAGATAACCGAAAACTGGGATTAGACATGTAGGTTGAAGCTGAAACTTGGAATAAATAAATATACAAGGTTTAATTAAGAATGATTTTACAATGTGCATGTGTGCGTGGGTGTTGGACACAACATATCCCTGTGTATCGTTCCAAAAAACACCCACAGAGAAAATATTCTGATGACAAGGAAAGCGTAATTATTCTGTGGCCTCATTTTTCATTGAAGGGGAAAATACAATGTTTGAAATTATTCGGTCTGAAGAGAACTCATTAAAAACATCAGGAACAGGCGTTTGCCAATTCACTGAAAGTCTTGGGGTGAAACTTGTTTTCTTGTATTTTTTGGTATAAACAACATAAAGTAATCAAAGTCCTCTCCGATCGTTCCTCGTCTTCCCTTTTCTGATTCACGTTTCCACTCCGACTCTAGAAAAACGCAGCGGCCTCCATCCTACTAACCCCTCCCTTCGCCTCCACATCACATCATCCCATCGTCATTGTCCCCCAGGAGCGCCACAAAAGGGACCGTTTGACCTTGGAGCACGAACCCATTTCCTCCCTTTTGAAAACGGTGCAGCTCGCAGAAAGCTTTGCACTGCCTCAAAGGAAACTGTACATCAATACAGTGACAGCCAGCCAAACATTTAACAAAAAAATGAAAAGAAAAGAAGGAATAAAAAGAAAAGGAAATGCACGTCACACAAGCTGGAGTCAACAGTTTGTTCATCTCCTAGCAGCAGATACGCATAGGACAAGATGTTAGCAAGTTAGCAAGCTGAACCTTTGATTCGAAAGATGAAGAGTGTTAGTTGAAGTCAGGTTCAGTGGTAGTGGATCATGTGAGACTGTGGAGCACTGGTTTAGCTACAGGAATGAAAAACACATGCAAATCTCTACATTTTTATGTATTGTGGTCATCGGTAAATGCTAATATTATTGTTAATAGTCTTTAAGCCGTTAGAAACATTTGCATTTCAAAAAAGGCCAGCGTTCACTTTCCCCTGTGTTTGAGTTAGCACAGCACTAGCCATAGATTGCATAGTACAGTACCTGGCCAAAAAAGGTCATACACTCTAATCATTCATTTGCCTTTAGCTTTGATTACGGTGTACAGTGTGGTGGCGAGCTCATGTGTCAAAATGATTCCTCATGATTCCCCATAAGCACTCTTTCACAGTTTGAGTCCTGGAATATGGCATCAGGGAAAAAACACTTCACCGATGTGATAACCAGGTCACTCAGCACATTCAGGTCATCAGCTAACTTAATTTAATTGCCATATAATTTTGCTAGACCTGAGGAACTGAAGTAACTCCAGATCATAACCCCGCCTCCAGAGGCTTGTACAGTGGACACTATTGCATGATGTGTGCATCGCTTCATGCGCTTCACTTCTTACCCTGACACGCCCATCGCTCTGGAATAGGGTCAGTCTGGACTCATCAGATCACATGACCTTTTTCCATCACTCCAAAGTCCAATCTTAGCAAATTGAAGCTTTTTTCTGATTAGTCTCACTAACCAGTGTCTCACGCACAGCTGTTTAGTCCCAATCCTGTGGGTTCTCATCACATTGTGTGCACATAGAAATGCTCTTACTTTCTCTATTAAGCATTGTTCTGGTTTCTATTGACAGTTTCTTTTAACCATGCAACTTTACCATCGTTTAAGTGATACCTATTCATGATTTTTGTTGTTGTTGCTGTTCTTGACAGTTCGGCGTTGTCCTTCGAGGAAATGATAATGTCTTGCACAGTTCGTAATCCAACTCCAGTCATTTAAAATCTTCTTAGTTGCTTTCTTTGCATGCATACAGTACTTTGCAAAAGTTTTGAGCCACCCATCATTTCTACATATTAAATGAAATTAAATGATGTAAATTAAATGAAAGAAAGGGGAACAAATATTTTACTGTGACAGGCTGCAAAGTGCCTAAGAATACAATTTAACTTTCTGTAACAACCTCAGCAGCAACCTCATTCCTCCTCTCGTCTGTTCCAACCACTCAGCATTCAGCATTCTCTCTAGCAAATATAAACAAATTCATCCTTGAATGATTCATAGGTCAGTGCATGGTTTAACAGACAGAAAACAGTCCTCGAACACTGATCAGGTACAGGGACTGGCCTAAAAATGAGAGATACAAACTTGCCAAAAAATGAGAACTGAAAAAAGTCCTTCAGGAAGCCTGGATTACTATTCCCCAAGACAACATCAAAATACAAGGAAGTCTGGCTCTTTGGAAGCAAAATATGAAGAAACGAGGGCTGGCTTTTGCACAATACTGTTTATTACTTTTTATATTAGTTTTTCAAAATGTAATAGTTTAAAACCGAACAGGAGCTAATAAGTGTCATAAGCACGATAGCACTGGGATGTACTCTGAACTCCACTTTACACAACACACACCACAGCCTACAACCATGGCCACTCCAAACCCAAACTACTCAACCCAGCACGATGCTCCAGGATGACCTTCACCCTCTCCTAAATTCTACACACACACGCACGCACGCACGCACGCACGCGCGCACACACGCGCACACGCGCACACACACACACACACACACACACACACACACACACACACCTGACTCCAATCACCTTATTTAGCACTAAATGGACTCTAGAACTTTGTGCAGTAATTGCTCAGCAGTCTGTTGTCTAAACGTAACAAGCCAATGTTTATAGTGCTGGATATTCAGTTTTTTTAATCCTGTTTTGGCCCCGTTTATGATTCCTGTCTCTGCTTTTGATTGCCTGTTTGCACATCACCTGAATCTTTGTCTTACTCTGTTTTTGGATTTCGCTTCCTGGTTTGGAATTTTCAATAAAAATCCCTAACTGCAATTGCATCTTAGCATTTCTCTGACAAATAAAAAAAAATTTTCAATCATATCTCAATCCTAGTAATAGCAGATCTGGTTCTTGTAATTTTAATGGAACCAGAAGCGTTTAATAAAAGGATGCTTTATTTATATCCATCTCCCATTGGGGAAATGGTTCTGTGGTTCTTTCACTTGTTCACTAAGGAAAGAGACGCGATGAGGGACTACCTGAGTTGTTCAAAGGTTTTGATCAAATGAAACGTGTCTGTGTTAAAAAGCAAAACCAAAACCTTTTTTTTTCCATGACCAAGAACATTAAGCCAGGCCTAAAAGTCCAATTGTGATCACATGCTTAACGCTGATCCTCCTTAAGACAGATCCAGCTCCAGGTATAATAGACATCACATGGTAAAAGGCAGAAAAGAAAGTACTTTAGCTTCTACAGTACAACTCGCTCACTCGTGGTCTATACTGCTTTATACTGTATACAGGGTCGTGGGGGGCCTGGAGCCTATCCCAGGAGACTTAGGGCATGAGGCGGTGTACACCAAAAAAGGGTTGCCAATTCCTTGCTAGGCACACACATATACACACACTCTATGGGAAATTTGGGAGTGCCAGTTAATCTAATCTTTGGACTCCTGGAGGAAACCCACCAAGCACCATTCACACAAACCCCGAGGTGGGAATGGAACCTGAACCCTGGAGGCGCAAGGCCACAGTGCTAAATGCTAAACCACCGTGCCGGCGCTTTCAAAACTATATTATATAAAATGTAGAGTCTAAGAGAGATGAGTGTTGTTGTACATGGCACAGAAAAATATTTTTACAGCTTCTTTTCCAATGGAAATAAACATATTGCACATTTTGTACTTTTAGCTCTAATAATTATTTATGAATAGTGTACGACCTCTGGCAAAAAATTATTTAATCACCACACTTAGAGAATTCTTCTTCCTCCATATTTTTCTGCTTCATGGCAAATAAACCAAAAAGATAGTTGTCAAATGAGACAATGGTAAGGATTAAGAAGAGTCTAGAGTCTAAGAAGACATCAGTGTCAGGAGAGAAAATTCCGAGCAATAGGCCTTGACAATGGAAAATGCAAAATCAAATCGGCAGAAAGAGAAGCAAAATAAAGAAAAATAAATGCAAACCAGCATTCACACCTAAAGATAAAAATAACAAGGTTAGGGTAGAATAAAGAGAAACAACCAGACTGTAGTGTAGACGAAAGTGATACTCAGCGATGGGCACCGGCACAGGAGATGTATCATCATGGAACTTGATGAAACCAACTAAATGTCCTCATTTATGATCTGGGGTCACATGTCAAGTAAAGGACCAGGGGAAGGGGAAGTGATCATTTTAACTACATCTTATTTCATCAATAGAAAATAGTTTTGTTGATGAAGTAATTTATGATGATGATAATGCATCTTGTCACAGAGCAAAGAGTGTTCGATCTTTTTCTCCAGGAAAGACAGATCATCTCAAAGACGTAGCCAGCAAACAATCTGGATTTCAAACTGATTGAAAATGCATGGTGGAAATTGGTGTTTAAAAAAAGGGTCAGTACGGTGGTGTAGTGGTTAGCACTGTCACCTTGCACCTCCAGGGTCTGGGTTCGATTCCCGGCCAGACTCGATTCCCGTCTCTGTGTTCATGGAGTTTGCATGTTCTCCCTGTGCTTGGTGGGTTCCCTCCGGGTACTCTGGTTTCCTCCAACAGTCCAAAGATATGCATTCCCAAAACTGTCCGTAGTGTGTGAATGAGTGTGTGAGTGTGTGTATGCCCTGTGACGGATTGGCAGCCTGTCCAGGATGTATCCCACCTCGTGCCCTAAGCCTCCTGGGATACTGTACACCCTGAATACACGATAAAGCGTTATAGAAGATGAGATGAGATGAAAAAGGCCCACTGACACTGACTCTGAAATTCAGCATGAACTGACTGACGGCAACATGCAGACGCCATCTGATCAGTATAAGGCTCCATTAGCCTCTAATGAGGAAGTTGGAATGGAGAATTATGAGGAACCTGATGAAGAATATTGTTTTTCATTAATAAAGTCCATGCCTCGAATAATTCAGGCAGTCATAAATGCCAGAGAAAAAGAAAAAAATAGAACTAATTGAGATTTTTGTTGCTCTTGGTGATGATGATGATGATGATGATGATGGAGGGGGTAAAGATTAGGGATGGGAATCACTAGGGTCCTCCTGATAAGATATTATGATGATCCCCATTGCTGATTTGATTTTTATTGCCATTTTGTTAGTGTCACATTTTTATAAATATCCTAATTTGATATAATTTTTAAAAATATTTTGTCATAATTCTATATTAACTAAACAACTAAATCACTCCTACCACATAGAATGCGGTACAGTACAGCCTGCCAATGTCTGAACAGTTTAGAGAGGAACAGCAAAGTTTTACCAAAAACAATAAAAGTTTGGAGTCAGTGTGGCGATGCATGAATTGCCACACAAAATAATCACAATCCATAACTGAATGGATTTTTTTTCCCATTTATGATGATGATGATGATGATTTCTTGATTATTTTTATGGATAAGCTTTATGGATTATTTTTTTTTCCTCTACTTGATCTGGAATTTTCTGACTGGAGTTTGTCATTAATTAAACTTGCTGATGTCATGTGAAGGAGGTCTTAACATGCTGAAAAAGTCATGAAAATCAGCACACAAGTTGGAATCTGCTGGCATTAGCACACCTGAGAGACTGAGCCCTGGGCGTGGCCCAAGACCTTCACAGGACATTTAGGTCTCATTGAGCTGAATAACTTGTGCTATGCATATCATGGGCTCAACTGAACAGGAAGTCAGTTATTCTGGGTTGTTTGCAAAACCCACAAAATGGAATTTGATATATTCGTCCTAGGAGATTCATACAATCGCCACCAAACTGGGCCAGAATAATCTCAAGACATTGAGGATACAAAATTGCAAAGATGGTGATGATGCTGCCCACTATTACAGGCATGAGGAACGCCCACCGTCTTTCTGGTGCACCCGGGTGATTGGAACTATAGTTTAATTTACATTTTTTAAGGAATGTTTAACAAACACAGAAGGATCAGCTACCGAACAAAATTTGTTGTAACTGTTATGTTTGGATTTTTTGGAAGTTGGGAGGCTTTAGCCAACTGTGCTAACACAGACTGAGGCCTCATCAGATAAAAGAAAAAAATGCAGTGAGTTGGCTGGTGGGCCACCATTCATATATTTTAACAGAGAAGGGCCAGTTAACATTCGTCCAGGAGCCACATTTAGACTAGACTTTAGTACTCCAGAGCTCAAACAATATACATACAGTATACGTCATACTGTGTGTGTGTGTGTGTGTGTGTGTGTGTGTGTGTGTGTGTGTGTGTGCAGAAATATAAATAATATGCTGGTTACATTCAGATTCTAAACCTTTATTCATTATTTATTCCTCATACCTAGATGTTCTAGTGTAAATATTAATGTTCGGAAGCATTTCTTCTCTAAAAAAAATAAAATAAAGGCATGACTATTTTCAGAGGTTTGGTGGCAGAGCTGCAGAGATAAAGCCGTCTCGTGCAAACCATATGACCAGCATTACTGAAATCCTGAAAAGCACACGTAGAAGTGCATGGGGTGTGAAGTTAAAAAGTTTATTTGGGTTAAAGGGAGTCTGGTAGGCGGAGTTTCAACAAGGCTGACTGTTTGGGCGAGAGCCTTTCACCATGACAGGCAAAAGACTTTATGGGCTTCCAAGGTGGGAGAAAGCAGCCAGCAGCGCTGTGTTATTTCACAGTAGGATGCGAGTTCCCTTGGGACGTGCCAAGCACAGACGGCAAACCCACGTTCGGTTCAGGCAACCGCCGTCTGAGAAAAGCAGCATTTCCATTTCCAGTAGTGTCCCAG